>CALNXK010000025.1:2940000-3020000 GCA_942486035.1 Porites lobata | reverse complement strand
GTACTTTTTTGAGGTACTGAATTGTAATAATGTGCTTCATACTAGTACAGACAAGAGAACAGATTTTCTAGGGCTGACCTGCAACTATTCCAAACAAGGTTTGTGATCGGCCTGGAAAACAATAGGGATGGTGACATAACAATGCCCCTATCCCTGAAAACAATAGGTAGTGCGAGTTATAGGGACCAATGAAAGAAGAGGTTTGGATGCGTGCAGGTCAATCGATGTTCTGCTCATAGGTCAAGCTAGGTTGCAAATGGACAAATTAATGCTCGCTTGAGGGCATTTTTAGCTGCATGTATTTTGTGCACATCTACAACCCTGGCCAAAACTCTTGGGACACTAACACAATAGCTCGTCAAATTGAGGCCTCTTCCCTTCCCCCTTCCCGCTCGGTGCAATGTTGACGTTATGCAGTCAAGTTTTAATTCAACACAATCAACACTGTTTGGGGGAGAGGGAGACAGCAGAAATAGCCCCTTATAACAACATCCCCAAACTTTTTTAAGAGGTAGAATATGAGTTAATTTAGCAAAGAGGGTCTCAATGGGGTTAACCGATAGGCGTAAAACGGCCAAAAATTTAGTCGATAGCCGTAAAAATTGAAAAATTTTAACCGTTAGCCGTAAATAGGGTAAGAGAGAGTTCACCGTAAAAGAAATTGTTTCCTAGATTTGTTAGTTTTAAGGAAGGTGCTAAACTCACTTATGGTTGCGTTTTTATTTCCCGGCTACTTTGACTGCGTACGCACGTTAGGCCAAGCGCCTAGCTTTTAGGTGTTGACCTGGACCTAGGCTCCATTTCCGCCACCGCTCTCTCGGGGAAATAATTTTTCCCATAGCGAAAATCTGGCTTCTTGCTGGGGATTAATATTTGAGATTTTCAGGAGGTCGTGCTCTCGAAATACTAGCAACACGCAGAGATGTCACTTTTTGTATAACACGTCGCCGATAAACAACAATTCCATGTAACAATTTCCTGTTTTTCTCTGATGCTACGGCGTCTTCCCACGCAATCAAAAACTTGCTCACACCACGTGACCCGAAACGCCGCGGAATAATGAGGCCTACGGACAAGGCAACGGCAGACAGTCGTTCAGTACAGTCCTTCGCTATCATTAAAAACACTGGACGCAGGAATTGTTTTACATTGGCTGTTTTCACATTAGAGCTAGAAATGGATTATCCATCTGAGACTAGCCTGTGTACAGTCACCCCCTCCGCCACAGACACCCCTTCTCCCTTTCGCCTTCTGAGGGGAGGGGGGCGGCTGTACGCAGGCTATCTGAAATAGATAATCCATCTTCAATTAAATTGTCCGTCAAAGTTCATGGAGAAAGCCAGGCGGATTGTTGTGATTCAAAATTAAAACCATTCCATTTTCAAATTAAGACGTATTACCTAGCTGACGCGAATTATCAAACGGATAACCTGTCTCACCCGAATAATCCGCCTCTAGTGTGAAAACGGCCATTTCTGTTATAAATGAATGTCGCGCCCTGGCCTTGAGTTGGGCGTTTGCGTGTCTGCTTTTGCTTTTTCACAAAGATGATTGTTAAATTGACTATTGACATTTGTATGCGTAAAATAATATTTGAAGTGGAATACATTATAAAAAGTATGATCTATCAAATGTTAAAATTTTTCAAAAGAATGGCTTATTTCATCCCAAGATGATCCTAAGACCTTTATTTTGCTTTAAAGATACAAAAAATACCGCTTTATTAATATTTAACTCCTTGAAACAAAAGAAATTGATTTTTAACTTTGTAGTTAACCGTAACTGGAAAAAATTAACCGACAGCCGTAAAAGAGCCAAAATTTTAGCCGATAACCGTAGAAGCTACCACCCCATTGAGACCCTCAGCAAAGTGCGTCAAGTTTGCGCCTAATTTCCTTAAGTGTCCCAAGACGTTTTGAGCAGGGTTGTAGTTGGGCTTGGAACTGAGACACCCTGTGTGATAATATTATAAATTGGAAAATGTGTGGTTCCAGGCATATCCATAAAACCGTGCCGAAAAAAATAGGCCAAAGTTTTAAAGAAAGTCTTTAAGAAGGTAAGCTTGTCAAGAGCGACGGTCAGGAAATATCGACCATCGAGTGGCAAGAGTCGAAAAATCGATTTCCTCCATTTATTCCCCATAAACAGCTTTTAGGTAGATAAGTAATCTGATGTAAGTTGTTCTCGCAAAAAGTCTTTTGCTTTCGAGAAAAGTAAGAATATCAGTTTTCGTGGTCGGAGTCCGAAAATGGCCGTATTTTCAACTCGAAATTTGCTAACATCAGCTCTCCTCGCGCTTGCAAATAAAGCCGCAAGGAGAAATTTGGACACTTTCCATCAAGAGAAAAACTCTTCTTTCACTACAAGACACTTTCAAAGCAATACCAAGACTCGTTGAACTAACATAATACACCTTGTCACGGTTTTTGACGCCATCTTGACGGGTAGGCAAACGTGTGAGAAATTACAGTGTTTGTATGAGAATCTAATGTCGAATAATTTCCGTAAAACGGCTGTTCGGAAAAAAATATCAATCGTAAACTAAAGCTACAAAGCAAAGGATTGTCCTAAAAAAATTTGGAGCGGTAACTGTGCTTTAATTTTTCCAGAGGCTTGGTTTAGATTTTCCATATATTTGTCTGTAATTTTCCCGGGACTTTCTTACAGACAAATGTATAGAAAATTTTCAAACGTGGCTCTAGGTCTTCTACTGCATGTAACGCCCTCAAATTTTTTCAGGAGAATCCTTAGGAGTGAGGCTTTAGTTTACAAATCATATTTTTTTCAGAACAGCCGTTCTACGGAAATTATTCGACATTAGATTCTCATACACTACTCGTCAAGATGGAGTCGAAAACCGTGACAAGGTCTATTCAAAAACGAAGAACAGGTCTTTACGGTGACAAAAACTTTAATTTAGTAGTTGTTTTCTGCGGCATTATTCTTCATGTGGTATAGCTCCAAATTTCCCTGCTCCTCGTTTATTCACAAATCTAGACATTCAGCTAAAGCATACCTGAGAATTGGCTTGGGTTCTTGAAGGCAGCCTCCAAACGTACGCATCGAAGTCCGGTAAACATAGTAAATCGTGACCAAAATATTAAACTTATTTAACGGCTCCAAGTTTCCTCGATCATAAAGTAACAAGACGAAATATCTTACTGTTCCGTCACCATCCTTAGCGAATTACCATTGTTAAGGTCCATATTTTTCGATAAAAAGTGAGTACCAGAATGCTAACGCGTTTGCTTTTTTCTTCTTTAAAATAGCGGTCATCGAAAATGTTACACCTTCAAGAATTCCGTTGTGTTACTACGCCGTGATCCGCGACTGTCATTTTGACGTCTCCGTCTCTTCAAACCGTACGTTATGTCAAGTGCAGTCACGGAACAGATTGTCACGCAGAGTCGTAGGCTGGTAGAGTTCGCTGTTTCAAATGGCTAAAATTGACCCAGTTTCACCTTTTTACCCCACCCTTTGATTGAAAAAAGGAACTTTGCAATAGGAAAACCTACGAGAAGTACGAAAACCGAGCGTTTAGGCTGTAAATATCTGCTTTTGTGCTTTTCGAAATTGGAAGTGTTCACACATTTACCCCGGCCTACAATGAAAATTCCTGAACTTCGATGGTGTCTTACAGAGATTTCCTTCCCTAACCCCAAGCCAATTCCCAGGTATGTTTTAAATGAATGTCTAAATGTGTGATTCAAATAGCATGAAGAGAATTTGGAGCTATACCACATGTTAAATATTGCCGTCGAAAATGAGTAACGAACGTTTTTGTTATCCTGAAAACCTATTCCTCATTTTTCAATTGTTTCAGTACGACGAGCTTCAATAATGCCCTGAAAGTGTTTTCTAGTGGAAGAAAAAGAATTTTTCTGTTCATGGAAAGTGTCCAAATTTCTCTATGCGGCTTCGTTTGCGAACGCGAGGAAAGTTAATGTTAGCGAATTTCAGGTTAAAAACTAGGGCAGTCTGACACTCCGACATCGAAAACCGATCTTCTAATTTTTCTCACATATAAAAGGCTTTTGGCAGGAACAATCTAGTTTAGCTAGGTTTCTTATCTACCTAAAAGCTATCTATGAACAAAAAAATGAAAGAAATTGATTTTTCAACTCTTGCCACGAAATTAAGATTTTGGTCGATTTTTCCTGACCGTCGCTCTTAAGAACTTATGCAGATCTTGGAGGATGTTATCCACCTCGACCTCCAGCCTGGATGAATAACATCCTCCTTGATCTGCATAATTCTTCATACCTTACCATTTTTAGCTGCATGAATTTTGTGCACATCTAGTTGGGCTTGGAACTGAGACACCCTATTTGATAATATCAATTGGAAAATGTGTGGTTCCAGGCATACCGTAAACTGCCGCTTATAAGCCCCCCCGGTTATAGGCCCACCTACATGCAAACAAAAAAATACATCCGATTATAAGCCCCCCTCCAGTTTTCTTGTTTTATTAATATTAAGCACTCTCAGAGAACAGTATTACTTCAACAAATAACTAGAAAAGATTACGGAACAATAACTTTATTACCATTTTATTGTTAACGATCTTTATATCTTTATTTCAACATTTCGCCAAATGCTTTGAAGTAACTGTTCATAGTACTCCTGTAGTGTTACAGTGCGTTTTACAAAACTTTTGACAAACTGTTTCCGAAGTTCGTTTGAAATTCCCGAAGTTCGCTACGAACTGAGCAAATTCATTACGTAGTTGTCAATCAAATCGCGAACTTTGCAACGAAGTTGTAAATTTCACGCTGAACTTCATGTGAACGTTGCGAAGTTCGTTGTGACAGGGATTCGTGCCATTCAGTGTAGTTATGGTGGTTGGTTTGGTACATTGAGAGCAAATTGTTACAAATGAATCCCTAACAGGACTTGGAATTGCTTTCCCTTGAACCGAGATGCGATTCACTTGTAACAATTTGCTCTAAATGTACCAAACCAACTAACTGCACTGAATGGCGCGAACTTCTGTCACAACGAACTTCGCACCTTTCACATGAAGTTCAGCGTGAAATTTTACTGAATTCGAATTATTGCAGCCTTTTTAAGGCTTCAATTGTAAGAGTAATAAATTTAAATCATACGTCGATCAACAGTGCTGTTGCTCATTTCGAAACTTTTAGTTTCGTCCGCTTATAAGCCCATCCGGATATAAGGCCTTCCGTTTACAAGCCCACCCAAAACCCCTTACGAACTTGTTTAAGCCCAGGGCTTATAAGCGGCAGTTTACTGTATCCATAAAACCGTGCCGAAAAATAGGCCAAAGTTTTAAAGAAACTCTTTAAGAACGAATGTCTGTAAATATCGAGCAACCGGCGGCCACGGTCAAAAATTAAATTTCGCTCATATCTTTTCCATACATACTTATTAGTAAGTAACTAAACGTGGTGTAGTTTGTTTTTCAAAAGGCCGCTTGGATTTGGAGAAAATCGACAAAATCAATTCTCGCAGTCGGCGACTTGAAAACAACCAAAATTTGAGGCAAAATAAGGGGATCTCAAAACTTCGCTCGCACGCAAAAAGGAAGAAAGCGTGGTAAAAAGATTCCCCGATAAATCAATTTGTAAAGGGTTTTAGCCCTAGTATGGGGGTTAATTCTTAACGTAACGATAATGTGGAAGGTGAACAATTTTATTTTAGTTTTGGTTCTTTTTCAACTCAACGAAGTTGAAATTTAGACCTAAAGTCGCGATTTAATTTTCAGGCATGTGCTACACCTTGGTTTTTCCTGAAACTCAAGCTATAAGTTAGTTAAACATTGTACTAAAACATATTTAGGAACTGGCTTGGGTAATTTAATTTGGGCTTCAGACGAACCTTCTGAACTTGAACAAATTTTGAGTGAAATATGAGACATTTGCATAATTCACCAACGCCTCGCTGTTGCCGAAAGGGATCATTGGCATTTCCTGAGAAGAAACCTGATGTACTTCTATAGTACGATAGTTAATTTGCTAACATGTAATAGAAATTAACTTACCTTTATAGTTTGGGCCCCTTTTTTTTAACTTTTTCTTACTCTCGAGCTCCAAAATTCTGCTGGCGCTAACGCATTTTGTAATTTGACCTCTAAGGAGAGGTCATTGGAGATGGGCCAGGTTACTAAAATGTCACTCAAACCGAATGAACGTTATGACCTAAATTCTTAAGGTGGTTGAACAAAATATATCACGAGAAAAATATGTTTTTAAGACATTTTCGGTGATCTGAAAGATGTTCTTACCAATCCATAGAATCAGTTACAATATACAGCGAGCTAGGAAGTGTGAGAAGACAAGGAGTGGTGTTGCGTGACAACGAACACCATGCTTCGAACTTAAGAATGAGCAGTCTAAAACAAAATTGTTTATTCATTTCTTTGATGTTTTCAAAGTTATTTGTTCAGTTATACAACAACTAAAAGGCTGCATAGTCTGGCTGCCACCAGTACTTGATTTAAGAGTGTAAAGTGGTGGTCAGTTTTTCGGAAACCTGCGCGTGCGATAAAAGCATTGACTATTAAGGAATTTGGAAAACATCAAAATCATACAACCTGCCAGTACACACGAACACTGAGTAGGTTTTAATCTTTGGACAACCTCGATAAATGATCTCAGAAGCGTTTTTGTTTTGAGTGAAGACAGGCGGTGTGCGCACTACGATCGCTAAGCATCATGGGCGGTATTCAAAATCTGATCATTTGTCTCAAGATGGCGTGGAGTGAACATCACGACTGCGGAGTGAATATTCGTTAATTACGCTGTAGATATATACGATTTTGCTTTGAATGACCTCCGGAAGCCCTTGAAAAAGAAAGTCTGTCCAATTCTCAGGGAAAAAACAGTCTCATTCCGTTGATAAGTGTATTCTGGTGTATTTTGTTCGTAATCACTTGCATCCTGTTTGCAACTGACCGAGAAAAGTCGGCAAAGAAACGCTTTGTTCAATGCTTCAATCATGAAAAGCACTGGAGGTAAGACCCGCGGTTCGCCGAAAATTCTTGAATTCACCGTGAAATCAGTGCAACTAGTGCTAAGAGGTACTGATGTGCATAGCTGTGATATACTCATAAAATACTAGGAGCTTCTTCAGAATACCCGGCAACGGTATTTAAACACAGTGAGCTTATTTTGTTTTGTCATTCAGCATTGCAAGATGTTCACCTGCTAGCTGTAATAAGAGAATCGAAGTTGAGGGGTCATCGTTTCGAGGACTTGTTTCTCTGTTGGCACCAAGTCTGCATTTCGTTTAGCCTCCCCGCAGACGTCCTTTGGGATTCGTTTGTCACGCATTCATTTCTCCCCCACGGACGTTTGCTAAACAGAGCCGACTTTTACGTTCTGGATTGTTTGAATAAGCCAATAAGCGGTTAGTTATTGTGTCACGATCAGCCAATCACGCGCCGTGATATAAGTGATGTCTCTGGTATTCTCAAGTGAATTATTTATTTTACGGCTATCTTCTACATGAGAGGACTCAAACGTTTTGAAGAAATCACAGAAACGATGCAATAAAGCTGCAGTCAGCTGTATATTTTTTTCGGAAGTTGTGACTATAAAATAATCTGCTTTTCTTTGAAAGACTTCTGATAACAGTCTCCCACACGAGCGCGGAGCGGTTTTCAGCGCGGTCGAAAACAATAATTACTTTTAAGTCTGTATATATTCGAAGTATTAAGAAAAGAGAACTTGTAAACGTGTATAGGGAAGATATTCAAAGCATTCTTCGAAAACAAAGGCCGTTTCCTTTTTTGAGAAATGTAATTCCACCAAGGTCATGGGTCGCGAACCAAGGACCAGTACGCAAAATTTGGTTATATTTTTTCAAGAGTCGGTAAAACAAAAAATTCGAAGTCTACAGCAATGTGTTTCCAACGGCAGAAAAACGTTTATCTGAAAACTTGTTCTGCAAAAAGGCACGTCCTCCCATTGCGTTCTATTTATTCACAAGCTAAGTAAACATGACCAAGGTGCCGCCGAGTCCAAACTTCAAGCTAGAAAGACAAATTAACCTACCTGTCAACAAACTTTAATCTCGCTCCTTCAAAGAAAAAAAGAAAGAATGACAATAAATCATTGAACCTTTCATTGTTCATTGTATTTTATTTCTCGACGAAATATTTAATCATGCTCGGGAAAGTCGCCAACCGAGGACCACATACTAACTGTACAAGTCACTCGCTAACATTTCCTCCACCGATCGATCTTCAACCAAGCTTCTGGGCTTCCGTAAACAACAGAGAAAGTCCCTCTATCGACAACCCTCATATTCTCTTTGCTAATATCACTGAGCGTTACAGCAGGAATACCAATATTTTCCAGCTTTGTAGATTGATCTTTCAAGATTTACCAGGGGAGAAACAACATCAACAGTAATGTCCAGTAGTTCCACGCAATATGTCGCAAACAAGCAGCAAAGCTTGAGAGATAAGGGATTTCCCAAATCCCGTCGGCAAATTTATGAACTCATCGGTCTTCGCTATAAAATTTGCAGGATAGCTTCTCTCTGATACTTGTTTAACTCTGTATTAGTTACAAATTTCTCGCACACTCGATCAAAAGCCTCACTGATCGTGCGAATCTTAAGAAGCTGCTCGGGTTACGTTTTACAAAAATCCGTAAACGGCCTGTGATTGGTGAACGTAAAAGTCGGCTCTGTTTAGCAGACGTCCGTGGGGGAGAAATGAATGCGTGACAAACGAACCCCAAAGGACGTCTGCGGGGAGGCTACATTTCGTTTTGCTTAACATCTCTATTTATCATCACATGAAGACAAGTAAATAAAGTAGAGAGTATTTGTGTACAGTGAACTTGTGTCCTCTTTATAGCGGAGCTCCCGCGCGCGCGAAGCGCGCGCGCAGCGGAGCACCATGGGTAAGAAAATTTGGTAAACTATCCATCCCAGAAAATTTGGTTATGACGTAGCGTACGCCCGTCCGTACACACACTTCATGTAAGCCGCTGTCAAATGTCACAATAGATCTTGCACAACTTGACTAGCCTCAGCTCTTAGTTATGTAAGCCATCCGTATGAGTACGATTAGATTGACAGCTGTCAAAATCAGACATCCGCTGACAATTATCACATGACCGTCTCGCGGGCTCAGATAAAAGACCAGTCGTTTTGCCCCTATATATAAGCTGATATAATATGTCACACTTACCAATTCAACATAAAAACGAAACTACGCCGGGCAAGGCTGTCAGTTGGCTGACAGTCGTTTAAAGTTACATTGGCAGGCCAAATTAAGGTCAATTGACAGCTGTCAAAATGGGACATGTTCAGACCGCTATCAGAAAACTAATAACGAGGGCTCAGGTTCGCTCAGGTACACGATCTGGCATTTTCCACTACATGCCGAACGGAAATGTCCTACTCACACTCGTAGTCTGTTAATTCGAATATTCGGCATTCTAATGAAGGTTAATTGACAGCTGTCAAACTAGAGTATACGCTGACCATCATCACCTAAGTGGATCGCGGGCTCATTTTTCTATCTATTGAGGTCACGTAGTGTTTAAAGTTTTGCGCTGATATTTTATTTGATCACGGGCTCAATTCGAAGCCCCATAGCTTTATAGAAAATCTATCCATCCTAGAAAATTCGGCAATCACGTGACCGTACACCGACCACCCGACCTTCCGTCCGTCCGCACCACAGGCATACCAATGTTTAATCTCACACTTTCTAGCTAGTTTCGGAGCCTGCAACCTGATATTGTACATCCATGTTTTGATTAATTGACAGCTGTCAAAACAGTGTTTCTGCTGACCAGTATCGCCTGACCGTATCGCAGGCTCAGGTATCGACCCTCTGAGTTCGAGTAATATTTTGAAGGTATTCGCTGACAAGTTGCTACTTTTCTAATGATCGCAGGCTCAAGTTCAATATTTTTAAAATGCATATGAAATAAGTCGTGTTTCATGAGCCGCACTTTTAAAATGTTGATTTCGAACTGATCTCGGACACGAAAATTCAACCGGCTTTTACATTTACATGCAGGCAGTTCAATCGCTTTTGACTTTGTCACGCGTTGATCACGCTCTACGTCCAATTTTTATGTTCTGATTGGTCAAAATTTGACAGGTGAGTTTATGCGGAAAATTTTTGCAGCGTCTGGAAACTTGCTTACTGATAGCTGGAGCTGAGAGAGTTTTGTGTCATCTTGTGATTTTTTAAACTGTCTTTTTCTACTTGGTGTACAAAATGAAATACAGCTGCTATCAAGATTGTTCTGTAATTCGTGGCTGGTTTGTTTATTGCGCTTCTTGTTGACAAATGCACCGCTTGTCAAAGTCATTGGAAATCCGATTTCGGATGGCATCGTTTTCAAAAATGAGCTTACTCACTTGCCCTTGCTTGAGGCGTAAGAAGGTTGAAAAGTCTCAAGCGATTCTGGAACACTTGATGACCTTCGGAAGCAGCATCTCGACTGGTAAGCTTGAGCCATTATTGTTTTTGAAGTTTTTTTTTTTCGGTTTCCTGAAGTCGAGCGTATGGTTTATGCGGCTTAAGTTAAAACACGAACTAACACGAGCAATGATCTAACCGACAATAGTATCAGGTTTAAAAAGCGTTTAGACATTTTTTTGACCCGCAAATTCAAAGAAAAGGTTCCGAAGATTATTTAGTTATGATTTTGGCTGTAAACAGAAAGCTCTGAGCAATTTTCTTGCCTCGAGTTCATCTTGAAAAAGAGCGAACACCGGGAAGCCGGCTTAAAACATAAATAAGCTTATGCTTGCCTGACTCATGATTTTCTGAGACACTTTACTCTCAATACTTCTCTTCGTGAATGAAAATTATTGTCTCTGTACATGTTTCACCGAATTAAACTTATTTTATTGATTGTTAGTAGTCCTTCTCGCAATTTTCATCGCTGCACCGGTTGTTTCCAGTCGAACATAAACATCGCATGTAGGAATACTCAAAACGCCGCGCGTAAATATCACTCGCTTTTAAAGATTACACATAACAAAATCATACACAGTTTAATGAATAAAGGGAAATAAAACCTAAACATAACAATTTCTCTATCATGTTGAAGCGTAAATGGTAACTCTATTAATCGCACTGCAAATTTGGTGCCTGTCAAAAGTGAGAACCCGTCCGGCTGGCCGAAAAGTGATTTTGGGAATTTTTTTTATCGTTTTCATTAAAAGCCCATAATTACTTCCCGCATATCACATAGGACCAGATTTTTTTAACAGAAAACGTTTTATAATTCAATGCTATAATTTTGTTGTGCAAAGGAAGCGCGTGCTTTGATCGTCGTGGATATTGAATGAGTGCAAATTCTCTTGCAAAATCGTGAAAAACTGCAGAATTATAGGTTTAAATAGGGCAAAAAAGAACAAATTCTGTCCGAGGTCTGTGTGCTGTTTACCTGAGACGTGATGAGAAGTATGTTTAAAAGGCTGGTTTACACACCACCAGATTCGTCGCCAAGATTTACTAGTAGACTAAACTTGTCAAACACAAAAAATCCGGCCTGATTTTTATTTTGGCCTCTCTTTTAGACAGAGGAATGCAACGTGTAAATTGGCTGCCACCAAGGACTATCGTGGCGCATGTGTTCCTTAAAATTATATTTCGGGGTTGTCCAATTATCCATAGTCTCTCTAACGGAGCAATGTTGGAGAGACTGGTGAATGCCACATTATGATGCTACAGCTAATGCAAATACAATACACGAATAGGTCTATTTGTTTTCCAGGCCTAATCTACTGTGATCGAACATGATTGCTATTTTTCGGACTCTTGGACGGTCAAATTCTGATTTTTCTCCAAAATCACTCAGCCTTTGCCTCAAAAGTCAAATGAATGTGCCCTGATCTGTGGATTACAAGTTTATTGTTTGATTTAAATTATGAATTTATTAACGGGAGCTTCGCTTTTAGCCCTGGCTAAATCTATATATTAGATAATATAATATTGAGCATCTTTATTTGCCATATTTTTCTATTGGTATGAGTCATAGAATGTCTTATAACTGGATTGAAACTGAAAATGGCATATTTGTGATTACAAAGCCTGATGCAGTCAATAGATTTTAAAAGCTGCAGCCAATATTTGTTTAATGATTGTGTCAGTATGTACAAACACATGTTATCACATATTTTTTTGGATTATAAAAACCCTTCAAAATGTGAAATTCATACATGTTTACAAATCTCCTGTAATCAGGGCTGGGACAACATAGCTTGAGACCCCTTTCCTTTCTCCTCACCCCAATTTTATAATTTAAATATGGTGTCATTGGTCTCATCATACTCACAGTCAACTCTGTTATACAGACACTGAGGGGACCGTAGAAATTAACCATCTTAATTTAGAGAAAATTTAAGGGCTTTTTTCCAGGGAACAAAGCAAGCTATCTGTAATGATGAGCAAGGCTGTGCTCTAAGGAACATTGAAAGGAGCCTAGTTCTCTGAACCTGTAAAATCTAGGCTGCCCAGCATATGATTTGTATGAAAAGTCTGAGATTTTCTAGTCACCCAAAAGCAAAAGTTAGGTGCCAGGGGCCACAGGGCTCTGCTAGAGCACAGCCTTGATGAGGTGTCTGTATGAAGCGGTTGTCCATAAAGAGGGCTTTTGGGTTACCAGTTATTGCAGAGGTGGATCCTAGTGGTACGGTAAAACCCCCCGACTTAGAACCTGAATTTCAAGAACCTGTTCAGCTAAAATAAAATTATGCCAGATGAGGCCCCTCTATATAAAAACCTGTTTAGCCTAAAATTTGAAACAGGTTCTTATTTTTGAAATCTATGAAAAAATTCTGTACACTTGAGCAGAGATAAATCAACATTTAGAATCTTCTTTGGAAACAAAGCTGTCTTATGACTCCAACTGCAATGTAAATGCCAATATTTAAATTTAAATACATTCCTCTTTTTATGTCCATTCTCACATAACTTCTAATTTGGTATGCAGACTTTATATGAGGAATAAGGTGAAACGCAAATACTCTTAGCTACATTTTTACTTCAGAAAATATGAACCCATTTAAAAACCTAAATAGCCAAAACTTGTGCTAACTACTATTTATATAAGAATCTGTTTAGGCTTACTTAGTTAATTCAGGTTCTTAGTATCATGATTTTACTGCCCCATTGTTCCCCTTTTTCTATTTCCTTTCCCTGCCACCATTTTTTCAGCCTTGGTTTTCCAATATCAAAAGCACATTCAATGATCAAGCAATTTATATTTTAACTAAAGCCACCAAAATATGCAAATTGTTTGATATATATTAAACAGTGTAAACGGGTAAACAGATTGAATGACATCACGTAGCCTGTGTGGCAGGCATTTCAAAGAAAAGGGAAAGTGGGTCTTGGTGCAAGAGAAATGTGAGGGAAGGAGAGAGAGAAATGCCTGCCATACAGGAGGCTAATTGTTTTTTGCATTATAAACATCAACCAGGTGAATGTTGAAATCACTCCCTCCTTCCTCATGCACTCTTCGCATTTCTCTTGTGCCCAAAACCCCTCTCCCTTTCCTTTTAAATGCCTGCTACGGAGGCTAATCACCACTGAATAAAACAGGGACTAGGCAAGAAACTGACAAAGTCATAACATCCACACAACAACACACACCAATCTTGGAAGCAGATTGCTAGTTTCAAAATGCACAGGGCTTAACTGTATAATCAAACTTATCTTTTAATTTAATACCTGTGATTCTAATCGTACTGATTTTATACCTGCATAAAGAGAGTCACATGTATGACTGCAATTTTATTATGCTTTTTTAGTCCTATTACAAAAACAGACATTCCTACATCAGAGTACTCATCAGCCTATTTATATACCAGTTTCGAACATTTTATGCTCACCTAATGCTATTGTTTGGAGGAACCAGTCGCCGCTGCCCCGCTATTTTGTGATCAGCTTGTGATTACAACAGTAACACTTCGTAACATGTCACATTGGTCTTCGCGAGGCTACATTTTCCCATGAAAACATGCCGGTTTCAATTCGGAAAAAGTATCACAAAACGTGGGGCGCGTTGGAGAGCGATAAAAATTTAGCGTAGAACAAGGTTTGTAGAAACACTTACAACTAACTTCTACTTTCGACGGGCAATATAATGGAAATTATAGCCTCTTAAAAACCGGGTTCAAATTTCATGCTCTTACAGGAGGAATATTCGGGCTCCACGTTTTAGATTGAAATGAAGAATATTGATTTGTTTTTCTTCACAGAAAAAATGTAAACAAATATTAGCTTGTGAAATCGAGAAAAACTATCGAAGGAAAGAACTGTATCTATTGAAAAATAAAGCATATAACCTGCGAAATTTCTCGACCTTCGCCGCCATCTTGAAAATTTTGAATCCACAATGCATCGCAGTCGTAGTGCGCACACGGCCTGGAGTGAAGAATCACAATAAAAAAATCGTGTTATTTCATGAACACCTGTGATTATTAATAGTTATTTCATATGCATATTTTGGGGAAGGGTGGCTCCGAATCTTACTTGGGTACTACCTAGTAAGACTCCAATGGAAAGGTCGTTGAGGGGATAGAAGAATCCGTCGAAAGGGTTACGCTGTAACTCTTGGCCAAGGATGTTAGGAAAGCAATTCGTTCTAAACCCTGTCTCCCCCTTTTCAAATGCTTGCACAGGCTAACCAGCATTAAAAAACTTACATTAACACACGCAGCTAAGAAAATATCGCAAAGTACTTGGGGAAATGCTATCCGGGCAGGACGGCCTTATGGAGTGGTAGATGACGTAGCGCTATTTTCAAGTCTACAAACCTCTCCTCGAGTGTGAAAACTTAAGGCATGAGTTCAGTTTCTAGTATCGAATATATACAAAGAAGGAAACCTGGGGTCTAGAACGCTGACCTGTTCCTCTCTCATTCCTTTACCAAAGGATACGTCAAAGTGTATCAGACAATTTCCTCCTTACAGCATGCTCGGCTACTCAAAAAAGCTTTAAAATCTGACACTAAGATGATATACCGCAGACACAGCAAGTTAGAAAGCTGGAATCAAACGTGTTTACCAGTGGGTTAGGCCCTGACGTCTTCAAATTCACGTTAAAAGGACACTGTTTAGGCAAAAGCATTAAGTTTACTTTTCCAGTAAATTCCGTCTTGCGGCCTTAGACAACGGACCAGGGGCCCGTTTGTCCAAAGTCCCTATAACTTTTCGGGCCCGAAATCCAATAGTCAAATCGAAATAAAAGGATTAAGAGGAGCGCCGGTTCTGGCCAGCAAAATACCTCATTTTTTTCATTAACGGATAGTTTTATCATGTTAGATGCAAAACTATTGAAATTTCTATCTTGCATGTAAACCACAACAGCTTTAGGGACCCGTTAGTTATCGGGACTTTCGAGAATTGAACGGGCCCAGAAGCGGATGCAGCCTCAATATCCGTTTCTTTGATAACTGCCAGAGAAAGTTATGGTCGGAGACTTTCTTTTCAAGAGTTCTGACCATGAATTTCTGACGAGCCACCAAGTCTCTGTCTCAAGGCCGGTACCAAAGCGCACACTCAGAAAATGGCAAAATGACCGAGAGTAACACTGAAAAAAAACTATGCGGTTAAAGAAAGTAATGGAAGCGTTAGGCGATAGTTGACAGGGGCACCCAACGACAGTTTCCTCCTAAATACATTAAAAACCCTTTTAGGTTATCTAAATTACTAAGTTCTTTGCGGCGCCATTAATTATTACGAGGGCTTCAATACTATTTTTTTCGAGAATTTTGAAATTTTTTCTGATTCCTTCTCTATTACCATTTTGGTATCCGAAAATTTTAATTCCCTTCATGGAGAAAACCTGTCTCGTGTAGGAGAGTCACCCTCCCAGCCGAGAGAAAAAAAAAAACATTGACCCCAACCGGCCTTCGCGCGAGCTCTAATTGTCCGTGCCTTGGCTATGCGAGCCCTTTAACGATACGGATCGGATTTGCCGGTCAGACCGAAATGTCCCCTTCCATTTTACAAAATTATTTTTCCCAGGACCACTGATCTGTATTCTGCTTACAAGCACGATAACCAAACTCACGATGGCTTTGGTTTGGTCTGTGCAACTGGAACTAACTGCAATATACCTTCTACTGGGCAAGTGGTTTTTCCGAGATTTCAAACAGGAATTTTTGTTGAATGGAAAGCGCGTACAGTGCCTACGGAGAAACTTTGGCTCGGCTAGGAGGCTGACCCTACCATTACAAAAGGGTGACTGGACAAGGTGGGTCACCCTTCTAGTAGCCTGTTCCAGGCTCTCAGATAGTGGAAGAAGCGAAAGTAAAAGGAAGGCGAAAAATTGCAGTTTCCTCCCGTTTTATTTTCGTGTTCGCGCTTTTTCAATTCAGCGAGCCCGACTATCTCGGAGCGTGGAACAGGCTACCCTTCTAGCCGAGCCAACTTTTTGTAATTTAAACGGTTCGCCATGTTTTGTAAAGAAATGCTTGAAACGTTGCCTCTTCCAGGAAAGCTCGGGTAGGCGGGTGACCCTTCTACTCGAGACAAATATATACTGAAAGATAATTGCAGAATGTTTACAAAAACTGTTATCCAAAACAATGGAACTTGCATATGCGAGAGGAAAGACAGCCGCTTGATAGGTAATAACGCGGTGAAATAGCTAGAGATTGAAGCCTGAAGTCAATCAAAGGCACATACAAGGCAACGGGGGTAAGTTGACGTGAAAAACGATATTTTTGGACTTATTTAGTATTGTATGGAAGCACACTTTAAGAAAACTTAGGAAAAAAAAAAAAGAAAAATACATGATATGGATTGTTAGTAGTATAATATGCTACTTCTGGCAAGAACATTAAAAAACGGCGTCGCTCAAATGGTTAGATTGGGAAGCCTGTGAATCCTGTCACGCAACACTTATGACCAAAGAGGTATTGGCAGCCCGAAAGTTTCACTATCAAAATCGCAGTTTTTGTGAGACCTAGAATTTTTAAATGGCAATGGATGTAAAAGTTTGACTGCGGAAAAGAAAGGCCAGCAATACCAAGAAACGTTCTGTTTCAGGTTATTTTCACGCACCACGTTTCATCGAGTTTTTTATCTTGGTTGATTAGCTTAGGACAAGGCGCAATGCCAGTTAACTAGAACGGGAAAACGCATTTGAGGTGACAAAAATTATCGTTTCAGTACAAATGTCTTTAATACAAGTGCGCTTGTGAGTTAAGTTTCTTTCGGAGAGCCCAGCCATCGTGACTTGTCAAGCAACAACCAACTCGAGCAACAACCAACCGACGTTCTTGAAAAGTCTCATATTTCAAACAAAATTTAATCAACTTCAGACGGTTCGTGTGAAGTACAAATTTAATTACCCAGGCCAATTCTTGCATATATTTTAGCACAATGTTTAAGTAACATATGACTTGAGTTTCAGGTAAAACCAAGGTGTAGCACATGCCTAAAATATAAAACGCAACTTTCAGCCTAAATTTAAATTTCGTTTAGTTGAAAAAGTATCCAAACTGAAATAACATTGTTTATCTTCCAGATTATCGTTAAGAGATAAGAATTCATCACCAAACCAGAAGTGGAACCCTTTATAAATTGATTTATCGGGGAATATTTTACCCCGCTTTCTTCCTGTGTGCGTGACTGTTGCGTGCGAGCGAAGTTTTGAGACCACCTCATTTTGCCCCAAATTTTGGGTGTTACGAAAACTAAGACCCTCGAAAACTTTGCCTGCGTGCTGACGTCTCCTATTTCCTTTGTTGCACGCGGAAAAGGGACGTCTGCGTAACGCCGTCGCTAATCGTGTTCGAACGTCCCGCTGGGTTCCCAAGATCTTGGGAACATGCTCTGATAGGCTGACACACAGTGCACATTGTTTGACATAACGCTGATTGGTTGTTATCGAATCTGGTCTGATAATGTATGCGGTGATTTATGTAATCGGGGTTTTCCAGCCAAAACAAATCAAAACATGTGCCATTGTGTGCATACCGTTCGAAATCTTGTGCGAGGCCGAGGAAAATTTAACGTGTACGAGGAAATTGTTTCTTTACAATTTACTGTGCATAACACATCACATCATATTTGTAAACAGTGTCTGAGAAAACTACAAAAGCGGCATGGACTTCGCACCAGGCAGGCATTTCGGAGAAAGCCAGCCAAAGAAACTAAAATCTTTATTTAGCCGTAACAAACAGAGGTCAAAGAAAATTCAAACACTTTACAACTGCATCTGAAATCAAATCCTACCAGGAACACCCACAGAAGCATAAACCACAGGAAATGACTGCTCAGTATGCATGTAACAAACCTGCTTCATGACCTCTAAATGTAAGAATTAGTGCGGCAAAAACGACATTTACTCAGTCAAAGTTTAGAATGCTACATACACTGTGTAGTGCTAGTAACCTTCGCGCGAGAGAGAAAAGAAGAAAAACCTCTGCTCAAGGAGACTCTCAAGGTCACGTCTCGCGTTATCACGAGCTTATGATATGGTGTTTGGCCTGTCAACTCTTATTTCCAACCGGATATTATTTCAGAATTTTTGCGAAATAGAATACCCTGCCAGCGGGACGCTAGAACACATGATTAGCGACGGCGTTACGCAGACGTCCCTTTTCCGCGTGCAACAAAGGAAATAGGAGACGTCTGCACGCAGGCAATCGAAAACTAAGACCTAAGACCCGTCTTAGTTTTCGAGATTACGAAAACTTAGACCCCCTAAAATCGAATCCGTCGAAATATAAAGTCAAATTTTAACCGAAATAGGTCTGATCTGTCAAATTATATCATGTTCGATCCATTCCACTGAGTTTTAGGTCAAATTTAACGGTAAATTTAGGGGTCTTAGTTTTCGTAATTGCGAAAACTAAGACCCCTCTTAGTTTTCGTAATTACGAAAACTAAGAGCCCCACCAAAACAATCTCTAAAATTTCTACAAAGTCGAATTACGACCGTTTGAAGACTACAATCCGTAAGACAAACAAAAACTACTACCATACGCGTGCTAGACGATCCGCTTCTTCTAACAATTTGCAGACATACATTGTCAATACATGTATTGTGGCTTTAAGAAGAGGATGAAAGCTATAGACTACCTTCGTATAATTGTACACTGAAAATATGCCTTACCCCTATAATTTTGGTTGTTTATCCTTAAAGTCATAAAATTGGTTTTCCGCTGGAGATGGATTTTTGTCTTCGTTGCGGGCTGACATGTCGCTGCGACCTGAATGTCTGATCGCTAAGTGGTCAACGGCGTTATCGATTAAACATCACACAAAAATACGGATTTTTTTTTCCTTTTCTGGCCAGGTCATGGATAGAAACGTGCTCTTATAAAAAGGGCGAAAAAAGAAGAATATGCTACATTGCGTTTTTCTAGCGTTTGTTTTTATCGTTGCCACCCCGGAGATCACCGGGTTACAATGCAAAAGTAGTTGAGGGGTAGGGGTGGGGGGCAAGGAGAAATAGTCTGTGCGGGATAATCGCTAAAATCGCTCGTGAAATAATAAAAAAAAACGAATGAGTGAATGAATTTCCTGTACTAGCAAAGCATCGTCTCGAGATTTCAGAACAATAAAATAAACACGACAACCGCTGGACACAAACCCCCTCAGGCGATAGTTACAGGTAACGCAATCTCGATCGCAGAGACACGAAGAAAAACATCCATCTCCAGCCAATTTCATGATTTAAAGGATAAACAACAAAATTAAAGACCAATAGGGGTAAAGCATATTTTCAGTGTACAATAGATACGTAGGAAGTCTATGGCTTTGGTCCTCTTTTTAAAGCGAGTCTTCAAATTATTAGCGGATCGTAGATCGCGTATGATAGCCTAGGATTATAGCCTTCAAATGGTCGTAATTCGACTTTGCAGAAATTTTAGAGATTGTCTTGGTGGGGGTCTAAACTAAAAGGGGTCTTAGTGGAAAGGATCGAACTTGATATAATTTGACAGATCAGACCTATTTCGGTTACAATTTGACTTTATATTTCGACGGATTCGATTTTAGGGGGTCTTAGTTTTCGTAATCTCGAAAACTAAGACAGGTCTTAGGTCTTAGGTCTTAGTTTTCGAGGGTCTTAGTTTTCGTAACACCCCCAAATGTTGGTTGTTTTTAAGTCGCCGACCACGAGAATTGATTTTGTCGATTTTCTCCAAATCTAAGCGGCCTTTTGAAAAACAAACTACACCGCGTTTAGTTACTTACTTATGCCTATCTATGGACAAGATATGAGCGACAATGATTTTTTGACTGTGGCCGCGAAATTTCGATTTTGCTCGATTTTTACAGACATTTGCTCTTAAGAAAGCAAGCTTGTTAAGAACTTATGCAGATCTTGGATGATGTTATCCACCGGTGGATAGCATCCTCCTTGATCTGCATAATTCTTCATATCTTACCATCCTCATTTTTAAATAATTACATGTATTGCTAATTTCCTATGATTGATCAACAGTGAAATCAGATCCCAAGGTTGAGATTGACACTGTCAAAACTATGACTGAGGTGAACGAGAAGTCTACCTTACAGGTCTTCTGCATTTTCCGGATTGGTGGTGACTGGGGCCTCCTTTTCGCAAAAGATGGGGAAAAAATAGATCTAAGTGATCCACGTGTCAATGTCACCATTTTTGAAAATCTACCGAAAGAAACTGAAAGGTTGTTTAAACTGACGATAAAGAATGTGACACTGAATGATACAGGAGAGTATGGATGCACCCTTTCTGTTTTGTTTCCAACGCTCCTTGATGCCATCAATATTACGGTGAAAGGTGAGTGAGCTAAGAGCCGGAGATCACTATTACATGGTAGGCCTTCTGATAGGTGCAAAAGTTACTGGTAACTCGTGAATTTTCATATTTCATGTATGTATTCACGTGCTAAAAAAAGGTGAGTTATGGGCCCAGTTACTTGATTTTTATCAAGCCCTAAGATTTCAAATCTTATGGAAAACAATTTTTCGGTTCCGTGCGCAGAGATCGGAAACCATCTGTAACAAATTTTTGGTTCTGTGAAAATTCATGGGAACCCTTGGGAATAAAGTTGTCACTCACAAGTAATAAGCACATTAACACGACTTGTCCATTACAAAAGCCGATGCTCTTGAGGCGACGGATAATTAGGGAAAAACAATATAAGCATATCTGTCGGGGAGAGATGTTTTTGTGTCTGCTCTTTAACCAGAGCTGGGAAAAGTCTGACTTTTCAGCTGGCTCCATCACCTCCGACCGTTTATTTGGTTAGGATTGCAATGCCATCGTCTTGATGATTGTTCCGCTGATTTCTCAAAGATCAGGTCTCAAAACTCAATTCCCGTTGCATCGAAGGTGATTGCTAAGAACAGCTAGAGGATATCTTAAATCTGAAAGAGAAACTAGTGTACTCGCTTCCTCATGAAAATCACCGAAACCCAATTGTGCTGTTGCATCTCTGCATGACAGCGCGTGATCGAACTATCAGTCGAAGGGAGAACATTACGCGCTACAAACAGGGCGCTTTTGTTGCTGTGATTCTTTTGCTCGCTGGAATCACGATCTGAAGCGTGTGCTTGCCGTACGCGTTTCATTGAGTTGAAATCTTTGTTTGTGACACCTTTTAGCACAAAGTGGATAAATTTGCTCTTTCGATGGCGGAAAAACACACGCGCCTTCGATTGTTTTTGTCAGAGTGGGTGGAATCAATTCATTCCGCCTTTGAAGTCTGGGACTCGCAAACGCAACCTGAAACCCCAAATGGGAGTCACACCACTCCCCATGTTTGGCGCGAAACGCAAATGGAAACCCCTCAAGCGAGACATACCGACCTCAAGCAAACCTGGACGCCGACCAAGAGGACGGCGTACCAGGCCGAGGAGACATGGAACTAGAACGACGCCTTTTTGCGCGAAAATATAAACTTAAGCAGGCAGACGTCGCGACGGTCAGACTCACGTTGCCTACCAAAAAAGAAAACGAGATAAAATAGGAACTTCTGATCGTGGGTTAGATTTTGCTTCGCCATGACGTCTTTCAGAGATGTCAGGGATTTGTTAACAACTGCTCTGTTTGACCTCGATGTCTTCCAATTCTATTCCAAATGCGCGCCCCTCTGATCTCCTTCTGGTTTTTAATTTTGAAAGCAGAAGCTGGAAATGCTCACGTACCGATCGCTTTGAAACTTTAAATTTTGGGTCGTTGATGCTGTTGAGTTTTTCAGCTATTTCTTCCCAAACCCTCCTCTCTCGACTGTTCGAGGTTTGTAGTTGAACGGCTCGCTCAACGAGAGTCCCGGCATAAAATTGCATCGTGTTTTTCGGACCACTCCATGATGTTTGACCTGTATGACAACAAACTTTTATCCCAGCGAGAGGCCAAATCTTTCTAATAAATTACAACTTTCAAATACAAACCAAAAAAAAATGGCCAGGGCGGGAACTTCGCTCTTCGAGCTTCAGAAAACGTAGTGAATTTCTTCTCGCTGGAAGTAGAACAACAAAACGAAAATTGTCTATGTGATCTGAAGTCAATAGCAAAGATCTGCTTTCGAAACTATGTGTTTTAAAAGGAAACAAACTCACGATCTCGAGACGCGACCAAAATGCTGGAACTCACCTCTGCGACGTCAGGTGGACGGCAAGATGATTATGCAAATTATGTTGAGAAAGGCTGTCGTGACTTCCGGTTAACGTTTTCTTGGCCGCCGTCCACTGGTTTGCTTAAGGTCGCTATTAGTCGACCTCTCGGGACTTCGTCGCTCGCTTGGCTTCTTCGCGGCCTAAAAAGCTCGCTCCGCTCGCTAAGAAACTCGTGAGATCGACTTGTAGCAGGTCTACGCGAGGTCCTCCGATTCACGTATTTCTAGTTTGATCACATTTACATGATGGGTGGGGTGACCTGCCGCGGGTTACCTCGCCTGCCTGGGGTCCCCCACCTCCATGTAAACAGGCCCTGATTCTGACAGAGAAATAGTTCAAGAATAATAGAACTACTTGTTTCGTTGCTGGTGGTAAAAGAGTTATTGTTATAATAAGTTTTTCTCAAAAATTTCTACACCACAAACTCACACGGCTGCTGTCTTTCTTTGCGATTTTGCATTGTTGCGACATAAAAGCCAACTGCTTGCCAACTGTGTACTTTACAAATTTTAAAACTATGAAATTAGCGCTTACTGAAAATCTGTAATGAAACGTGGAAACCAACTCTTTTTAAGAGAGAGAAGGGCTGGGTAGGTAATTTTTTTTTCTATTTTTGAGCTTTTCTAAAATCATTGTTTGCAGATCAATAGCTGGTTTCAGGTATTGTTTGTGGGGTAGCCCGTTTTTTGTGGGTTTACCGGTATAAAAAAAACATAGGTTTTTGGCCAATCAGATCGGGCGTACTATCTCAGTTATTTTATAACATAGTATATTAAAATTAATTTTGTCTAGAATAACCATCCATAGTTTCACGCCAACTGTACATTAGAGAATTCTATGTGATGTTTTTGAAGCAAAACAACTTTAAATTTGTGTTTTTGTTTGTTGCTGTTAATTTTGTTTCATGTAATAATCATGTTGAATCATGTATTAATATTTATTTATGTTTTCATAGCTCCGAAAGCACCAAACATCAAAGATATAACTAATGTGACAGTTCTTCAAGAACCTCAGGGTGGTAATTTGGAGTTGTTTTGTGATGTTACTGGGAACCCAGAACCTACCATCACGTGGTACTTCTACAAGGATGGCAAAGGTGATCCCTTGGTGGTCAACAAGCAAAAATATAACCTGGGCGGGAACAAAGATAACTGCAGGAGTCGGACAAAGGGTTATTACTTCTTGCAGCCTGATGATGCTCGTGCACTTGTGATTTGCACTCCAGAATTTGAACATCACCAAGGAAAGTATTCGTGTCATGCTAACAATACAGTAGGATGGCAGAGCAAGTCTGCATTTGTCAATGTGGAGAGTGAGTAGTTGATTGTTATTAATAGGTACAATAAGCTGGTGTAGTTATCTTTATTAACATTGGTTTTAACTACATTAAAAATTTATATTAATAATAATAACAATTTGAATAATTATACGATGATATACTGTTGACTCCTGATAACTCGAATCTTCAAAGGAAATCAAAACAAAAGTTAAGAGTTATTGCAAGTTCAGGTTATCGGGAGATCCAAGCAATTAACCTGAAATATCTTATGCATGTATGGATTTAAAGACTTTGAAATCCCTTGTATCTTACTGATGGCTTGTCCTATGTGGTACTTAGCTGAGATCAGTCTCTACTTTAATTTCGCTTGGTAAATAGATTTCTGGCGGTGAAGGCAAATCCAAGTCTCGTATGTGTTAATTTCGAATTACTTGTGATTACGGAAAACCTCTATTTTTTCCATGTGCTTCAAAAATTTTCATTCAGGTGATTATCGCAGGAATATCAGGTGGACCTAAAACTCAACAAAACCAGGGCCTTTGCTTCTCACATACCTTGCACATACACACATGTCCAATACTCTCGACCAGATTCCAGTGGACAAAACCTGGAGTCCGACGGAGTCTAGTCGAAAAATGAAACCGGAAGTTCAGTAGAGTCCACTTGAGTTACCGGAAGTTTAGTCATGAGATGAAACCGGAAGTGTAAACAATACTTAGAGGAGGGTTGGAAAGTCGTCCGATGGAGTCCATCGGATCCATTGGAAACACATCGATTCCGATGGAATCTCAGGAAGTCTAGTCGTGCCATGAGTCAAAACAAACACACAGCACGTGTAACATAACTCGTTCTTTAAGCCCTAAGTCGAGAATGCCGAGCCTAACAGGCAACAGAACTCGTTCTTAAAGCCATGAGTCGAAACAAGCACGGACGTCGGTACACATAAGTCGTTCTTAAAGCGATGAGTCAAAACAAGCACGCTACACAAAAAATATAACTCGTTCTTAAAGCAATGAGCCGAAACGAGCACGCTACGCGAATGGCATATGAGTTTTTGTTCGAAAACATGACAACTTCACATGTCAAAATAACAAGTAAGTTATCTTTGCATGTAGACTACGAGTAGTCCCCCATTTTTCCTCAGGGATAGTGGAGCGAGCGAAACGCGAGCGGGCGTGAAAATCACCCCACGTGCGCCTTTTCTCACGTGGGGTGATTTTTACGCGCGCTCGCGTTTCGCTCGCTCTGCTATCCCTGAGGAAAAATGGGGGACTACTCGTAGTCTACTTTGCATGTGAAAAGATCATCATTGCTATGGTACAATATAAGAACTCACACCTTTTACAGAAAAAAAAATTATTCATTTAATAAGTGAAATGGTTAAGTATTTCAGTGGTATAATATTGCATGGCCGCTCGGAGATATGAAATTTCTCTTCTCATGTTGAAACAATATTTCACTGCTTCCAGCAAGGCTTACCCCTCCTTCTCTGTTGGATTGCTATTAATCATACCTTTGTTGAGAAAAGCATGGACAAAATTCTTATAACAAGTTAGAGTTAATTTGTGTTTTTCATGTAAAATCATGCATGCCCAACCCTATTCTTCACCCTACAGGAAATATGTTGGATATATGCACGCAGTTTCAATATGTAAAGTGTGTGGGGAAACAGTGATAGATTTAGTACAGGGTATTTTTCAAAAGGGTAGCACCTGGCTATGAGCCAGGGCACAAATAAATTACAAATACTCGATCATTGTTCCAAAGACTTTCAATGCAGGATAATTTGTAGCTTTTATGCTGAATATTAGACAGTGGTATTACATCTTAAGAAGACACAGTAAATTCCTTTTAGCTTGTGTTTTGCTTTCCCCCAGTGTGAATGAAGAGGTGTTCTCACAACAATTTACCCATCATAACATTAAAATTGATATAGGTCTTGTGTCCAAAAATTATTGATGTGACGTATACACAATTTTCAAGAAAGCATTCTTTGGAGCACTATTACATGTAGGCTTGATTTCCATGCCCTAAATGTTGTCACACATGACCTACATTGGGGAAACATAGCATCTGCCATAACAACCACAAGCTAGTAAAGGTCTTTACTATTACTTCTCCTCTCAAAACTGTACTTAACAAAAAATTTTCTTTGGCATTGTATCATGCACTGTATTTTATTAGCTTGCACTGCTTTCATCCCATTCTCAACGCCCTTCTCAAAGACAACTTTGAAGAAGAGGAAGAGTGAGCACAAATATTCAGTACAGGGGGCCAGAGGAAAAGACAAAAAAACCATGTAACATAATGTAAAAATTGCAAAAATAATTATGTTCCAATTAACCAATCATTTCCTGCTATCCTACTATTTAAAAGCTTTCCCAATATTTGCCCACCCAAATGAAGCCAGTAACAGTGTCCATTGAAAGAAAAAAAGGGTAGCAATAAAAGCGAATAAAGAAGGGAAAGCGAAATTTGTGACTGCAGCTGTGTTACTTTAAAACCACGAAACCATCTCATGCTTTCTATGCATGCCCCAACTTTTGAAAATAATATTTTCAATTTGCATCTGTAACTGAACGCTGTGAAATACACGGCCTTTAAACAGTCTTCTGGTAAGAGTTAGCTCATAAGCCAGACAGTGACTAGAAAACGAAGCCACTAGCTTCAAAACAAGTTTCTCAGCAAAATTCCCAGGAGAGGAATGGGATAAAAAAACAAAACAACAAACAACAAACAACGACGAGCTGAACTAAAAGGATAACTATTACAAAGGGGACTCACGAATGAAAAAGGTTTATCAGACTGCTTTTAAGGGCCTGGTCTCACTTGTCGGTTTTCATCAGCAAGCTCTAGGAATTCCCACACCTGGAGCTGACTGATGCCTGGCCTTTCCAACGCTTCCAGCAAGGCCCGTCCCTTTGCCCTTCTTTCACCTGTCACCATCTGTGCCTTCTTCAGGAATAGCCGCCTTCTGCAAATAAGACCTGACTTGTTATCTTCATTGTCAGAATTGAGAGGTGGAATAACAGCTTTAGTAGGTACAGGGGAGATTTCTGATCGTTTTTTGAGATATCCTCCTTGTTCCTAATGTCATTGGGGGAACCAGACCTGATAGGTTTCTTCACTTCCTCATCTCTCTTTACCTATGAAAGATTGCAAGAAAAAGGTATGACAGAGAAAACAAAATTAAATAAGGTGGCTTGACTGGATTTTTTAGGGGGGATACCTTCCAAGTTTAAGCATTAACTACATCAGCATGAGTAAAGATATGGGAAAAAGGCTACCACAACATTACTGTATTATATAAACATGAAAATTTCTTATTATCTAGGTTTTATTGCAAATGGAGTCGCCATCGCAACCTAATGAAACCAATATGTTTTTTATTTATTTTTGTGTTTCTCTGTACCAGGAGTGTTTTTTAGAAATGGCTTAAGGGAGTATGTGCCTGCCATAATTGCTTCAATTATGGCAAAGTTTGAACAAATTCTGTGAGAGCATTTTGGAAATATTTTGAAACAAATTTTTAGAATCATAAAAACAGTGAAATAGCATGCTATATATCCACACAATTAGCTAATATGTTAAGAAAATGTTACGCTTTCGAAGCACGGTTTCATCTCATAATGATTTGCTTCCATTGAAAACTGTATACAAAAAAAAAAGAGGGGAATTGCTCTGGGCGATTGCGAGTGAGAAGAATTTTATTAACCTGCATTCAGCTGCTTTTGTTACAGTTTTTGCACATAATTTGGTCCATGCCTACAAATTTCACATTATTCAAAAAACCACTTGATAAATTTTTTCCTAAACTTACCAATCTCAAGGTCAATTGTTAATAAATATACCTTGCAAGTTTCAAGAACATTGAAAACAGTGAAGGCTCTTAAAAAGGGCCTCCAATATAACCAGGGTTGTCAGAAAGTTTTGAAGTAGACGACTGAGTTGTCAAAGTAAGCAGCCAGTCCAGGGATATTTTATTTAAAAAACGTCATCTGCAAAGAAATGCCAAGCAGAGTAGCTGGCCGATACTAACCAAGTAGGCGGCACTTTTCACCAGCAGCCGGCTACTTTTGACAACGGTGTTTAACCAAATTTTCCCTTAGTGAGTGTCCTCATTATTCAGTGGCATTGTTTTCAAGTTTCATATATATGCACATGTACAATTAGCAAAAGAAATACATTTACATTTAAAAGAACTCTAAATTACTTTCCAAAGAAAGATGCGGAAAATGCTAATAATTGCCTTGTGTCATGGATAGCAGTGAGAATCGAAACGGTAAACATCACGGCTCATCATGTAGGATGTAATACAACTAACTACATGTAGAAGAGAACTACTGGAGAACTGACAATTTGACTAAGCAACCCAAGAATGTGGACAGATTTTGCGAAAACCCCACTACAGTTGAACTAACTACCCTCTCCACAACAGCCTCCTCTCTGCATTAGGGAACTTTCCATACAGTGGAACTCCACCTTACGACCATCTCGTTATTACGACCCTGCTCTTTCGTCCAAACATTAAAATCACTGAGTCATTTTATTATTTGGGAGACCCCATTTATGCGATCACCTCGTTATTACAACAAGGATTTTATGACCCAACGGTGGTTGCATTTACATGGTTTCACTGTACATTGACTCTTGTTTAACCCATTGTTGCCCGAGACTTTTTACAGTTTCGAGTGGTTTTCTACACACAAACAATCCATAGGATTTCGTGACTCCGTATTTGGGGTTACCATGGAAAGTGGTGCTTTTCTAAAACACTGAAGGCTCGAGTTTTCTGGAAGTGTCATTCTGACGTAGTCATTTAGCTTTGTTAATGAACGGCTGAAGTTTGGTTTGTATGCAATTTTTGGTAAGTTTACGACCATTTTTCATCTTTAGTAGCTGCCTGTTGAGAATCATTAAGCGTGACGATAGCTGAGAGTCCACTTTCTCAAAGAAGCGAGTAAGGTGATGTACTTCGTTTGCGAATTTGGCGTGTTGCTTGTGGAACTGGAATAATGGTCGCTCCAAAACGAAGTACCTTTGGCACTCAACTACTAATGAATTTTTTGACCTACAATGCAGTATTTTGGAATTTGCGACCACTGAAAATCACAACAAGTGCGAAATAGGCGAGATTCTTATTCCCCGACGGCCCTGGGACGAGGGCATTCTTAGCATGGTTGCGAGGCTAATGCGGGTCAACTTCTCGGCGAAAGCAAAAACAAACATAAGCTAACACAGGCAAATTGTAGCTTTGTCGCTGGAAAACGATACAAATCTAGACTGCGAGAAGTCTCTCTCTTGCTCGAAAATCTGCAAGCGACAGTATTTGAGCAGTCAAGTCGGGCGAGTCGCAAGGGTGGGAGTTGCTCCCGTGAATTAAGGAATGGGGCACTGCAAATTTGGAGGGGGGTGGTCTGTTTTAGTAGGGATTTTACCTTTCGCATTAATATTTTCAATTTAACATCTACTCCCCATAATCATTCATTTTTCATGATTACTAATGTATTATCTGTGTCACGTGACTTGCCACACCCATTTTTGGCTTTTTATTTCAATCCAAATTTACACCACTTTATAAATAACACTTCTAATTTAATTCACTTTTTGTCAATGACTATTGACACAAAGTTTATGGAATTAATCGGGGTTTTCTTAAATTATCTACGTTTTTGTAAACTATAACCTTTCTTGTTAAGAGGGAGACTGGGACGAGAGAAAAATATCTAATAATTACGAAGGAATGGATCATTTCACAAATGCCCGATTAATTTAGCTTATTTGACTGTAAATGAAATATTATGGAAGGAAAAACGATTGTTGTCACCTTCAGTAAACTGGTGTAATCTGCAAAGTCCAAGTTTTCCATAATTATGGGCGTGGCTGGTCACGTGATCTAAAAAAAAAAGAAGTGTTTAAGGTCCAAAGTGGTTTGGTCTTAAACACAGCGGTCTAAGATTAAAATGAAGGAAGATACTGGAAAAAACAAGATCAAGTCATAAAACTCCGCATGTAACGAGGACCCATTCCTTAATTCACCGGAGTGTGAGGCCAGAATACGAGCGAAAAGAGAGACTGCAATGGTTTCATACAACATTTTGGACGCCTGGCACTCTGGTGACGGACCATTGGCCGGTCAGGATGACGCTCATCTGTCATCAACAGCTCATCAACATCACTTGCAGACCCGTCATGCAAGGCGCCGAAAATGTCTTCTACTGTCACAGACCAAATATTTTTGTACTCGGGGAAATCAAAACAAATGCTAGCCTTTTATACCTTCAAAACCTGAAAAGAATATATTCTAAAAAGCAAAAATCAAAACTGTACAAAATTCTCATTAAGAGATCCGCATGTCTTGGTCAACTCCAAAGTGTTGAGATTTGATGGGGACCGAATACGTTTGTTACCAAATATCTTTTTTACTCGGGGAAATCAAAACAACGGCTAGCCATTATCTTCACAACCTAAAAATAATGAGACGTTTGGTATATTCTGAAAAGCAAAAATAAAAAACGTACAAAGTTCTCATTAAGAGATCCGTAAGTCGTGTTCAACTCCAAAGTGTTGAGATTTGCATATTTTTTGCGCCAAATTTATTCCCGATTAGGTTTCTGTATGAACGTTTCAAATAGAAAGGCCCGCTTTTCTCTCTTTGGTTACACATTTTCGAAAAGAGAGTCACTTTGGAACTCTCAAAATTCAAGTCGTTCAAAAATAGAGTTCAGAGAAGGCGTTTCGTCGGCCCTTCGACGAGAGATAATATTTACTGTTTACGATGTCTTTCAGGTCTGTCTTTGGTGGATTCATCGTCCTAAGAGAACCTTCCATAAAGGACAAAATCGGACGGCTGATCTGAATATTTTTTCCCATATCCTTCTTCAAATCTTGGAAACAGGGTACCAGCACCTTTCATCTCATAGATGACATAGCCGCTGTTTGATCGCGTCCCGTGAAAGATTTGACATTGACGTCATTGAAAATAATTTTAGAAAATGGGCGTTTATGACGCGAGCTGTCAAGCGGTCAGCGGGCCTCCAAAATGCTGTATGAAATCATTGCAATCTCTCTTTTCGCTCATATTCGTATTTTACAGTGTAAGGAATGCATGCAGAAATTCAGCCCCGCCGTGATAGATATTCATCCACCGAAAATACTTGTTCGGTTCATCCAGCTCTGTTAGAAAATGCCAACTGAAAAGCAGGTGTTTTAACTTTATTGCATTTTTTTGACAACTACCCCCATTTCAGTGAAACGTATCCTTAAAGAAGTTATAACGACCACTGAAAATTAACATTAAAATGGCTTCAGGGTTTTACCATGTTTTGAGAATTTTGAGACCCTCTTCGCATTTTTATTGAACTCGCTCACCAACTCTCTCTTTCGGCCGATTTCTGGTTACGCTCATCGTTTTTCTCCGTGACGAGGAGTTAATTGTCCTTTTGCTGTTCGAAACAATGATTTCTCAAGCCGGCAAGTAAGTTTGGAGCCCACCAAAACCTTAAACCTTTAAGATTTTCCTCGCTCTCCAGCAACCCAGCCGCAATTTCCTCATGTTTCAGATGTTCGTTTGTCTTCTTGCCAGAAGTGACCCGCATAAGCCTCTCTTTCGCGCGAAAACAAGCGCTCGTCCTAGGCCGCCCGGGAATACGAAACTTGCCTATTTCCTTGGTACGTCGGAGTGGCTGTAGACTTCTGTACAAATATGAAAAAAGTGGGGGGAGGGAGGGAAAGGAACAAACGTTGTCAAAAATTCTGGCTATTTCCCAGCATGCAAAGCAGTCGAGATGTTGAAAATCGAAGCGAGGCCAGGATGCACTAGAACAAAAGGGTGTAGCTTGGCCCAGGAAACAAATAAGAACACCAAAGTTGCTTCTAAGCTAGAACAAGGGCTGAATTTTACTGTGAAAGTTGACTTTTGGTTTTGCAACGATGATTTCTGTAAAAACCCTGAAGGCAAAATACGTAATTTTTGTCGTTTTACCATGACGCTAAAAACGGTCATTTTGGTTCATGTCCAAGGTGGTATTTTGCAAAAAGCGCTGACTTTACATTTTAAGGATGTCCCAATGTGAAGGACATTATACTCGATGTACACAACTGACAGTTAAGGCAATGTTGGCGCAATTGAGAAAGTTGCAATCAGGGCTGTCATTAATTTTTAGAGCAGCTGTAACAGGTGTTACGGGTTACGGCCCCGTAATGACAGCTCTGATAATATTTTGAAGCAGTGTGGTCTTGTACAGCCCGTTTTGGCTGGCAAAGGCTGTCAAGGGGTTAAACCTCTCTACAACATCCACCTCCTTACAATGGCCACTTTCTTCTGTCCCCAAGCTGGCCATGGAAGAGAAGTTTAACTGTATACTAATTACAAATTGTTGCTGTCCGCCCCACCAATAATATGTCATTGGGCTCATTTTTGCTCGCCGGCCTGTTTCAAAAAACAGTCGTTGTTTGATGATTCTTTTTCTTTTTGACAGTTGCACCAGTCATAGTTGAACCCAAGGAACACGACACACCTCTTTCACTCAAGATTGGTGATCCACTGAACATAATCTGTGTGGCGAAAGGGAGCCCTGCTCCTAATGTCACATGGTCAGATAACAACACAGGAATTGCAGTCTCACCAACTTCAACAAACTCCCAGCGATTGATCATTAACTCGATACAAGACAAGGATTTTGGTTTTTACACCTGTATTGCCAGTAATAAATTGAAGGATACAATGGTTTCTGTTGAAATCATGAAAGGTAAAATTTACTTCACATGTTGATTCATAGTTCATAGTTGTCTCTGACGGCTGGAGAACAGGACTTACTCCGCCTTTCATAAGCGTGATCCCCTGCTACTTTCATAGAAAACATGAGGAAAATAGAATGAAACGAACTTCTTAGATGTTCAATTCCCTGCCTATTTTACAAGGGTAATTGGACAGTCCCGAAAGATAATTTTATGCTATAAAGGACGTTAAGACACGTTATAACTCATCGATTTTATCTTTCTGTTTAAAAGAAAGGCCAAAAGGAAAAATCAGGCCGGATTTTGTTTGTGTGGCCCACTACGAGTTTACTTTACAAGTCTGGTAGCGCCTAAAACATCCTTTTTACATCACCTCTGACATAAGCAGAACTATCAGGGGTTGCTTATTTATCGTTCAGACCTCGAACAGAGATTGTCATTTTTTGCCCTATTTTACTTGTAATTCTGCAGATTTTCACAGAATAATTTTACAAGACAAATTGCAGTCATTCAGTAATCAGGATGATCGAAGCAGGCGCTTCCCTTGCACAACAAATTATAAAAATGACGACAACATAAAATTCTAATTACATAAACATTTAAAAAGCAACGAGACCATGTTCCGATATTTCGGCGACATCATGACGCCATTACCAAGGGTTAGAAATAAAATTTGATGAATGAAAACAGCTAAAGAAAGACCTTAGCACGGATTGAATCCGTTTGCACGTTCAAAGGCGGTCTTAATTGTTGGATGTAAAACATCTCATTAACGAGGCAGTCAAATTTGTTCTTGCATTTTTTCAGCACCTAAAGCACTGAGAAGGTCCTCAGGGACAGCACCCGCGTGGGCTTTATCTTTTTGTGTGCGCACGGCAGATGATTTATTTTTGTGGCCAATATGTCCACGCGTATAACCAACATAGCTACCTGTATCACATACACCTGTAGGTTACATTGAAAGTGGTACGCTACGCATTGTTGATTAACCACTTGTGGTTTCGTCTCACATCTGTGGAGGTCCTGGCCAATTTTCGTAGTCACAAATACCAGTTGGATTGCAGTATGGAGCTTAAGACTTAGGTATTTCAACTGAGTCTTAACAAGGTTGGCCGAATTCTGCTCCTTAAAGGGTATCAGACTACCAGAGTCACGTCACAATTCGTCATTTCCGCCGAGGCCTGCGATGGCTGTGGGTCAGCAACCCTCGAGCTAACAAAAGTGTTACTGGTGGAGTTGATAACGTGTTGAGAGTACTTCAAACGTGAAAACAGAGACTTCAAGCACCCACACTCCTTCGAATGATAAAACTATGTCGAGGACAAACGGTACTCACTGCCAAACATAGTTGTTAATAAGCTTCGAATTCGTTTGTAATTAACGTAACGGTTGTCTGTTCAACATGACTATTGTAGTGGAGAAGTAGACCAGTATTGGTAGGCTTCACGTACAACTTAGTCTCAATTTGGGGCGCTTGATTGAGAAGTTCTTTCCCAAGGAAGGGAAGCATCCCATCCTTTTCAGTCTCCATTATAAAAACTGACAGCAGATGGGCATTGCCAGAAATTTGGGTCAAAATGGCGGACACGCGTGCGCATTGAGTCGTTAATGGCGGCGAAATCGTGTAAGGAAATGTATGGGATTTGAACAAAAATCCAAAATCCAACAAATATGATTCAGATTATTACCTAGCTCCGACTCGAAACATGTTCAGTAGTGATTAAGCTGTATGTACTTCTAACATAAAAATTATTCAAAAGCCGTTTGTCTACTTACTTCTAGCGATGTTCGATATTCGAGGCACGCCACTACCTCTTGTCTGTTTCAAAATATAGCGTAATCTATGGCAAATGATCGCCGCTTTGAGGAGAAACCCTCCAAGAAGTCAACTAGCTCCGCCTCGCATTAAATGCTCTCTTTTTTTTTCTCCTCGAAAGTGTTTTTATCCGACTGCAATATAAGATACTCCGCTGACCAATGAATGCGGGAGCAAAATGCCCTTGATTTCTGTTGATCCCTGGTTGAGGTAGCCTGTGTGCAGACGATAACTAAACTCTGATTAGTACTCTGATTAGACGGAGTTAACCAGAGTTTAATTTCGTCTGCGCGCAGGTTAGGTTGAGGGTGTTTAAGAACACACCTAGTATGAAGAGGTCTTAGAATCATTTTCGTTTGCATTTTACCACTAAAACACCATAATCTTTAAAACCAGTTGATACGCGCGGCATTTTGAGTATTCCTACAAGCAATGTTCATGTACGACTGAAAGTAACCGGAAAAGCAATAAGAAAGAGATCTTCACAAACAATCAACACAAGAAATATAATTCAATGAAACATTTATCGAAATGGACAACAAGTCTTATTCACGAAGACACGTATTGAGATTAACGTGACCTTGCAGATTTAAGCTAAAGTTTTAAGTCAATTTTGCCGTGTTTGCTATTTTTCAAGATGAACTCGAGGCAAGAATATCGCTCAAAGCTTTCTTTTCACAACCAATAACATAACTAAATATTCTTCAGAACCTCTTCTTTCTAATCGCGGTCAGAAAATGTCTAGAGACTTTAAGTTCTGTACTAGGTCAGATCATTGCATCAAATCTTACAAAAGTGTGTACGTAAAGTGACGGCATACACAAAGCTCGACTTCATGAAACCAGAAAAAAACAAACAAACAAACAAACATCAAATGCAATTTAATTACCATGCAGTCAAGATGCAGCTTCTGAAAGCCATCATGTAAGGCCAGAATCGTTTAAGACTTTTGAATCCTCTTACGCATCCAGCGAGGTGTAGTGAGCTTACTAAGAGTAGCTTATTTTTGAAAGCGGCGAATTTCTCAACCAAAAATCAAATAAACACGCTAGACATGAATAACAAAAGATTCTTAATAGCAGAAGTTGTCGATCCAGTGCAAAAAGGCGGTTAAAACACAATGTTAAAGATGACACAAAACTCTGTCAGCTTCACCTATCACTAAACGAGTTTCCAGATGCTGCATAGATTTTCCACATGAACTCACCTGCCAAATTTTGGCAAACCTGAGATAAGAATGGGACGTAGAGCGTAACCAACGCGTGACCATGTTAAGCAAAGCAAACGTGTGTGTGTGTTGGTGGTATTAAGGTGCAAGAGATAACTTAATAGCTACTGCCTTCCCTACCTGTAAAAAGGCTGACTTTTCGCGTCCGAAGTCCGGCCGCTGGCTCATAAGCTCAACTTGTTTTATGTGTAGACTTTTAAAAAAGTCCTTCGTCGGATTTCATATGGCGCGGAACGAAGGACTTTTCATACTTGATTGGCACCAGTTTTACCGACCCAAAAACGGCTCGGTGCACTTGGACCAATCAGAGTAGCTCCCAAGGACCCTTCGGGATACAGCTGTCACTCACAAGAACGAAGTCCATCGAAACGTGACTTGCGGTTCAAATTCTAACATGGGGTCGATTGCGAAAGCGATGAAAGATGCCCTTGAGGCCACGGGCTATTCTGAATTGCGTGACTATCAAAGGAAAACAATCGAAACATAACTGTCGGGGAGGTATGTTTTTGTGTCTGCTCCAACCGGAGCTAGCAAGAGTCTGACTTTTGAGTTGGCTGCATACACTTTCGATCGTTTATTTGGCGAGTCAAAGCCATCGTGTTGGTGATTGTTCCGTTGATTTCTCTCATGAAAGATCAGGTCTCAAACCTAAATTCCCGTGGCATTAGAGCATCGTACGTAGGAGACGATTGCTCGGAAGAACAGCTAGAGGATATTTTAATAGTATTTGGGAGTCCCGAGGCGATCCTCAACAATTACCGACCCATTTTTCGTCACCTAAAACGAAATCACTTAAAATCATTGTTAGAGACAACTTGACGAAGTTCAGTTGAATCCACCTGCAGGCAAGATAAGGGTTTATGATGGTTGTGTTGTGAATCCACTTGGTTCGTACACATTTTTAGTCAGCCGAAACAGTGGCCCTAAATGCAAGATAAAATTTGACATCCTGGAGAATGCGCCGTGGCCAATAATAGATGGTAGAACATGCACTCAGCAAGGTTGGAAATCCTTAGGAGTGGAAGCTTCTGTTCACTCATTAAATACTGACCTTAAGCAAACCTGGACGGCGACCAAGGGGACAGCGTACCAGGCCCAGGAATAGTGGAACTAGAACAGCGTCTTTTTGGCGCGAAAATATAAGCTTAAGCAAGCAGAGGTCGCGACGTTCAGACTTACTTTACCTAAAAAAAAGGAAAACCAGGTAAAATAAGAACGTCTGATCGTGGGTTGGATTCTGCTTCGCCATGACGTCTTTCAGAGATGCCAGGGATTTGTTACTTCGGCGGAGCGAAGTAAAGGATTCGCGACGCTCAGAAATGTATCAAAGTTGACTTTTTTGACAAGATTGGGCACGCAAAGTCTGTAGGTTTTCGATTTTATTCGGCTGTTTGACGAAGTGAGAGCCGAATTAGGTCGAGATATCTCGAGATCACTTCGATTCTTAGATTTATTCTTTAACTTTTCCGAGGAAGAAAGAATTATTATTTTGGCTTTCCCGGGGTTTGAACCGACTCACCTATGTGACCCGTCAGATCAGAGGAGACTCTAAGGTGAGGGATTAGCCGATTGCGCTACTGCGACCCAAGGTAGTTCGGGATACGAAAAATAGTTATGAAATGATGCGCTAGTTTCGGGACAAGATTGGACGTGCAAGTTCGTGACTTTTCGGCTTGTTTCGGCTATTTCGTGAAATGAAACCGGACTACTTTGTGATATCTTGAGATCACTTCGAGTTATGTCTTTAATTTACTCGAGGAATAGATAGAAGATATTACGTGGCCGCGCAGAGACACGAAGTTACTCTTCGAGTGTTGAATAACATTTCACGAGTGAGCCCTCCTTTCGAACTGTTTTATGATGAATTTAAAGTTACAAAATGCTGCACAAAGACATTTTGTCTTTGTTGAGTGTTACGTAGAAAAATTGCTTTCATGCGTTGCGTGGCTTTCTGGAACGTTCTTTACGTTTTTGGATTATTCATGAATAATTAATTAGGGCATGTTTACATTTCAACATGAGTCAGCAGATTTGCATCAGTTACTGAAATCATGAAATATGTCGAAAAGCTACTACTATTCGCCTGTTAAGTATTTTCTAGAACCTTTTAATTATGTTAAACGGTATACAAGTTCCAAGCGAGTTCTTTTGACGAGCTAAGTTTTTTTCCCACGAGCTGGACTGCTGTGTTTAGTCAAGTGTGACGAAGGTCGATTTTCAAGTTCTGTGTTTACAAGTTACAAGTTGGCGGAAGCCGTAAGATATCTGAAGTTCAAGTGAGAGTTTGTCATTTAATCGGCAGAGGCTGTTTAGTTTTACCCAAGTTCAAGTCAAGTATGTGTTAGCGGATGCTGTGTTTTAAAGCTCTGTGAAGGCTATGTTCCTTTGGTATTAAACTTCCTTGTGCTAATCCGACATCCCTGCGAGCTGAAAGTCAGTGAATGATTATCCTCAAAACATTCGAACTCGTAACATTGAGTTTTAGCCAATTCCATGCTTAACGTAATTGACGCCTTACCCATGCCTTACATATCTTTAATCAGCACATGAGACTGCTATGCTATTTTTGAAGCCTGATGTGACTAACAAACATAGAGAATTCGTTTTTCACTGTTTGTTTTGTTAGACTTGTTATTCATTGCCAGTAACCTCATATTGTCGTAGGTCTAAACGTTTAGACCCAAGTCAAATTTAGAAGAATTTGTATGGAGTCATCAGAGCATAACTGGGCTAATATCTCAGGGACAATTTGTTCCGAAATGCTAGTTTTTGGCAAGTAGGGCTTTTGGATGTTGCTCTTTTCAGAACATCCTGACAAATCCTATAATTTTACAAATGAACACCTTACTCTTACCATATTTCATTTCTTACTATTTACAATTAATCAGTTGCACAACCACGACGCCGAAGTGTACGTTCCGTAGCGTCTTGTTAACAACTACTTTGTTCGATAACGTGATTTCAGAAGACGAATATCTAATTCCTTATGACCTAAACAGATCCAAAAATCTTGACTTGCTCTATGACGAATTCAAGAGATTTGACTTGGATGAGATGGAGGATTCAGAGTGTGTTGCTAAGTTCAGAGTTCACAAACATAGCCTACTTGCTCTAGCCGAGGCACTCCAGATTTCCGGGGTCTTCAGGTGCCGACAACGTTCAATCATCGATAGTATGGAAGGACTGTGCATGCTTCTTTGGAGACTTGCATACCCTTGTCGATATTCGTACATGATGGCGAGCTTTGGAAGACCCGCGCCGGTTCTGAGCATGATAACGAATGAAGTGCTGAATTTTATTTATATCAACCACGGCCACCGAATCTTCCAGTGGAATCCCGCTATTTTACAGCCAGTAAAACTAGAAGGATATGCAAATGCCACCCAGATAAAGGGAGGTGCCCTTGATAATTGTTTTGGGTTTATCGATGGCACTGTTAGGCCAATCAGCCGACCAGGAGAAAATATACGCATCGTCTATGACGGGCACAAACGTGTGTATGCACTGAAGTTTCAGTCTCTTGCCCTGCCAAATGGTCTGATTGCTAATATGTATGGACCTGTAGGTGAGTATGTTAATGAAATCCTACCTGTCTATTCCGATGAATGTTTGCACTTATATTCAGTAATCTGCTTGGGGTAGATTTAGGGGCTGGCTGCGGGGACCGCTGCCACACCTTAATGTATGAAATTTTGTATTATTTTTAACGAATTCTTAGTAAAATAAATAGGACCTTTATGGTTGCTAAGTGCCCCACCCCTTTCTTAATTTTCTGGTTCCGCCCCTGATTTGTATTGGAATAAGCAGCTTGAGGTGGTCCAATTTTACAATTATCGACTCTCCTGCTTGTTGTTCGTTTGTTTGTCACGTGTTGTTGTTGTTGTTGTTTTTTTTTCACTTTTTCTTCGGAGACAGTTTTTTTCTGTTGTTTTCTTATTGTACGATGCTGTCGTTTTTCAGAAGGCCGGAAGCATATGACTCTGGCATGCTGGCAGATTCTGGATTACTTCATCAGCTGCAGTTGTACGCTACACCACTCTTGGGGCGACCCATGTTCATCTTGGTGATCTGGCATATCCTTTAGGGATGCAACTTCAAGGGCCGTACAAAAATGCTGTTTTGACACCAGTGATGCAAGCATTCAACACCTCTATGAGTCACGTTAGAATTGCGGTTTAATTGCTTTTCGGAGACACAGCAAAGTATTTAAGTTAATAGATTATGGCCTCAGTAGTGTGGGGGGAATGTATCTTGTTTGCGCCATACTAAGAAAGGCACTGACGTGTGTTTATAGCAACGCTACATCTGAGTTTTTTGATCTGGAGCAGTACTTTTACCTGAATGTTTTCAGAATGTTTACTCTAAAAATGTCAAAAAAGCAGATCTCTGAAAATTCGTGTCTGAACGGCCAGAACTATACATCTGAATGTAAAGTTAAATAAAGCGTAACTCAAGTGTAAATATCAAAAACAAGTTTACAAGATAGGAGAAGACATGAAAAAATCTCAGGTCAAGAAAATACAAAGATTATTTGACGAAACGACCTAATGTAAATTTAAGTAAAGGGCAACTAAATTGTAAGGGACAAAAACAACATTAAGGTATCAGCCACCCTTAAAATTGCCATTTTTCCATATTTGAGATTTCAACGTTTTCAAATAGATATACTTGAGAGCTTTCTTAAAAAAAAAAATCAGAAGAAAATATTATTTTTGTCGAAAGATATCGGGGGTAAAAGATTTTTGCTCGTTAACTATCTTAATTGATCGTTGACAAGATCTGTCATACCCGTGTCATATATCAATTAACTTGCCTGTGAACTAGTAACGTGATACCGAGTGCGTGCTTCGACACAACACGTGCGAATTGTCTTCGCGTTGTTTATAGCCCTTAGTATTCTCCGTGGATATTTAGCGTTTGCTTTGGTGAAAATGCTGCCAAAAAAAAAAGAAACGCTCCTGTCCGTTTTCGTCATCGAAACCGAGAGCGAAAAGGAAATCGAAGAGCGAGTGTGATAAAGAATGGTCCGCAAAATTGGCAGAGAGCGACAAAGGCTCATTTTATCAGCAAGAGAAGTTGCTGCAGTTGCTGAGAGTGCAAGCCTCTCCAAAATCCAGCTTGAAGAGCCAGATGAAGAAAGCCAATTAAGCTCATCGACCCCATCTGCTGATGGAACGTGGAAAACAATAAGCGGTCGAGCTATCGTATTGAGCGAAAAGCTGCTTGAGAAACTGGACGAGTCTGTATCTTGTTGATTTTGCCAGGTAAGAGTCCAAGTCATGGAAAATGTAGCGACTAAGCATGGACTTGGTTCTACCTGAAGAATCCAGTGCGAGAATGAAAGCTGTCCGTCGCACAAGACAAATTCTGTTTTTAATTCTTCCGAGAAGAGCAGAGCGTTTGAAATATACCAGGCCTCAGTTCTTGGCCTTCGAGCAATCGGTGGTGGACATTCGGCGGCTTCAAAGTTTTTTAGTTTCCTGGCCTGGCGCCGTCAACAAAAACGCCTCGGTGAATCATACAAAAAAGATCGAAGGAGAGGCAAAACTTTTGCTCGAGAAAGAATTAAACCGTGCTTCTCGTGGTGTAAAAGAGTGGAAGTTTTCCAACGGAGAATTAAACTGTTCACTTGAAGATGTTGATAACAATAAAAAGTTTGTTCCTGTTACATGTTACCTGTCAAAGTCCTATTGTTAGAGAAAATTGATCCCTCTCTGATATCAATCAGAATAAACATTTAGGTGTTATAATCTCATTCCAGGTAGGATGCCCCCAAAAATGTATTTTCTATTTTATCTCCGAACGCAAATTTTGCCTATCGACTCGTACGTTTTAAACTCCAAGTCGGCAGCCTTTCAATCAATTTGGCTAAAATTTGGCCAGAGTAATGCCATATATCTCTTCTACAAAAGTGTGTCTGCGAATTTTAATACTCCTTTTCATTTTAAAGCTAGAGCTTTTTTTCCACAGGGAGTGTTGACTAATTGCCTTCCCCAACTTCAGTTGCTAATAAAAGAAAAACAAACGCACTTGTCAAAAATCTGAGACACGGTTTTTTAATGGAACGTGTTGAGAAGCGAATGCGGTGTTAATAGTTTTCTTCCGTTTATTTCCGGCGGGAGTGGAACATGATTTACAGAGACGTGTACTTTTACACAAAGCGTTCCAATTTCGAAACACATTTAAGTAAATCGTTTTTGTTAGTTCAAATCCATAATCTGGAATTATTAAGCTTTTAAAAAATATATGGTTTATAGGGGTTTTTATAAAAACAACTAACGCTACAGCGATCCGCGCGCGGACGGTCCTGAAGGGTGGCTGATACCTTAAAGAGGGCATTAGAAATCCTCAGTTCATGAAAATACACACTGTCTATTTTTGTTTACCAATATAGACAGAGGAGCCATCATTGTGTTATTTTGTTGCTGCATGATTCGCATCATTTCCAGCTGTTCCTGTTGCATGTTCTGATGATTTTCATGTTCTTTCTGTCTCATGCGTAGCTGTTCTTGGCGAATTTGATAATCTCTTTCAGATTTTCCACGGAGGAATAGTACAGTTTCCCAGCCGCTTTGTCGTGCTTTTTTGGGTTTGACAAGGCCTTCTTGGGTATTGTTTCTCTTGTTCGTTTTGCTCAATTTTTTCAGCCTCCTTAAGTCTTACTTCTTCCTCACTAGCTTTATCTATCTCAACCTTTGCCTTCTTGTTCTCAGATCCAGTCACCTACTCCTCCTCTGCAGCCTCCCATTTCTCATAAATCTCCTCCATTGCCTTATCGACCTCGTTGTTTTTCACCACTTTTATTCCAGATGCGCGCTTCTCATATCTCCTTTTTGTTTTGAATTTTAAAAGCAGAAGCTGGAAATGCTTACGTACCGATCGCTTTGAAACTTTAAATTTTGGGTCGTTGATGCTGTTGAGTCTTTCAGCTATTTCTTCCCAAACTTTTCCTCTCTCAACTGTTCGAGGTTTGTGGTTGAACTGCTGGCTCAACAAGATCTCCCGGCATAAAATTCCATCGTGTTTCTCAGACCACTCCATGATGTTTGACCTGTATGACAACAAACTTTTATCTAAGCGAGAGGCCAAATGTTTTGAATAAATTACAACTTTCAAGTACAGATCGCTTTAGTTTCTACACATTAGATTCAGACTTGTTTTGAAAGTCCGATAATTGCAAAAAAAGAGAGATTATTAAAATGAAAAAATTGACTTTGATAAGCTTACTCATTTTTGGCCATGAAGGGAACTTCGCTCTTCCAGCTTCAGAAAACGTAGTTAATTTATTCTCATTCTTGAAGGAAGAACAACAGAACGAGAATTGTCTATGTGATCTGAAGTCAATACTTTTGGTAACGGCAAAGATTTGCTTTCGAAACTATGTGTTTTAAAAGCATAAAATTAACAAACAAACTTACTTTCTTGAGACAGCGCCAAAATTCTGGAACTCATTGCCGCGACGTCAGGTGGACGGCAAAATGATTATGCAAATTATGTTGAGAAAGGCTGTCGTGACTTCCGGTTGACTTTTTCTTAGCCGCCGTCCAGGTTTGCTTAACGTCGCCGATGGCAAGCATTATGAACCGCTCACCCTGGAGGAACGTTTGAAGGAATATGAAGATGCGTTCACAGGACTTGGTTGCCTACTGGGAGAATATCACATTGTAGTAGATCCAGCCATCAAGCCAGTGCAGAATGCTCCTTGACGTGTACCATAGTATTACTCAAATGAAAGTTAAAGAAAAGATTGATGAAATGGAAAAGCAAAGAATCATTGTCAAGGAAACTCAGCCAAAAGAATGGATCAGTAGTCTTGTAGCCGTGCAGAAGCCAGGAAAACTTAGGGTGTGCGTTGATCGGCGTGATTTGAATAGAGCCATAAAGAGGCTAGCCTGAAATTCATTCGATTGCTTCGAGTCGTTTTTTCCTCTCAACAACGTCTGAATCGACCGGCCGTTAATGCCGTCCAGTGACGTCACTCACTACCCGAAAACCGGGTAGTTATTTTGATTGGTTGATTGTCTAAACATTCGCATAATTATGTATAATTATGAAAAGTTTTAGCGGGATTGTCGCTTGATATTCAGCGGATCGCATTTCTGGCATTCTTTCGTTTAGTTCAAACATTTCGACAACCTTAATCTTTATCTTAAACGGCAAAATTGCCCTTGTCTTCGAAACTGAAATGCTAAATTGAACTGCGAATGAAGAATCATTGCGGAGAGTTGGAAGGTTTTTCATTTAGAGCCGCTTTGTGGTTTCGGCGGCCGGTGATTTTGTTTACGCGAAGCTTTCTGAGATCAATGTTATAATTCGACCTTCTTGCTATTTTTTCCGTCAAGTGTAATGATTCTGTTAGCTTTTCTTTCTTGTCTCTCTGTTTCTTTTCTTCGTTAAGGACCAAATAGCTTCTTTTCAATTAAAGCAAATCACTGTGTTTTTGAACTAAGTGTTCCGTGTGTGTGTTTATTTCATTGCGTGATTGCGACCGAGTTTGATTATAGAATTTAGTACAACTGCTTCAGAGTTGTACTGTATGCAGTTGATAGTTTGAACGTTAAACATGAATTACGATCGAAAAAAATAAAGCAGTTCTGTATCATGCAGACATTTCCAAACGATATTTCTTGGTTTGCCACTTGAAAATCATGTTTTACTTTTTCTATGAATTAAAGCAAAGGTCATGGAGTAGTGACGTCACTGGGCGGCATTAACGGCCGGTCGATTCAGACGTTTTTGAGGGAGTAATAAAGACTCGAAGTAATCGGATGAAATTCAGGCTGTAAAGAGGCCAAAGTATCAGATGCCAACAGTGGACGAGGTCCTACCAAAGTTGTCAAAAGCAACAGTATTTACAGTATTAGATGCCAAAGACGGGTTCCATCAAGTTAAGCTTGACAATGAATGAAAGTTCCCTCCTTACAACGTTCTGGGCCCCCTTTGGGAGATATCGCTACCTTCGTATGGCACAAGGAATCAGCAGCGCCCCAGAAGAATTTCAGCGCCGCAAGAATGAAGCGATAACAGGCCTCGATTGAGTAGAAGTAATTGCAGATGACATCTTATGTTATGGCAGAGGAGAATCTTTGGAATAAGCTTTGGCAGATCACGATTGCAATTTAGAGAACTTGCTTAAGCGCGTACACAAGCCACTACGCAAGTTAACTGAGAAGGATGTCATGTTCACTTGGGACAGCTCACAGGAAGAAGCTTTCCAAGCAATCAAAAGCATGATCAGCTCTGCGTTCCTGTTGAAGTATTATGATATGGCCAGTGAAACCGCTATCCAATATGACACCTCAGAATCCGGTTTGGGAGCAACTCTGCTCCAAGATGGACATCCGGTTACATTTGCATCACGGTCGTTGAGCTCTGTCGAACGCCAGTATGCTCAAATAGAAAAGGAATGCTTGGCGATTGTATTCGCTTGCAGTCGTTTCAATCAGTGCCTACATGGAAGAGAACTTGCAACGGTGGAAACAGACCATAAGCCATTGGTGGCCATTTTTCAGAAGTCTATTCATTCAGCGCCTAAAGGCTATAGAGAATGCTCCTGCATCTGCAAAGGTACAATCTGAATGTGAAGTATCTTTCTGGTTCTTAAATGTCCATAGCAGACATGCTCGGCAGAGTTTATATCCAAGATGACCGTGTAAGAGAAAACCGGAGTACCAAATCTTCCAACTCAAGCAAGAAAAGCAGCTGTTTTAAGAAATTGCTAGCATCAATCAAGTTTAAAACATGCGCGTATCTGAGGGTAGCCATCAGCAGATTAAGCAATGCACTCTTGCGGACCCCACTCTGCAGACTCTAATTAACACTTTTATGACAGGATGGCCGGTCTCAAAAGAAGATGTTTCAACTGGCATTCGAGAATATTGGAACTACAAAGAAGAGTTAACAGTCGAAGACGGAGTATTGTACAAAGGAATGAAGGTCTTTGTTCCGATTTCAATGAGACCTCTAATGATATTACCAGAGTCCATTCTAGTCACTTAGGACCTGATGTTTGTGTACGTCGAGTACGTGATGTGTTATTTTGGCTAAGTATAGAAAGCCAAACCAAGAAGCAAGTTCAGAACCGTGAAGTTTGCAATTACTTTCTAGCCAGACAACAGAAAGAACCGTTAACGACGCATAAGATTCCAGATACTCCATGGTCAAAAGCTGGTCAGAATCTCTTCACGTATGGAATTACTACAGTGATTGCAGTGATTACTTTGAACTAAATTTGATGCAAGTTGCAACTACAGAGTCTGTGGTCAAGGCAACAAAGTCACACTTTGCCCGGCATGGTATTACAGACATGATTATCAAGCGATCAGTTCGCCGCTTCCACACGAGATTGGGAATTTCATCACACTACCAGTTCGCCACTACACAGCCAAAGCAACAGCAAAGCAGAATCAGCCGCTAAGATCGCCAAAAATCTAGTTAAGAAGGCTAAGCGAGAAAACTAAGATCTTCAAATGGCCCTGCAGAATAGCGAAACACACCCGACATTGACAATTTAAGTCCGACTCAAAAGCTTATGTCAAGAAGAACTCGGACCACCATTCCACCCGCTGAAGCGTTACTCAAACCTGAAGTTGTCGAAGGTGTACATGACAACATAAAATGTAAGAGGCAGCAGACCAAAGCTACTTACGACAAGAGCGCAAGACCATTGCCAGAGCTTCAAATTGGAGAAACAGAACGTCTTCAGCCGGTAAACCCCAAAGCTCCATGGGAAAAAGGCTCGTGTGTGGCAAACGTCGGCCTATGTTCGTACCTGATCGAAACAGATAACGGAAACCTGTACAGACGTAATCAAAAGTTCACCCGCCAAGATCCTAGTCAAGGACATCAGCAGCCCATCATCACCGATACCAGCTCTACCCATTAGAGCTCACCTTTACCAAAGCCAGCAGATGTCAACCCTGAACCTACAGCGAAGAAGAAAGGAAATTGCAGCAACCTCAGACTCTCGTCATAAGAAGTGGCAGATTCAGCGTTTGCCCATTGAGATTCGCAGACTACGTTGAATAGACGATTTATCAACTGAACTTTGACATTAACTTTAGTCGTTTGTTGAGTTTTAGTTTTTACTTCAAGGATCTGGTCAACATTTAGTAGAAGACATTTAAGTGCATGTTCTAAAGGCCAGATAATTTCTAAATTCAAGCCGCTGATTTAAGTAAGATCGTTTATTACTGTAAAAGGGGAGATGTTACATGACGTAGTGTTTGGAGTCTTCCCATGAGTCCTTCTGTGATTAAAGTAGAGAACGCATGGCTTCGTTTCATACAAGTTGCCTCAGTAAATTCCTCATTTCAAGGCCGAATAACACTTACTACCAACATTTCTCGAATGGATACAACCAAATTTTCTTAGTCATGGGGCTGCGCTATAACATACTCGTCCCACCGACCGGGGCTGACTCCTGACTCCCTTTCCCCTTCCCAAAGTCTGTACGGACGGCGTTCGGTCGTCCGCTTAGGTCATAACCTATTTTTTTTCTGATGGATAGATTACCAAATTTTCTTAGAGATGTTAGCTCCTTCTTTGCCTTGTCCCAGTGCGTCCCTTGTTGTCCAGCATGACGGATGTGTACCGCGTGAACGGCTAGCTGCAAAGGGCTTAATGAATTATTGTGATTTAACTGAAGCAATAAGCGATATTGTCTTTGAATATTTTCTAGTGTCACCCAGCTCCAACCCAAATCTATCTCCAATAGAAGTTCTTAGTAAGGAAGCCACTGTTGCTCTTTCTGTTGTTGGAGCAATCCTGTTCCTCTGTATCGTCCTTGGGTTCGCCTTCTTTTGCTTTATACGCCATCAGCGGAAGCAGATTGTGGAGTATCGTAATCAGTTTTTTCCAGTATACACTGGAAAACACCAGGTAAAATACCATGTAAAACGAGCTTAAAATGAAGTTACTACATAACAACCAGTGCCTGCTTGAATAATGCAACTTATTTTGGCTGAAAATGATGTTTGTTGACTGGGTAAATTTCACAACCCTCCCATTCCAAGATCATACTCAACACTTGCAATGACAACTTTGAACGCGGAAAAACGGAGGAGGAAGATTTCTTTTATTTTGTCTCAGAGGAGCAATCAAATTAGAAAAGGGGTTTTATAAGCAAACGTCTCTCAACCTTTTTTCAAACATGACAGCGAAAGTAAAATGAATTTGCGATCTTTCAAACTTCATCTCGATTAACATCATCTCCATTGATATGTGAAACGTAGGTGACTTTACGTGGAGTAGTTGAATTTCTATGGAAAGCCAAGTTATAATTAAAAAAGGGAATAAAAAATTTATCGTCAGCGCCGTTAACGTCCTTCGTAAAACGCGCATTGGGACTAATTTTCCACGTCGTAGTCGTACAATTACGTTTGATGGCCCGTGCAAAGTTGTCGTTTTTGGTTGTTAATCCCGCTACTGTTTTACCCTCTCGTTACCGTCGTCGACTCTCTTTTGCTTAAACTCTTTAGTGACCTTTCGCGAAAGTGCAGGGTTGCTTTACTTATGGCCACTTCACATTCGTGTAAACTCTCATGGTGTTGGACACTTTTGAGAATTATTATACATTTATCAGCATCTGAGTTGCTTGTTCGAGGCCAGTCGACAGTCATAATTTGCAAAATTGCAACCATAGATTGCTCCCCGTTTTAAAATACATGTATACTCACGGATAGTAAAGATGGCTGACATTTTGTTCCTTTCATTGCAGGCTACGGACTGATCTGTTCTGCAAAAATAGTCGCGATTTTTTTTTCGACCTACCGTGAACGAGGTGCCGAGTTTCTTTGCGGAGTGGCCATGAATTTAAGTCTACTTTTCAAACCTAAACTTTTTTTTATTCTTTGACTCGATTCAAAAAGTGATCCATTGCCTTAAAATGGCCGTCTAAATTCAGGTAATACTCATGAACCAAACCGTTTCCAGTTGGAGGGAATGAACCATTGCTTAGACTAAATACGTCCCCATTGTATACGTTAAGTAATAAAATATTTCTTGATTTTGTTAGATTGACCCTAATCGTACACTGCTTGAACAATGTAATGATCTGCCTTATGACCCCGATTTCGAGTTTCCTGAGGACAAGCTCATTCTTGGGGAGGTGCTAGGATCAGGGGCCTTCGGAAAAGTTATTAAAGCAGAGGCTATAGGAATAAACAACTTTAGTCCCAGAGACAAAAGTCAAAAGAAAAGTCAGCGGTGGCCTAAAATGTTTCGTAAACGCAGGGCCGGCCATGCGTACCACGATCCCAGAGGCAGTGCGTACACGAAGACAACCGTAGCTGTAAAGACTGTTAAAGGTAATGTTTCAAGTCAAGATATCTCTATTTCAACTTGTGTAACATTTACCATGAAGCAAGGATAGCTGGTACTTGTCGGGGGTTGGTGGAGGGAGACAAAAACGGAATTTGGTTTAGAGTAGCAGCTGATAATATGCAGGGGAGGGGACGAGTTACCAGGTTACCTGCGCGGTAATGATTTGGGAGACGGGGTAGGGTTGATTTGGGAATCTAGATCTGTGACTACCAGTGGAAAAAACTCCAGCCATGCCCTTGGATTCAGCATGGAAGAGATGGGCAATTCGCAAGGGGCCTCTCTCATGCATGAGTACCGTTCGTGCTCATTCCTATTGCTGAGGATTGTGCCTAGTTAAACTGAACCTTGCTTGTGACATGGTCACGTGGACTCCACTACACCCTGTGGAAACTGCACTTTTTTTTACTGACCGAGTACGATATTTTGGCAATTCAGGGGGAGCTACTGAAGAGGAAATAAGAGACCTAGCATCAGAGCTGAAAATTCTAATTTACGTTGGAGAACATAAAAACATTGTAAACCTCCTTGGTGCTTGTATCAAGCGCGATCGTATCCTTGTCATTCTTGAATATGCACCACATGGGAGTTTACAAGAGTTCTTGCTAGGCAAGCGAGATGTTTATGAAGCGACCTGGTCTACGACTTCGAGTGACCCAGAGATACGATTGAATATATCAAATCTTGTGGGCTACGCCTACCAAATATCCCGTGGAATGGAATACCTGGCGTCTAAAAAGGTAATGCTCCCCCATTTAAGGATTCCCACATTTCTGAAGAGAATTCAGTTCTAACAAGCTTGTATGTTTTGTTTTCCTATTTCACACCACGTGATTTTCTCAGGGGAATTTGCGTTTTGTCTTTACATAAAATATGCATCCATATCCTCGTGGATGTAGGTGCAAAAGGCAACATTTGAAAGGAACGGTTCTTTAGGGTACCATCACGTGATCTGAAATGGGAAAACAAAATATACATATATATATAAATATAAGCTAAAAAGGTCTATTCTATAGCACTTGCTTATTTTCTCCTTTTGGCTTCAAGGAGTTTTTTCATAATTTATATCGTTCATTCGACTCTAAATCTGTTCCTATTTGTTTGTTTTTCGCGTTTTACAGTGTGAGTACTTGAACCGGGCCACTTGAAAGATTATTATCCAATCAAATCGTCTTTTACGGACCAATAAAATTCAGTGTTCAACTATGAAACTGTTGAAAACTTTAAAAGCGTTTGAACTTATCTGACCCCTCAGGAATTAGCCCTCAAATTTATGAGAATCTTTTGTTTTCAAAAACCGCCATTATGATTTTTAAAATAGCAAAAGTCTTTATTAATATATGACCAATTTACATTCCACTATCATAGACTAAAATTTTGATGAAATTAAAGTATTAAAAGATTATAAAACACTAATTTACAAGCTCACGCCATTATCGACTGTCGAAAATTATTATTATCATTATTATTATTATTTCCTTCTTGTTTCTGATTTCTTGATTTTGCATTTCTTTTTTCAAAACATATCTGTTTTATATAGTGTGTTCACCGAGACTTGGCGACCAGAAACATTCTTGTTGGAGACGACTACGTCATGAAGATCGCTGACTTTGGCCTCGCTCGAGATATTTACAAGAGTGAATTATATGTGCAGACGAATAGTGGTGTTTTGCCAATGAAGTGGATGGCGATAGAATCATTGTTTTTGAGGGAGTACTCAGAGAAAAGTGATGTGTAAGTACAAAGAACATAAAAAAAATGTATGAAGGGAGAATATGAAAATATGCGGGGATCGTACTCAAGGATGACAACTACACAATTAGTGCGTAATTAAGCGTTCAAATTAAAAAAAAGAAGCTGGCCTTTTGATTACTGTAATTAAGTTAAACTTGCCATAACATAGTTTAGTAGGGGCTCTCCGATTGGCCGAGAAGTGTGTTTGCATGCGGGTGACACAGATAAACGCAACCACGCAGCCATGTTTTGAAAAACTCAACAAGTTTACTTTATTAAACAATAACTTAGAGGCATGGAACTTGAAAAATCTTTACAAACGTGCTATATCAAAGTTTTTACGCTCAAGACTACATTTTAAACGAGAACAGTCCGTCCTTTAAAATATCACCTTTTTTAACAAACAAAGAAGCCTTGACTGTGCTCTTTTCTGTTGTAAAGCACACAGGACTGGCAGCGGCTAGAACACGAAAGGAGTGTAGGGGGAAACACGAGATGTAGTCGAGTGTTTCTGTCTACTTCTTGAGTAGTTCAACAAAATAGAGCTCAGTCAAGACTGCTTTATTTGTTTTATGAATATAAAGAATCCGTTACATTCCCCACGCATTCCTTTGTAATTTTCAAAACAATCTTTGTTATTATTTTTTTAAAGCAAAAGAGTGTCGTCAGCATGTTTCATACTCTCATAAAGCACGGTTTTTCAACAAATCAGAACGCGCGTTATATCTGAACTTCATTATAAATTCAAAACAAAAACGTACTGATTACACGCACAAAACGTCGTGTAGATACAACACTTCGTGACTAGTAAGAAGTGCTCGTTTCATCAGCGCCATAAACAAAGAGCTAGGTAGCAACTTTTTCTCGGGAAAGTTGCCGCTATAAAAGCACCTTAACAGAAAACTGTTTTTCTGTGGTTTGCAATTTGTACGAATTCTCTTAAATTCTGCCAGCCAACACCCGAATCTCGTGTTTATATCAGGACATGTAAACACAGCAGATAACGTTTTCCATTTTTTATAAATAGTACTCGAAAGAAAAAGAATACTACTGATAACGATTCTTGAATGTAGCGCTTCATATGCAAGCCATGTAAGTTTTGATTCCAATAATTCCATTGTAGTGGAGTTAATAGCAGTTTACCATCTGTTTCCTCGAGTCCATATTTTAGCTTAAGCAGCTTACAGAGCTTTATTGACGCCCTTTTGGTTTGGAATGACCCTGGCTGTGATGACCCTTCGAGTGTGTATGTTTTTAACCTAGACATTTAATAATGCAGATGGTCGTTTGGTATTTGCTTGTGGGAGATCTTTACACTGGGCGGCACACCGTATCCCACTATACCCGTAAGAGAGCTCCTAGACTTTCTTAATGATGGAAACCGTATGGAAAATCCCCGAGACTGCCCTTCGGAGATCTACAAAATTATGCAAGATTGCTGGCAGGAAGGACCCGACAAGCGACCTAAATTTGATCAAATCAGCCAGTCGATTGGTACAATACTTGAGCAACGCGCTTCCCAGGTGAGGCCTTTTTTCTACTATTTTTGAGGCAAAGGAGGAACTAAGAGAAAGTATCCTCTCTCTTGTAATAACTTATTGTACACTAGGTCCTTCAAAGGAAAAAAGGGAAATTTATCAAGAGGGGATACTCTCTTGAGTGTATACAGCCTTTGTTCTGATGGGGCGAGCGGGAATTAAGCTTTGCAAGAAGAATATGAAGAGATGACTTATACTGTGTGCTCTTTAAAAATTTACCATATTTGCAATGACAGTGGCAGATTCAAATCTCTAACTAAGTGGGGGACCCGCTCATTTAATTCGATAGTCTGCAGTTTGGCTGATAAAGAAGGTGGAGCCCAGGGCCCCCGGGGCCCAGTGCCCCCTCCCGTAGATCGGCCATGGAGTGATATAACACGATCTTTATGCTGTTTTTTTTTTTTTTTTGAGACTGACGCAATGCAGAGATGCTAAAGCTATACAGATTATAAAAATTTACGATTCTATAAAGTCAGAGAATTTTGACTGCCAATTGAAAGAAAGATTATGAGGGATGCGCATTTTTTTGCTGTTCAGGAGCCCATAACCCGGAGTGAGCAACTTCCATGCGCTGGTGTCACGACGTTTTCACGGACCAGTTTATTTTTAGAACGGTTTTGGCGCGAATTTTAAATGTCTTTCAAATTTCACAAACTAGTCAGCAAAACCTACAGACCTAAAAATGGTATTTTCTGCCTTTTAATAACGTTTAGTTTTCCGTTTTGAATCTTATACTTCGAATCCTCTCATAGATATGGTGGAGATTTTATTTTCGCGGGAAGAAGTGCCCCTTAAAATGTGTCTAAAAATAAGCTAATCCGTAAAAACGCCGTGACATAGGCCTAGTATGGACGTTGCGCGCTCCGGCTTATGGGGTCCTGGCTGGTATGTTTATTCTAAACTTCGATATTGGGCTTATTTTTCACAACAGAGTGTCGCGACCGAGTACCTACACTTAATAGAAGACAACGACCCTGGCAGAAAAGATTACTACCTTGATCCACATGATTCAGACTCCACTGTTCCTGTTACGAGAGCAGATGTTTATAACAGGTTAGTACTCTTTCGATTAAGCATTTGGCTTTTATTCTTGAAAAGTTCCGCCAAAAGCGAGTTCGGTTGTCCATACCCGGTACTCCGTACCCATAAAGGAGCCAACAAGTCCCAGGCTAAAGAACTTCCCAATATTAGTTCGACAATGAATACGTTATGTTATGTTAATTCAATAACTGATTGGTTAAGGGCCAGTTCTGCTTATAAACTAGCTTTGCCACTGAGGGAGCGCTTATTCGGGGAAGAAATAGGTTCTTCAGAGGAGTACTGAGGAGACAGTATTATCGTTATGAGACATGTGCATGGTTATGACAAAGAACGAAAGAGACCCAGTTACATTGTTACGTAAGAAATAACATTGCTTAACTCGTGGAAACAGATAAACGTCTTGCTGTGCACGGGAAATTTAAAATTGAGCCGACCGAGTGGCTAATAAGAAACTATTTCCTTATGTCAATGCCGGCGTTTAATCAAAGGTAAACAAGCGTTCAGAGAATGAGAGAAGAGAGGAGGTTTCCTTATAACATCACTTAATATATTTAAGACAGTGTGCTGGAGGTGATTGTTATTCAAGGAGACTCTTTTTTTAGTTTGGCAGGCAAATATTTAGGGGAAGACGCTTTAATCAACGTGAACGCCTTTTATTTTTGACATTTAAGGCCTAATAGCGTATAAATCTCAGAGTGAGAAAATCTGAGTACAAATCATCTTTCGAGTCCATTGCGTTTGGCATCAAGATTTGAAATAATGATAATCAAATAGAACATTTTGATCTTGTCTAACACAATTATCGGCTCGTCGTAAAATGTTTTAGTGTAATTCACGTTGCCTTTCTATAATCGTGCGCATGATCTAAATGTATGGTCAATTTCCGTTATAGGAATCTACTATGGTTGACAGCATTGTTTTCTTCTTATAGGCGATCAAGTGAAAATATTGCAAACAATCCCTTGCCTCCATTACCAGATGACATGGAAGATCAGTTCGATCCGGAATCAGAGGAGAGAAAACAGATGCTGAAACCAGAGATTTATGGTGGCTCGTCGGGGAGTGAGGGCGACATAGAACTAGACGAATTCCATGGTAATGAGCAGGCTGTGGCCTTGGAACTGACGCCTATTGCTCACTCTACAGAAAAGGCCGGAAATTCAAAGAAGAAAACTACAATCGTCTGAGACTTGAGCTAAAGTTAATCTTTACTTCCAGATTCAATAATAGAGACATTTTAAAAATAGTCCCTACTTGTAAAATGCTGTGATGTGATCGGCTATTCAAATGAAACCTTATCTGTAGCAAGTTTACATGACTGCATTTGATTATGTTTTACTGATTTAGTTCGAAATCTTAGTTCAGTAACTAGTCAATGAAATCCAATAGTTTGACCATTTGAATTAAAACCTCTTCAGTGGCGTGTTCACATGAAACTAGCTATTTCGCATGTAGTTCTAACTATTGGTCTCTGGACAAAATTAGATGATGTGACTATTAGAATCGAACCTCTGAAGTAGTACGTTCACCATAGTTATGTTTCGCGCGGTTTCAAATTTTGAATCTTTTGACGAAAACCTACATATATGACTTTCCAAATTAAACCTCTTCATCAGCACTACGCCATTTGCATGAAGCTATTTATGGTGTAATTTTTAAATGAAACATCTTCAGCAATAACTCGTTCAGGAAAAGTAGCCATATGAATGACAACTTAAATTAATTTGTGTGTGAAAGAAATACAGTCTAGACGGACAAAAAAATCCTTCTACTCATTAATGTAATCAGTAGGGAACACAAAATAAAATTGATGAAGTAAGAAATAAAATGTAAGTTGCATTGAAAACTGTGTACAAGAAAGCTGTATATAATTTAAAACTATTGCAATAAAATAAGATGTAGATATAGATGTAAAATGATTAAAAATCACAAAGACGGCAGTTACCGTAACGAAGCGAGGTAGAACAAAGTCTGACCGTCGCAGGTTATAAGGAGGTGGTTGCTGGGTTGTAGAGAAATCGCAAACCAATTGGGCAAAGTCAGTTTTTCACTTTATACATCAAGATACGTATATCTTGTTATTTTGTTGTTGTTGTTGTATCTTTGTTTTTATTGTGGGAAGATTTTCCGTGGTAAAGCTTCGGTATGTTTGTCGTTAAATACGGCTCTCAGTCCTTCCTTTTAAGTATTTTTTCTAACCAACGCGTGTTGCTTACCCAACAAAAATTCCAAACCAGAATCAGACAGATTATATTCATGTGCATGATTTAAGCTTGCCATTATCGGGAGTACCTCCCCACCCAGCCCCCGGGGCTCCCCAATAAGTAGCATGCGTAGCAAGCGTTTCTGTGCGGTTTAGGAGCAAAGAACGAGGAACAAGAGTCAAAGACCGCGCAAAGAATGGCGCAAGCAAAAGAGCGGGGAGCGCGTGGGGAAGAAAGAAGAAGGAATCCTTTCTTCCCCTCCCCCTCCCCGCTCTTTCATTTTTTGGTTCTCATTTCTTTTGCTCGCGCGGTCAAAACCTAAAATCTTCCACAGTCTTTTTTTGCCCCGAAACCAAACGGAAACGCTCGCTACGCAGGCTACCGACTAAGACTCGACAAGGCCTGTATCATAATAGTGAGCCTTTCAGTAGCTTTCAGTGATAGAAAACGAACAGTTCCTTGTGACCAGAGTCAAAATCTGTAAATGACAATTTTAGTGACTGAGTCTGAGTCTGAGTCTGATAGTGGTTCAGATCTACTGAATGGTAAATAAAGACGTGAAACACTGTTTATCTCACTGTTTATAGACCTATGAAAAAATCGGCCAAAGTATCTGATAATGAAACCGTTTATTAGCTCTGTAGGTGGCTAAGTTTTAAATTAATATTTTGGCCAAAATTGCGCATCTGTCAATAAACTTGAATCTTTATTTTATTTCATCGCAAGAATTCACCTCCGGGTTATGAGCTCCTGCGAGAAACTAATGTCCTGAAAAAGTACCTAAGAAAAAGCGTAAGATTCTTCTAAATAGTCTGACATAAAAAAAAGAACCAACGTAAGCGAAACTAGAACTGTATGGAAATTCCAACTCGAAAGTTTCCGTTTTCCCAGCCAATTCCACTCCACGTACGTAAACCATTGAATGGGTTCTGACACTGTTCTGAACGCTTTAAACGGATTCTCTTTTTATAGGGACGCCAGCAACGCAAAAAAAAGGTGGTTGAGAGGAAGGCTAATGCCGAACGGTCATGAACTGACTATAAAAAGGACGGACCTTCTCCATTTAAATCAATCACAATAATAGGATACGTTTTATTCCTTTAACCTAGTATTTGATTTTAGTAAAATCCAACTAGTGGCCTATTATCAATGCTGTGTTCTGATTGGTTGAGCCACTACTAGGCTATATGTTATAGTCCACCAGCAATGAAAAGCGCGGGCTTTTTGGCGGCAAAAAGGAATTAAAGTCTAGCTTTAACTAGCTATTTTTTTTTATTCTTGATATTTTTGACTAACTAGTTGGATTTTACTAAAACAATTCCTCTCGCCCTCGTGGCCTCCGAGTCAATGACCCATTCGGCCTTCGGTCTCATGGGCTATTGACTCAAAGCCCATTCGGGCTCGAGGAATAACTGTTAAATATTCGGCTAGACCCACTGAGGAGTAGAAGAAAATTACGAGAACGACGGAAACTAGGAAAGCGGAGACCCATGACAAACAAAAAAACAATAAAAGCTAAAAAGCCAAGTAGAGAACCAGAGAAGTTAGATAGAGAACTAACCTGATATCAGGCTCTATTTTCTCATTTGCTTGGCAATCGAAATTCCGGCCACTGAAAGGGGCGTAATAATGATTAGGGAGCTTAAGCAACAGCGTTTATGAGCGACGGACGTCAATCGGAAGTGGACTTTTTGCATCGTTAGGCAGTAGCTTGGTTGAAACTCTCGGAGTAAATCGTCCTTATAAAAGAACAGAAACTTAGCAATACAGATTTGTCAGCGACAAGGCATACTAAAAGGCAGAAGGCCTCACTTCCGGTTGACGTGCGTCGCGTAAAGACGTCTTGGTTTGACCAATGGCTGAGCTGCAAATTGGGAACCGGAAGTCGAGTTTAGTCCTTTTGGCGCGCTCTCCCGTCGTCAAATAACGTTCCCGTTCTGTTGCTAAATCAGCGGCAGGACTATAGCTCAGTCGATGGAGCACTCGACTGCAGAGCGGGAGGTCGCGGGTTCGATTCCTGGGACCGACCGGGACCGAACCGATACTCTTAGTGAGAAATGAGAAATGGAGGTAACGCCTTTGCCTTACAATGGCCAGACCTTCGCATGGCTTGGATGACCACGTAAATTGGTGGTCCCACCCCCAGTACTTTAGTAATTTCGTACTCATTACATTGACTCTTAAATAAAGTCAACGTTTTATTTGACATTTAAACATTCAAGGACCGCAAACCAATATGCCACAAAACGTAGGATCTATAAAAGACCTGACCAGCAAAAATATACACTGAGTAGACACACTGAATTCTCCAAAGCTGATCGTACTACGTGAAAATAAACCTTTCGCGACGAGCCCCAAAAAGGGCGAAAAAGCTGTCTACGGCTACGACCCCGCTCTGTTTTTGGTTCTTTCGGTGTCGTGTTGATGTCTTGCAAAGTTAATTTTCACGTAGTACGATCAGCTTTGCAGAATTCAGTGTGTCTACTCAGTGTATATTTTTGCTGGTCAGGTCTTTTATAGATCCTACGTTTTGTGGCATATTGGTTTGCAGTCATTTGCGGTTTAAATTTCAATTGATTACTTATTTTTTGGGGCCGTAGGTCTTTTATAGATCCGATATGCTGTTCATTTTTGCATGCTTTTGCCCATGTTTCTGACGATCACTCTTCACGATCACGAAGGACAACAATATTTTTGAAAAAAGCCCCGTCACTAGAAAGAACGGCCTTTGTTCACAGCTCAATGCAGCGGAGAAATATCACACTATGGATCCTATGAAATTGCTTAGACACCTGGATGTTATCATTATTAATTTTTTTTTTTTTTTTTTTACCGAAAAGATGAAGCAAAATCGGAAGAAAAATAGGAATATTCTGCCTGGGCCGGAAAAACAATATTCTTGTAAAAAGAAAGAGTGTAAGATGCAAGCCGTATGGTTGCATTTGAAATGCTTTATCTTCTTTTTGTTCATTCGTTTAGAGGTCTCTCAACTTCTCACAGAGAACTGGTATTTACATTGTCAGTGAAAATGGAACAGAGACGCTGGGAGACGGCTTTATTAGAATTCAAGGGTTCACTGTTGGGAATTTGTACTGTAAAGGAAGAGTTGATTGAATAAGGATGAAGTATTGAGAGTGTGCAGTGGTTTACGGATCCGCCCAAACCAGCCGGGTGGTATCGCAAATATATAGAGAAAGAACAATAGAGGAGGTGTCAGCCAATGAGGAAAGATTGACGTCATCAAATCTGCTCAAACCGATTGGTTAGTGCCTTTGTTTCAGTGAAACTCGGTTTATTCAGTAATTTGCAATTTAATGAGATGAAATGGGGGACAATGAAATTTTAAGTCGATTTTAAGGAATACAGAATAAGTTCCTTGCTCGCCGGCCGCTTAAACAATTTAAGATGTTCTCACACGCAAAACGACACAGTCTTGATTCTGATGAAAGCCTCTTTCCTGATATAGGTCATATAGGATCGCTACTGTCTATAATAAAACTCTTCAACGAATCGTAGCGGTCGCTGAGGTAGACTTAAGTTTTAACCGAAGTCTAAAAAGCAGCTTTCCAGTATCATTGTTGCTGCGGTCGCCAACTATAGTTCAGATTGCTGTTATAACTTTGTTCAGTGATCATGCTCAGCGCCATCAGAGAATGACACCATTGCCCATATCAGTCCAAGTTCATATCCTACATTAACGAATGTGTAAACAGTCCGGAAAACAACAACCAAGTTACCATTTTATACGGGCTGGAAATGACAAAAACTGTACTGTGTTTGACCATTTTTGTTTTCGGGGCGTAAACACAAACCCAAATAGACTTTAGTTCCTATGATTCGAAAACTAGCTGCGCAACAAATCGGTGAGAGAAAGATTTTTAAAGTTTTAAATCCTACCGGTTCAACTGATGGATACGGCCATTGTTTCAAAAATTCTTGAAAACATCAGTGACAATTCCCATAAGTTATAGTGCCTTTCTTTTGTTTCAACAAACAATAACCATGCAAATCAGCACTAAAACAAGCTGGCTGTTAAGTCTCCAAACACACGTACCCCGCTTTTTTTGGAAAAAATATATTCACTCTCTGAGAGCTATACTTACCACGCCTTCACAAACTCCCGTTTCAACTCCCAGACAAACTCTGTATTTTCACATTTCCGTAAGCGGGAAATGGCGACCGCGGACACTTCTGAAATGTTTCATTTGGTGAAAGTTAAAAATTTGTATTGATAATAACCTTTCGTGGGAGTAGTTTTAAAAGTATTTTTTTTAATGTAAAAGAGCAAGAAATGACCATTCAGAATATCAACAAGGCCAACTAGGATGCACTAAATATAGCTTTTGTAGTTTAATTCATGGCGGGGGCGAGAGAAATGATAAAATTTTTATGCCAAAATGCAAATATTGTGACGAGAGAGGAAAATTCAAAAGTGGCGTTCGAATCGCATTATAGGAAAAATTCTATTCGTACGGCAGGAAAACAAACAAACAAACAAACAAACAAGAAACAAAATAAAGGCCCAGCAAATAAGGTCTCGAATTTTCAGGAAGCTGCGGGTGACATCCGCGTTCCCATTCGAAACAAAGAAAGGAAAATGTCTTAGCCATGCACACCGCGCCCTTCAGAGCTGAATGACAGTGCAGCTTGCATGTCTTTAAAGAGCTAAGTGGATTGTGTATACACTGCTGATTTGCAGTAAAGATTCGTCAGAGAGAGAAAGTTGTCAGAGAGTCGAACAGTTGATAAAGTCGTCTTCGCAAGACTTCCAGAGTATTTGGAGTAGCCAGAGGAAGGATTTAACAAAAATCCACCTAGTAAACAAATTTTTCCCTAGTGCGCTGTTAAAACTGTCACAAATGACGTGGAGCTAGTGTCTATACAAAATCGTTATGGTTATGGCATTTCTTTTTCCCAGCTTGCTATAGTACGCGTAAGAGAATCAATTAAATGGGCATTAATTAGGAACTACGTTTATCTGCAATTAAATTGTGACAGCGCGCCTTGGGGCTTTGCCTACGATAACGTAAATTATGCCTGCTATTTACCAGCATTCTTCTCTGAGATGTCCCACATCGAGGAGACCCATCAGGGGGCCTATGAGGCAGAGTATCTGAAGTTTGGTGGATTTTAGGTCAAGATCCGTGACCAAAACCCTTTTTGGTAGGGTTCCAGTTGATCAACCATGTAAGCAGACGGTCAAGGTAGCTTAAGCAACGACGTTTTTGACCGACGCACGTCAACCGGACGTGAGGCCTTCTCCCTTTTTATAACGCCTTGACGCTAACAAATTTGTATTGCTAAATTTCTTTTCTCTTATAAAGACGATTTACCCGACAGTTTCAACCAAACCACTGCCCGATCATGCAAAAAGTCCACTTCCGGTTGACTTCCGTCGCTCAAAAACGCTGTTACTTAAGCTCTCTTAAGGGCACTAAGACAGCAGGCTCGGGGTACCGAAGTCTTGCGCAAGAGCAATTAGCAAAATATCGCAGTATTTTTTTAAGCAGCCGAGGGACCTGGTAGATCGAAGTGAATCCAATTTTGAGCTTACTGATCTTCATAAAACAAGAATTACAAGAGACGCAGCTGATGTGACGTCACTGATTGCTTTGCTCGGAAAGCAACTGGATTAAACCAGCTACATGTACACAACCGTCTTTAGTGTTGAGCATTGCGTCACGACACTAAGAACGGCTGTGTAGCAGACTACAGCATTAGGTATGTTTGACATTCGGAAGGGATGTCACCCAAGAGATACAGCAAGACCTCTTGAACGCAAATTTCGGGGAAAGGCATGTGTTAGAATTTCGTGCGCAGCGTTCGGAGGCAATAATCCGCCTTAGGTCGGATTTCACGACTTTCAAGAAATCAACGTTGAAGACATTCTGTGAACTTTTAAATTGATAGGAAAATCAAGAGTGAAAGAGCAATAGAGATTATTCTAAAAACTGAAGGAGCTCTTTTTGGTAAAATGGTTATAATGACAAAAAACATTGACATTGACATTTACATTTACAATTTAGGTCTGTCACTCAATCCTGAGCATTTTAGAGCGCTCTTAAGAAAAAAAAAAGGAAAACAAAAGTGGCTGAAATGGCGCTTATAAGCGCAAGTAATGAAAGTGCTAATAAATGTTTGAAATTGCATTTTTTTAAAGCAGCTTCATATGAGTCATCTGTCGTCTGCTGGGACCACTTCTCTGGGCGCTATCCACAGCAGCTAGCTAGGTCACAGCAGAAAACTAGCAAGTTAGCACGAGCAAATGAGCTGCAAAAAAACGCATCTGCTGCGGGGGAAATTTTCCAGCCATCTGCCATGCACGCATCATTGATGGCATGATACTAGTGCTAAGGTTGAAAGGTGACTAGAAGATGTTTTCAGATGTTGGTGAATCTTTATCTGGAGTGGTTCTACAAGAGAATTGACGTTCTCTTTGATGTGTGTAGAGACAATTCAGTCAAGAATGCAGAAAGAGAGCACTGAGTATGGAAATAAATTTAGAAATCTTCAACCGAACCATAAAGTGCAGCGGTGGAGAAAGTTCCCTGTTAATCTACAGAAAAAGAAAGCCTTAATGATTTTTTTGACCAAAGAGTAAAAACAAGACAAGTCAAGGTGAGAGACAATGTCGTTTGTGTAGCTTGTAAAGAAGAGTGTAACCAGTTCTCATCAGAGGATGCCTATACCCGGGAGGGGGGGGATCCCATATGAAAAGGGCGGGGATGCTCGTCGTCTCATTTAGGGGTATAAATTTCGGATTTTGGTCTCCCTTAGGGTGTTCTGGGCAAAACACCATTATATTTAGCCGTAAAGGTCTCTTTTAGTGTTGCACGCGAAGGAATAAAAAAAAATTATCTGTTTGTGTTTTAAAATGGTTTCTTTTGGGGGTCAAGAAAAGGTTGGGCTACGCCCAGATTGATTGGTCTACTTTAGGGGTTTAATTCAAAATTTACCACGTTTATCCTGCCCCTTTTTTATGGGAGCCCCCCCCCCCCCCCCCCGGAGGTGGGGGGCAGTTAAGACGTCGTTACTAACGAAGAAAAATGTGATGAGGACTAGAACACATGGCCCGAATAATTCTCATCATATATTTCCCTTGATTGTCGACAGGATTAATGCAAAAGCGTGTGGAGTTGTTGAACACAAAAGAATACAGTCAAGTGCTCATCGTTACTACATTTAAACATGATGACTTGCCAAAGGTATACCCGAAATATGTAAAAAAAAACAAATGGTCATCTTTAGAGAAATTACAACGTTAGTATGTCAACATTCAAAAAGCCTGACTTCACAGAAAAACCATATTTATTACCTTTGGGGAGATATTGAGAAATCTCTCAAAGCAGGAGAGTTTGCATCTATGATTTTTTAGTTTATAGTTTTGAGAGCATTTTCTTTCACTGGAATTATGAGGATTTTATTTAGCACGCTCCTTTCAGTTTTGATCGTTTATGGCATTGAAAATGTAAGGCGGCAGATCCAACGTCGCCGCCAAAATGTCATATAATCGCAGCGCCACAGGTAGCTATAACAACGGAGTCTAGGAATTATCCACTTGTTATCTATATAGAACTACCATTTTACAGCCTTGACGAACAATTCATTATTATTACTGAAGTTTTTATCGGTCTTGTAGTCCAAAAGGCTCTTTCCCTAACCACGGCAACCGACACCAAAATCTATCTAATTTGCTACAAAAGCCTCGAAAATCACTTGGAAGACATTGGTACTATGCAATCATCTAAACCTGTCCTCAACACATAAGTAAACACAGTTAAAGCTAATTTAGGAGTAAAACAACGCTGAAAGGAAAATTGTCTCAATCCAAGTAAAAAATGAGCAATTTGGACGTAGCAAGCATTAGATAGCAAATGGATCCTGATTGGCAGCCCTTAATGCACTTGTTTCATCGTCTCCGTCAGCAGACGCACTGTCGTTGAGCCTCGACAAAAAGTCACGAACTTTATCGGAACAGGTAAAAATTATTCGAAGAAAGTAGAACCAAAAACTGTGACACCGGTTGAGGGCGTCAACAAAACCATTTTTTCATATGGCATCACAACCGAGTAGGAGTTTTGTTTGGCGTGATTTAGTTTGGAGCGCCTTCTTTTATGCGTCTTTTTTCTTAACAGCTCCAGGTATGTTAAACTTAACTTCAAACAGCTCAGTTTACTTTTGTTTTTATTTAAACTCGTTGTAAAATTGATTGGGTGACAATAATAGAGGACCATAAAATCGACAGACAGATAGCGATATTAGGTAAAATTCAAAAGTTTAGCCAGCAGAGTTAAATATTAGGAATTCGTGGATACTTTGTTTCGAAAACTTGTGGCTGCCGTAAAGTGAATTTTAATGCTCCTCCAAAACGACTCGTCAAAAAGAGGAAAGCTTCTAAATAAAGCAATTTCGAATTCAACCCCGGGGGAGTTTGCCCACATTTGACAAATTGAGAGAAGCTAAACAAATTCCAAAGAACATAAATTCATTTTTTTAGCGACGATTTCATTGCCGTTGTCGTGGAAGTTGCTTCCCTATGTTACTGACGAATTGGTGTCTTTAGAAAATTTCGCATTTTCACCTATTTCTCGAACTGGTTTAGCTAGATTAATTTCTTTGCCATAACCATCGGTAAGAAAATGCAAACACAGACATGTCACTTTAATTTGTAAATAGTCAGCTATTAAGTCGCAAATTTGCATTAATTCAAAACATCTCTTATCTTTGGCCACGAAGCATGTGGGCGCGAAGAGCGTGAAGAAGCGCATTGCTAAAAAAAATTAACCTATCGATGGGAGAATTTGTGGTTGCCACTTCATCGTACGGTTGTCCGACGGCACGCCCGTTTCAACCGTTTGGACTCTGCATGGGGGCTTGTAAAGTGCCGAATCGAGTACAATGCCAAGAAGAGTACAACGCATAAATTATGACAAATTATGAAATTCCTGAATTGACGCGTTGACAACTTCCATGACAAGATGACAGCGGAAACCACTTAACGTATGTGTTCTCGTTCACTTTTTTTTCACTGTTGCTCATTTTCACCTTGCATTGGTGGCCTCTAGCATTTCTCATTTTGTCACCGCCGCTACAAAATTTTCATGTTGTTTTTTACCTCTCACTCTAGATCTCTGCCGCCCTTTTTCTCGTTGGGCTTCGCTGGCCTGCCGCCTACTTTCTCTATTTCTCTGTCTTTCTCCGGCTCTATATTCCAAATTTATGGACATGAAAATTAACCTAAGCTAAATACTGTAGACAACACGGATACAGAAACAATCGCCGCTTTCCGTTTTCGTCTTTATTGACTCTTTAGTTGTCTAGATCTCTGCTTTACAAGACGCCGGTGGCTATGCGATTTCCCGCCAAAATAACCTGGAGTTGCATTTGGGTTGCCCTACCTGTTGATTGCATCATTTTACATTGGTATGCCTGTGGTGCGGACGGAGGGGTGGACTACGGTCACGTGATTACCAAAATTTCTAGGATGGGTAGATTTACTTAGCCTATAGCTATGGGGCTCCGCACGCGCGCGCATAAAATGTTATGGAGGACGATTTTTCTGTTTATTCATTTATTTGTTGTAGAAAAATACATTTCATGACTGATTTCAACGAGCATCCATAAAAACGTTGAAATCCTTTCCCCCTGGTTCTTTGTAACGCTTACAGGACTACAAAAGACATTTAATAACTCGTTAACCCGGGGTGTCCGTAGGATGAAATTTAGCACGGGATCCAACCAGGCCAATTTTAACGTCTGTCACACATTCTCTGTTACGCCGCCATGCTTTATGCGGAACAAAATGTCAGACTACGTAAAATTTTAATGCAAATTAATTTCAACTTACTTTTAATGATGTACTAAATGCGAAATTTAGGTACACAAGACAGGGAAAAATTATATATTTTTTCCCTATTCTAGTTCAATTTTAGTCCAACAATCATGCAATCCCAAGTTTTCAAGACGTAATTATATCGGAAATCAATCGATATCATAGATATCAATCGATTTAATGCGCCGATTAATACCGATTGTTATTATCGATTAACAAAATCGATAACAAGCGATAGCAATCGATAACAGTCGATAAAAAAAATCATCATCGATTTCCATCGCAAAATCATCATCGATATTAATCGAAGTTATAACTTTTATTATTTATCGATTTCTATTGATCGATATCGGAAATTGATATTCATCGATGATTGATATCGATTACTATCGATTAATAGCGATTATCGTTTATTGATTAAATACTTCTGGAGTTTTATAGCATTTTACGCAAAGAAAATAATTGTACACTCTTGTGCGTGCCGAATAGATTACGATCATTGCGAGATGAGAAGGATACTGTACCATGTAAGCCACTTATTTGTGCGCCGAAGAGTCTTAAAAGTACGAGATTAAGAACGCAGTAACATTTTTATAGTCTGATCTGTAAAAAAAAAAAACAACAACAACAAAACAAGGTTGTTCTCTTGAAAGTCGATCACGTGGCGAATAAAGAGCGTTAATTGAGAACAAGCCTACTTAATCTTGGGGCCCGTCGCAGCCTGTAACCTTTCACACCCTGTTTAGAATGCGATTCACGTGCATGCCAAATGTACTGCAAGATGGAGAATGTGTCAGTTAACTTTTCATATTAAACTAAATTAAACTAAATAAATGTAAGGTAAAATTTCTACTACCTGCCAAATAGAGCAGCGAGATGTAAAATGCTGTAAATTAACTTTTCCTGCCGCGATGTAAGGAGAACAGTGTACGCTGTTTACCACTAACCCGGTACGTGCCGAATAGAGTACGAGAGAGAAAATGCTGTAACTTAACTTTTCCTGCCGCGATGTAAGGAAAACTGTACACTACTTACCCCTTACCTTCTGCGTGCCGAATGGAGTACGAGAGGGAAAATGCTGTAAATTAACTTTTCCTCCCCTGATGTAAGGATAACTGTACACTATTTACCCCTCACCTGCTTTGTGCCGAATAGAGCACTGAGACAGAAAATGCTGTAACTTGACTTTTCCTGCCCCGATGTAAGGAAAACTGTACGCTGTCTACCCTTCACCTGCTGGGTGCCGAATAGAGTACGAGAGGGATATTGGCCTCTGTTGTTGGTCATAAACAGTGACCGCTTCTTGCCAGGTGCCATATCGACAATATCAGCCTGTATCCGGTCAAATGGGCCGTAGGAGCAGATAGGGCGTGGTGGAGAGGAAATGGTAGAAAAGGAAGTATGCCGTGGCACGCAGCCGGCATGCTTTTAGAAAATCTTCCCCTTACTACTTGATGCCATTGCAATGGAAGCAAAGACCGAACTGCCTTACTAAGCTTTTCAAGCCAACCACCTTACAGACTCCAGATGGAGAGGAATGAATCTCACGTAGTCGTTAAATACCTTTTTACAGGATATTATCGCGACACGTTAATTTCGCGAATTTCGCGATACAAAAAAAATCGCGAAATTAAAGTGACGCGAACAACAACTGTCGCGAACATAACATGACATGAAGATTAAGTGAATTAAGTGACTCACATGATTTCAATAATCAAGAAAGAACGAGTTTATTAGCACTGAAACGTTTACAAAATCACATTTTTTACTTTTCATTTTTTCTGTAGGAAGGACTTTTCCGTGTAAATGGATGTTGTGGTGAATTGACTCAAGAACAATAATTCACGTACAAGCATGAACTACTTGTGGGCATTGTGAGAACTGCTATGTTGTTACTGTTGATGAAATGTAAATTGTGGTGCTCAAAAACGCGAAATCAAAGTGATTCAAAATATGAAGTTTTGCAAAATCCCGAAATTGAGTGTCGTGAAATATGCGCACTTCCACAGGGAGCCCGCACAATCTGTTTTTGTAGCCGATTGTTATTTTATAGTAAATGTTCTGGATTTACCGTTTGCCTCACCTATAGCGATATGTCGCTAACTATGTATATAAATCAATGATAAGTAAACGTTGAATTACCTTACTTGTGGTATATAGTCGTCCTTTTACCTCAAAAGCGGTTTTTTGAGCGATTTTGAAGGAGTTTGAATTCGCCGTTGACTGTTCCTTATAATAGAACGACAAGGGCGGAATCCATGTTTTGAAAGGGCTGCAGTGCCGGAGCAATTCCCCCCCCAAAATCGCATCGCTCCGCTCTCAAACTCCGTAGCAAAAAGGTCCAAAGCTTCACGTTTCTCCTCGTACCTTCCAATCGAAAATCCATCCATACAGCCCAGAGCTAGCCGTCGAAGATAATTAAAATCCCACAGTATTCGAGCCGCAGGAATGCGTAGCAAGATTCATACGTACCAGCCAGAAACCGTCCCGCTGATTGCCTTTTTTTGATTGGATGCCGTTAAACAACAAACGCTTACCAAGTCTTCTTCATCAGTTATTATTTAACCATTTGTTTAACGACATCCAATAAAAAAAAGGCAATCAGCGGGACGGTTTGTGGCTGGCACGTATGAATCTTGCTACGCATTCCTACCGCTCGAATACTGTAGGATTTTAATTTTCTTCGACGGCTAGCTCCGGGCAATTGGATGGATTGTCGATCGGAAGGTACGAGGAGAAACGTGAATCTTTCTACCTTTTTGCTACGGAGTTTGAAATCGGAGCAATGCGATTTTGGGAAAAAAATCGGTCCGGCACTGGAGCCCTTTCAAAACATGGATTCCAGCCTTATCCTTCTATTATAAGGAACAGTCAACGGCGAAATCTAACTCCTTCAAAATCGCTCAAAAAACCGCTTTTGAGGTAAAACGACGACTATATACCATAGGTACGGTAATTCAACGTTTATTTATCATTGATTTATATACATATATAGTTAGCGATATATCGCTATAGGTTAAGCAAACGGTAAATCCAGTACATTTACTATAAAATAACAATCAGGTACACAAACAGATTGTGTGGGCTCCCTGTGGCACTTCAAAATCGCGAAATAAACATGTCACGAAAATTTCATGTAATAAGTTAGCTTCTCTTTTGAGATAAAACGCAATGTTCCGTTGTTTGCCAGACAGCTATCCCCAGTATATTGTACCCACAAAATACTTTGCTCTTCGTCAGGTTCATTTGAGAGCCTACACCTAGGCTTCGTTGTTTTTCCCTTCCAAAACAACCTGTTTCGGTATTTGGTAAAAAATGCGCGCAACACCTGCCACTCATTCGGGCATCGCCGCATTACGATCTCTCAAGATGGACAAATATTTAATCGCATATCAGTTTGAAGAGTTGACCAGCAGACTTAGCAAATGGAAAAGAAAGTACCCTACTCGTTGCAATCCCTTATATTAAAAAACCCTGTTCTCAGAGGAGAAATCAAGATTTCAAGAAATTGAAGACGTAACGCTTGCATGAAAAGTTGTTTAAAGTAAAATTCGGACAAATTCGCCTACAAAACGACCCATACTGAAAAACGGAAGGTAGCTCGTTGTTAGTCTTATACCGCTCTATTCGGTACGCACAAGGAAAAACATAAGCTGAGAAAAGTCCCGCGAGGGTTCTCGACAAAGTTTTACTCGGGAAGCTCAACTTAGAGCACGCAGTAGAAATGTGACATATATCGTACATTTTTTAGGTGTTCAGAGTGAAAAAAGGCAACTTTAAACATTCTTTATCTCGTACTTTATTCGGCACGCAGCTAAATGTGACAAATATAGTTCACTTTTAAGGTTTTCTTAGTGGAAAAATACAACTTGGGTCATTCTCTCGTACTTTAATAGGCACGCAGGAGAATTAACATGTGACATACAACGTAAATTTTTCAGGTTTCAGTTAAGAGTGAAAATGTTCAAGTTTAATCAGCACGCAGCAGACAAACGTCCTACATTCTTTTATTTTACAGAGTGACAAAAGTCAACTTTGATCATTTTCTATCTCGCACTCTTTTCGGCACACGCAGCAGAAATTTGACAAACATCGTACATTTTTCAGGTTTTAAAGGTGAAAATAGTCAATTAAGTTTGATCTTTCTTTATCTCATACTCTAGAATTCGGCACCCAGCAGAAATGTGGGTTTGGGTTTTCAAGACTCTGCTGCCAAGTTATTTAATGTCTTCCGGCAAATATTAGAAACTGTAGCGATTTCAAAGTATATTGTAGGGAAGTTAATGCCTATCTATTAAATTATATTTGTAAATAGTTTGTAAATTGTATATAGGGTTGTATTACTAGTACTAATCTTTATAACATTTTTATTTTTTATACAATATCCTTTTATAGTCCGATATTTTTGCTTTTATGTTGTAGATTTTAATTCAATTTTTTTTGTAGTACATTATAGTTTTTCATTTTTTATATTGTAGTTTTTAACAGGTGAAGAGCCACTAGGTGGATACACTGTTAATAAACCATTATTATTATTATTATTATTATTATTATTGTTATTTTTTTTATTATGTTTGCAGAGTGAAATAGTTAACTTTGGTTATTCTCTGTCTCGTACTCTATTCGGCACGCAGCTTAAATGTGACATATATTATTCCTTTTTTTTGGTTTACAGAGTAAAAAAAGTCAAGTTTGATCATTCTTTATTTCATACTACTTCGGCACGTAGCAGAAATGTGACATACATCGCTGATTTTTCAGGTTTTAAGAACGAAAACAGTTAACTCTGATCTTTCTTTATCTAGCACTCTATTCGGCAGGCAGCAGAAGTGTGACATACATCGTACAATTTTTTGGGTTTGGGGAGTGAAATAGTTAATTTTGGTTATTCTTTATCTCGTACTCTATTCGGCACGCGACAAAAATGTGACATACATCGTAGATTTTTTAGGTTTACAACGTGAAAAAGGCAACTTTAAACATTCTTTATCTCTTACTCTATTCGGCACGCCGCAGCAGAAATCTGACATACACTCACATTTTTTTGGTTTACAGAGTAAAAAAGGTCCAATTTGATCACTCCCTATCTCGTACCAGTAAGTAAGTAAGTAAGTAATCTTTATTTATCCACGGTTGTACATATTCATCAGGCATGAAATATAAAAGTTTAAAAAACCTTAAATACATTTACTGGGTTTTGTTAAATAGAATATTAAAATTATTCAATCAAGTATATACGAAAAAAAAAAAAAGAAAAACAGCCTGTTTTCCATGAATGCTGTGCCTTACTTGATATTATGATAGCTGTGCAAAAGTGACTTAAAATTACTTAGGGATTCTGCTTGCCTTAAAGTTTCAGGAAGACTATTCCACAGAACAGCACCACTGTAGCAAAAACTATTACAGATAATTAGTTCGTGGCTGTGGAATAGTTAATTTCTTTACAGACTGATCTCCAACAGAGTATGAAGTGTTTTTGGATCGAGCAATAAATTTCGAGCTTAGGTACTCAGGAGGCAAGGCCATTAAGAGATTTAAAAACCATTAAGGCTTTTTGGATATCACGCTGAGTACTAAGATTTTTCCAATTTAAATTTTGGAACAGCTGCGATGCATCTGCGTCACAGCTTGAGAAAGTTAGAGCTCGCGCTGCATGATTTTGGAGTTTCGGCACGCAGCAGAAATGTGACAAACATCGTACATTTGTTTCTTGGTTTGCAGAGTAAAAAACGGCAACATCAAGTGGTTATTCTTGTCTCGTACCTTATTCGGCACGCGATAAAAATGTGACATACATCGTACATTTTTCAGGTTTTAAGAGTGAAAATAGTCAACTTTAAACATTCGCACGCACCAGAAATGTGACTATTTCGTACATTTGTTAGTTTACAGAGTGAAAAAAGTCAAGTTTGATCATTCTCTGTCTCATACTCTATACGGCACGCAGCAGAAATCTGACATACATCGCACATTTTTTTAGGTTTTGAGAGTGAAAATAGTCAAGTTTGATCAATCTCTATCTTGTACTTTATTCAGCACGCAGCAAACCGGCTTTTAATAAGGACGTACATTTAATTTCACTATGAATATTAACTTCGGTTTGTTTTTATCTTGTCCTATTCGTTACTCTGGAGGAAAATGACAAATGTATTATTTACGTACGTGTTTCGCCATGATACATGTGTCCAGTTTGGTGCATTCTTGAGTCACTCTATTTGGCACGCACGTGAATTGCGACAAATTTTTCCTAGTTAGGCTTTTCAAAAATAAGTAGGCCTGTTAAAAATATTATATCCGTATTAAATAGCAGCCTGTTTTGTAAAAGAGGTATTTTCATTAACAGAAATAACATTTTAGAAACTGCTGTTTTCTATGAAAAAAAGAAAAAAAATGTAACAAAAGTTGTAACTTTTTTACCTGATGTCTTAGGCTTTTCCTTACTCATTCTCTAGAAGTTCCTTACGGTCTCATGTCTTACAATTTTCTGCTTTGATGCACTTTTGGATTCCCCTGTTTTAGCTTTGAGGTCTTTATTATTTACCTTCAGAACACATAGAACAAAACTTCATTAGCTAAAAAGAACTTACATCAGGTGCAGAATTTTGTAACCGTTCATTTAACAGGCGTGATGAAATTCTGCAGGGTCATTGATTGAGGTTTGAATGATTGCGTGATTGGCCTTTTAAAAAAGTTATTTTCCCCTTTTCTGCGTATCGACACTCCGCTTTTTTAAAGTCATATGAAGTTCGAAATAAATTCGCATTAAAATTTTACCTAACCTGAGATCTGTATTAGCTGTGGTCGCACTACAGACTTTTACCTAGGTAAAACCGATTTACCTAGGACAAATTCATCAAAAATTTGCCTAGGTAAATTCATCTCGGGTTTTGTTTTACCTGGGTAAAAATTCTGGGAAGGTCACACTACTTATATCGGCTCCCAACGTTTTCACGCCAGTTGAATTTTCTGGAGCGTAAATTCAAGAAGGCAAAATGCGCAGGGATCTAGCTGATCAAAGAGTCGTTTTTTTTCTTTTATCTCGCTGTTATTTCTTACGCTAATTCAACGTGCAAGGTGAAGAAAGGCGAAGACGTAGACGACTCGTGCTCCCAAAATTACTTGCACAGCGTGACATAAGTCCGGTTCTGTCATCAAGACCTTCGCCGATGAGCGTCTATTGGCTAGCAACCTCGGTATTTCATATTTCCCTAGCTATTGCTTTGGGTTAGCTGTCAAGGGAAACTCTATTGTTTTCGAGACATATGCAAGACCCAGACGATAAAATTTCCCCGAGATAAGTTACCTTGGGAAAAATCGGTCACACTTAAAAAATCAAGTTTCCCTAGTTAAACTGTCAACAAGTCGTGTTTACCTAGGTAAAAAGTCTGTAGTATGACCACAGCTATTTATTTTGCTTCGCTTGTTCAGCGCGGCGACGTAACAGAATGATGTGTGACAGATGATGTTGAAGTTCCTAACATTAACATCGCGAAAACTACATATCAGTCACCAAAAGTGACTAAGATGGGGTCTATAATTGGCCACAGAATAGTCGACTATTATGGGGTAGGGGCTCTAAGAGGCTAGCAGCACATACCCAGCAAACATTTAACCTATGAACCCCCCCCCCCCAACCCCGCCCTTCCCCGAGGGAATAGGAACCCTCAGACGATCTATTTCAGTTGCTTCAGAATTTCACCTGTCATATTATGTACAGTTACTGTAAAAGCACGCGCGCAGAGTAAAATATAAAACTGCGATCTATCTTGAGAACTGCCCTGAACTGATTCCGAGTCCCTTAAAGACATGATGGCTGGATTCAGAATGCTCGGGAACAAGTAAGGGATTGATGAGATGATTGGTGAGACAGCTCCAGCAACAGTTTTACAGCTACTCTTTTTTTCATCATGCACCAGATCTTCTAGGCTCCCAAACTGTAGTGCAGCTGTCTTGTGACTGGTCTGAAGTGCACATGTTCATCAGGCTCTCCTAGCGTGACAACAGGCGAGAAGAAGAAGAAGCTGTAACAGTAGACGTCTATACTAACAGATAAATGTAGATACTAACGAAGACTAGAATTTATGGCCTGAATAATTCTCACCATATTTCCCTTGACTGCCGACGTGCTATATGAAAACGTGTGTGGATTTGTTGAACACAAAAGAATACAGTCTGCCAATCGATACTACATTTAAAAATAATGACTTGCCAAATGTAAACCCGAAATGTGTAGTTCCAGAAAATATACATTCTCTCCCCTCCCCTCGCCCCCACGGAGGGCACTAAAGCTTGTGCTCCCTCCATCCCGCTAGAATTTCCTTTCAAGGGGTGCTTGTCATCCTCCCCGTCCCCCACCCCCTGGAATTTCCCGTAATTTTTCAATTTGGTTAGGTACCCTCCAGAGAGAATATTTGTGTCAAAAATGCTGTTGCACGATATTATTATAAAAAGATAATTTTGTCTGCTATAAAATGTGAAAAAATCTTTTCATTTATGTCGGTGGGGTGCATGTGTCTAATAAGCTCAAGGACGTTATTAGCTAATTATTAACCATAGAGTCGATACCCCACATTACTAACTACAGTCAACTCTCTCTAAGACGGACACCTTTGGGACCGGCACTAGCTGTCCGTCTTAAAGAAAGTCAAATAGAGGGAGCAAAGAAAGGCAGGGACCAACTCTAGGTGTCCCTTTTTCAGAGGTGTCCGTTAAGAGAGAGTCGACTGCACATGAATAATGTCATCTGCAAAAGAACCAGTTACATTCAAACTAAACACCACGTGAACTTTCGTTTTTTCATTTCAGTCAAAACATGTAAGAAGAAGGCTTATAACACGACTAAATTACGGTGAATCAAATGTGGAATATCAACAGCTACATAACCGGAAGTTGATACATGAGCCGATGACAATTGTATGAAAGAAACCTATCGCGTAAGCCATGAAAAAAACATTTAGCCGACCGTAGATGAAAGATGATCAATGCAAAGAATAATACTTGTTTTGAAAGACCGGTAACAGCAAAATAACTGATAGCTTGCTCAACAGAGAAACTGTTATTTATAAATAACTCACCAATCTTACCCAGATCCCCTGGAAAAAAACCTCTGTAATCAATCCCCCACCCCTCGGAAATTGCCTCCTTTTGGACCCCTCCCCCGCCTCGGAATTCCCGTTGCCCTCCGAACGGGGGGGTGGAGGTATGGAACTACACGATACACATAAAAAACAAATGGTCATTTTGAGAGAAATTATATATAACAACATCGAAAAAGCATGACTTCAGGGAAAACTCGTAATTATTACTTCTAGGGGAGACATTGAAAAATCTCTCGCAAAAAAAAAGCAGGAGAGTTTGCATCTATGGTTTTGTAGTTTATAGTTTTGAGAGCAACTTCTTTCACTGGAATTATGAGGAATTTTTTTAAGCATGCTCCTTTCAGTTTTGATCCTTTGTGGCAGCTTAGGGGACAAAAATCTAAAGATGGCAGCGCCATTGGTAGGCAAACTGGCACCTGAGTCTAGCTATTATCTAGTTGTTATCTATATAGAACTACCATTTCACAGCCTTTGCAAACAATTCATCATTATTACTGTAGTTTTTATCGGCCTTCTGGTCCAAAAGGCTAAGTTTCTACTTTACCATGGCAAACAACACCAAAATCCATCTAATTTGCTACAAAAGCCTCGAAAATCACTTGCAAGACATTGGTACCATGCAATCATCTAAACCCGTCCTCAGAAAATGAGTAAACAAATGTAGTTAAAAGCTTACCTTTTTACCCTGTATGTATATTTATTCAACATGTTAAAAAAGCTGAGTGACTGCTCTTTATCACGTGATAGATCCTATAAAAGTACTCATTTGACACGGTTATCATTCATTAAAATAAAATAAAAGATTCATGACTTTAAAAAAAGGCTATTCTTTATCCCTCTTTTGATACCAAATCGTCAAATTTGGGGTCCTGGTCCATTTCCTTAACGGCTAATGTCAGATTCAAGTTGACAGTTTTTCGAATTATAATTGAGCAAAACTTTCCGGAGTAAAATTCTTACGAATGAAGCTCACATGAAAATACTTATTTCTGTACAGACATAATGAAAAGCAAATTTCAAGAAAAGGTGAAATTTGATAAAGTGGTACAGAGTCATGTTGAGCGCGCGCGTTTGCCCGATTACTGAATAGACGCAAGGCAACATGCAATCTATTTGTTGAATATTTAACTTTGCTAAATTAAGGAGTTAAACAACGCCGAAACTAAAATTGTCTCTATTTAAGTAAAACATATGTGCAATTAGGACTTATAAGCCTGACGTAACAAGTGTTAGATAGCAAATAGATCCTGATTGGCTGCACTTAATGCACTTGTTTCATCGTCTTTTCAGCAGATGCACTTTCGTTGAGCCTCGACAAAAAAGTAACGTACTTTATTGTGAAAACCAAACAGGTAAAACGCAATTCGAAGAAAGCAGAAGCAAAGACTGTGACACCGGTTGACGGCGTCAACAAAACGATTTTTTCAATATGGCATCGCGGCTGGATAGGAGATTTGTTTGGCGCGATTTATTTTGGAGCGCCTTCTTTTATGCATCTTTCCTTTTAACAACTACAGGTATGTTAAACTTAACTTGAAAGAGCTTACTTTTGTTTTTATTTAAACTAGTTGTAAATCTGATTGAGTAAAAACGATAGAGGACCATAAAACCAAGAGGGAAATAGTTAGCGACCTTAAGTAAAATTGGAGAATTTGTAGGTGCTTTGTCTCGAAAACTTGTGGCTGCCGTAAAGTGAATGCTTGTCCATACACCTGTCGCTGAAAAAGAGGAAACCTTCTAAATAGTGAGGATGTGAATACGCAACAAGGAACTTCCTTTTCGCTTATTGAAAATAAATAAAACGTTTTTTATAAGTAATTCAACTCCGATCCAGCAAAGTTTGCCTACATTTAACAAATTGAGAGAAGCTAAATACTGTGAACGAAATAAGGTTTTAAAAGACCATTTTTAGTGACGTTTTCATTGCCGTTGTCGAGGTGGTTTCTTTTCTTATTTCTTATTTATCTGAGGAATCGGTGTGTTTTGAAAATTTCGCGTTTTCTCATAATATTTCTGGAACTTGATAGGTAGAAATAGGTCAGAACATGCAAACACAGTTCTGTCACTGTAATTTGTGGGTAATCAGTTCTAAAGCTAAAGTCTATAAATTTGCATTTATAGAGTCGCAAACTCATCGATAATCCATAAAGAAAATACAAAGGAAATTAATATTTAATGAGTGTCTGAAAATCGGATGAAAAACTGCTCATTTTTGCATCCTCAATTTCTCCCTCTAAAATCATTTTTTTTGAGAAGTAATATCAAGCATTCAACACAGTGTTTCATCATCAGATGAAACACCTGGAATTTCGTCAAAAATAGACGCTTTGCATAATTGCGACTTCCGGTTTCCGGTTGCACGAAAGCGTGGCTTAAGATGTATCTGTGAAAATGCTATTGAAAAACAATTTCGCTGAATTTTTAACCACACATAGTTAGCCTGAATTTCATCCGACTGCTTCGAGTCGTTTTCTCCTCTCAACAAAAACGTTGTTTAGTAAAAACGACTGCAACACGGACTTTGTTTGGCGGAACACTCACAGAAAACTGATACCAACACTAGCTCAGAACAACGTCAACTCTGGTCCTGTTACGACAGAGACTATCAGCGTAAATCAGAGGCACCTCTCAAGCTGTCGCACGTATGCAACAACCTACAGTACACGTGTTGCACACAAACCGATAACCACTTTACGACGACTACTTACAAATGTCAAGAACAGAGACAAACCGGAGGAAAGACAGGGAGCACTATAAAAGGATCAAATGCAGCGACTGCCAAGCTACTTACATTGGTGAAACCGGCAGAAACCTAAGCACGCGACTGACAGAACACAAACGAGCGACGAGAAATGATGATGTCAACAATCACATTGCTGAACACCATTTACAGGGGAAACATCAAATCGACTGGGACTCTGTGTTAATTCAGTGCTCTCTGGAAATATATTGATCAAGGAGGATGTCATCCACTAAGGCCGAATGCCGATTAAAGTCAGGTCTGCATAATTTAGTCTTTTCACCATACAAAAGCTGAATTCAATTATTGTTTTATTATTCATTCAAAATATTTCTAAATTTTTGGCAACCTTAACCTCACATTAAAAATTTCTCCAAAACATTTGCTCTGTTTGTCAAATTCAGGGTTTAAACAGAGGTTTTTTCCTTGCAAATTCTTCTCAAAAAAAATAAATAAATAAATAAAAATAAGTAAAGCTAAAGTCCATGTGGGAATGGTATAGTATTCTCCTGTTCAGTTTTAGTTTGAAAGTCAGTAATTTTGTGTTTGGATAGTCGTGAACTAGCCTGAATTTCGATTGCTTCGAGTCGTTTTGCTCTCAACGTCTGAATCGATCGGCCGTTAATGCCGTCCGGTGACGTCATCACTATTCGAAAACCGGGTAGTGATTTTGAATGGTTGATTGTCTAAACATTCGTATAATTATGCATAATCATGAGAAGTTTTAGCGGGATTGTCGCTTGATATTCAGCGGATGACGAAAGCTGGTACACCTTTACTGTCCAAGACCTTCACTCAACACAGCAAGAAGTTGATACAAGGATTCCTCTTCCTCTCCCAGAGAGGAGAGCCAGATCGGGCTACAGCACATTGATTGTGGTACCATGCCACAAGATACAGATGTCTTTAAACTTGTGTGTCATTTAAGCACTCAATCAATTCCGTCGTCAATTTTCAAGTGTGGAACAAAAACAAAATTTAGACACATCGGTATCACGAGTATACTGGTTGCGATACAGTGAGGGCTTATGCTCGATAGGGTTAAAGTGTTGCACTTCTAATCTTCAAAGAACAAAGATCCTTCCACGAAATGTCTGATTTCTTGGGAGTGGAATAAAAGCCCTAGTTTATCTATTTCAGTTGCTTCAGAATTTCACCTGTCATATTATATACAGTTACTGTAAAAGCACGTGCGCTGAGCAAACTATTAAACTGCAATCTGTCTTGAGAAATGCCCTGAAATTCCGAGTCCCAGTAAGACATGGTTGGATTCAGAATGATCGGGAACAAGTAAGGGATTGATGGATGAGTGGTCAGACAGCTCCTGCAACAGTTCTACAGCTACTCTTTTTTTCATCACGCACCAGCTGATCTTCTAGGCTCCCGAACTGTAGTGCAGCTGCCTTGTGACTGGTGTGAAGTGTACAGATATGTGCAGGCTCTCCGAGTGTGACAACAGGCGAGAAGAAGAAGCTGTAAAAATAGACGTCTTGTTAACGAAGACAAATGTGATGAGGACTAAAATAAATGGCCCGAATAATTCTCATCATATTTCCCTTGACCGTCGACACGATAAATGAAAAAGTGTGTGGAGTTGTCTAACACAAAAGAATAGAGTCTGCTACTAACTGTAATGACTTGCCAAATGTATACCCGAGATACATATAAAAAACAAATGGTCATTTTGAGAGGAATTGTAAAGTTTAGCACGTGAACATTCAAAAAGCATGACTTCACAGAAAACCTTAATTATTACTTTTGGGGTAGATATTGAAAAATCAACACCCCCCCCTCCCCTTCCCAAAAAAAAAAAAAAAAAAAGGCAGGAGACTTGGGCCGCCAAAAAGCAGCGCTATAGGTAGCTCTAACACCTAAGTTTAGCTATCATTGTTATCTACATGTATATAGAACTACCATTGTACAGCCTTTGCAAACAATTCATCATTACTACTCTAGTTTTCTCCTCCTTCTGGTCTAAAAAGCTACTTTTCTACGTCGCCATGGCAACCAACACCAAAGACCATCTAATTTCTTACAAAAGCTTCGAAAATCACTTGGAAAACATTGGTACCATGCAATCATCTATAAAACCTGTCCTTAAAACATGAGTAAACACACAGTTAAAAACTTACCTTTTTACACTGTTTGTATATTTAGGGTAGAAAGCTGAGTAACTTCTCTTTATCATGTGATAGACCCTATGAAAATACTCATTTGGCACGGTTATCATTCATTAAAATAAACTAAAAGATTCATGTCTTTAAAAAGGCAACTCTTTATCCCTCTTTTGCTGCCAAATCGTCAAATTTGAGGTCCTGGACGTCCATTTCTTAACGGCTTATGTCAGATTCAAGTTGACAGGTTTTCGAATTTATTGAATGAGCAAAACTTTCCGGAATAAAATTCTTGCGAATGAAACTGGCATGAAAATACTGATTTCTGTACAGACATAATGAAAAGCAAATTACAGTCGAACCTCGCTATTTCGAACTCGGTTAATTCGAAGTCCCCGCTATTTCGAAGGAAGATCGAATGCCCTTGGATTTACCCTTCCCCTTTACGCTTCCCCGGTTATTTCGAAGCCCCGCTATTTCGAACTTTTTTTCAATTCCCTTGGGACTTCGAAATAGCAAAGCAAAGTTCGACTGTACAAGGAAAGGTGAAATTTGATAATGTGGTACAGAGTCATGTTTAGAGTTCGCCCGATTACTGAATAGATGCAACTCAGGCAACATGCAATCTATTTGTTGAATATTAAACTTTGCTAAATTAAGGAGTTAAACAACGCCGAAACTAAAACTGTCCCAATTTAAGTAAAACGTGTGCAATTAGGGCTTATGAGCGTGACGTAACAAGCGTGAGATA
>CALNXK010000025.1:2905000-2935000 GCA_942486035.1 Porites lobata | reverse complement strand
AATCTTTTTGTTTTAATTTCTTCTTGACAAAAGCGTTAAATTACATTTATATTGAGGCATGTTTTCATGTTAAATGTCCACTTAACCCTCGCACGTACAAGGGGTGGGCCACCAGTACCTGACGTTTTTAATAGCTGTTCATTCATCCCTCGCGCACATTTTGAGACAAGTTTAGTGATGGTCAGTTGCTATGGCTACGAGATACGACGTCAAAAGCAGCAGGTGGTCAAGCCAATTTTGGGTGAAAGTACATGTTTTTTCAACCTCTTTCAAAAATAAAAAAAATCTTGTGGCATGCAAAACAAGTAGACAACAAGTAGACAACATTACTACTATTACAGTCCAGCTAAACAATTAACTACGAACTGGACTGTATGTAAGGTTTGTCATGCGCAGTACGTTGGGTCAACAACAACAAAATTTAGGCTTAGGTTTAACAATCATAAGGCCCGTTTTAGAGCGCATTCAAAGCTTTCTTTTGAGGGTAGAAACAAGGGTGATCCTTTATATAGACATTTTTCTGGCCCGGGACACCATGGTCTTGATCGAGGATATCAGTATACGGTTAATTGACAGAGTGTCCGGGGAAGAATCAGCTCTCCGGGATAAAGAAGGCCAGTGGGCCTATAGGTTGAACTGTATTCAGCCTCAGGGCTTGAATATAAGTGATTTTTTTGCAGCCAGAATAGGGCGACTAGGTCTCGCGTCCGGTAAGAGCGCACGCGTGTTTACCTTCCTTTGTAGCACGTGCAAGTTTTCAAATTTGTTCCTTATCATGTAATAATGGTGTGTGATGCTTGTAACGGCCATTCACCCTGATGAAGGTCGTTTAACACGGTCGAAATATAGGAAAGAGACGAAAAACATATTGTTTTACTCTTCAGTTGTGGTACTGCATTTATTGAGTTGTGAAGGGAGTGTCTTCTAAAAGATGCTTGTGATAGGTTATATATAAATTGTGATAAATTGTGTGTTGTGCTTGTGATAGGTTATATATAAATTGTAACATCAGGGGTTATGGAGTTTTTGTTTAGTCTGAGGTAAGTGGATGAAGGTTTGAAAAAATATGACATTTGAAAACAAAATTCATAACCCCAAAAAAGTACAGATATATGTTTTATTAATTTGATTTAGAATATATCTTGGTAAGGTTTATCATCTACAGATACATTGTTGCTTTGGATCTCCAAAAAAACGAATACAATAATAGTGCTAATCAAGTCCATCTTTGGTTGGAAAAACAATGTGATTCAGATAGACCGTTTCAGAGACGAACACTAGCCAACTTAAACACATGACTCCGTAGCTAATACAAGCATTGACCCTCAAACACAGTTAACTTGTCCCATTCACAAAGAAGTAATAAATACACTTCAGAAGTGACAAATAAAGCTTCTGATCAAATAATTTAGATGCCACCTTCTGGCTCTCATGCATGACAAAAGCAACTTTGTTGCTGTTTAATACAGAAAGATTGATTGTTTTGTGCCCTCTCAGAGGAGTACTTGACCACAATTTTACTGTCTTCACTGACTGTGTGTTCAGCAAATCCTACAATAAAGACAAACAAAAGGAAAACTAATGAGAAACACTGTTTAAAAAATAACAGCAACACCTAGGAGCCTAAAGGGAGGACAAAAAATGTCAGTAGGTGTTTTCCCATTGCTGCAACAATTATTTATAGTTTGTGTAAGGGAAAAGTACAAAAATTATTCTAGTCTCTTCAGTGCCTTCGAATACAAGCTGCGAGGAGCGACGTGAGGCGATTGTATTCATTGGATATGTAATGTAGTAGTTTAATTTCAACATTAAAAGATGCGCGAAATTAACATACTGCTTTACGAACAATTAACAGGGTTAATATTACTTGAGTGAAACAGTTCTTAACACAAACTAGTCTCACCTGTCGATTGGAAATTTACACACAGTGTGCGTTCACTTACCCGGCGCCAGCTCCGAATGTAGTTAGTTTCAGCCATTTTTAATCGAAATTTATGGCAGAAAAATAACAGCATTCAGTCTGTAACTATGCCTATGCCACAATTCCATCCTTAAAACATCTGTCAATCGTAGTTAAGAATAGAAACAAGAAGAAACCTTCATAACGATGGCGTCCCAAAACAGTCCCCAAGTGTACTAAATATGGCCCTGGTAAGGTCAATTTTTGGGACGCAATTTTCTCAAAGATAAGGACAAATAACACAAAACAACAACAAGATGTGCTTACCTCGAAGGGTCAAGTGTGGCTTTGAAGGATTGCCATCGCCGTAAGACAACAATCGAAGGGAAAAACACACACCAAAAATTAAAGTACCTCTAAAAGGTCCGAAAAAGAACAACATGCAAGCAAAGAAACCCTACAATTCGACTGGTTTGTGCCACATTTTCGCCATCGTTTCGTCACAAATTTCCACTATGATGGAACCATCCAACGCCATCCTGGAGCACGAACCAACCAATCGGCGATAAGAAATCCCCTTGAGTTTTTGATATGTTGCAGTATTTGAAAAGGTTTTGCCTTCCATGGAAAGCCTTTCATCTTCTTGACAAGATGAGGTATATTTTATGGATGATGGCGCTGCAGGAGGCCTGTGACATCATTATATATGATCGCCATCTTGGCCACCATCTTGCATTTAACCCAGAATTAGAAATCACGAAATCATCATCATGTTCATCATCATCATCATCATCATCATCATCATCATCATAATCATCATCATCACTTTTATCTATACACGGTAAAAACGTCAGGGAAATATACAATATCCTAGAAAAACTTACATACTATTCAATTAACAGTAATATCACTTACAAAGGTGAATGTTGAAATAAATAAATAAAATTAATTTATAAATTAAAGCCTGTTTTCCGTGAATGCCGTGTTCGAGCTAAAAGTTAACAGTTTTCGAAGGCTAGTCAAAGATTTTGCTTGTCTTACATCAGTGGGCAAATTGTTCCACAGAAGAGCCCCGCTGTAGTAGAACCTATTTCTATAGTACTAATTGGTTCGTGGCAAGGTAACAGCAAGCTTATTTTCATAATCTTTAAGGTTATAAGAATTAAACAAGTCGCTGCGTAGTATGAATTTTGAAGACATGTTATCAGGTGCAAGGCAATTCAAAGATTTATACACCATCACAGCCTTCTGAATTTACCGCTGAGTTTCAAGGTTTTGCCACCCCAATGCAAGTCATTTAAAAGTATACTCGCATCTGCATCATAATTGGAGTTTGTGAGAACGCGTGCAGCACGTTTCTGGAGTCGCTGCAATTTATCACGCAACGTTTTACCACAGTTACCCCATGCCACGCTGCAATGGTCAAAATGTGATTTATACTTTGCTGTTTCATGCTTTATTTTAACCTGTACATTATACAACGAGATGTGAACCTTTGGGCTGACTACCTAAAAGAAAAGACAAAGGACCTGCAAATTACAGTAACCATATCAAAAGAACCGCATATTATATATAAAATAAGTGGATTAAAATCTTAATTACTGTACAAAATGCCAAAAGATCCATCAACAAAAAAAAAAGACAACAAAGAAATCACGAATACCAAATACCCAAAACAGCTTAAGGTGGCTCGATACAGTTTTTCAGGGTCAATACCTCCCAAGTTTGAGCATAAACTACGTCGCCATAAACAAAGTTTTGGAAAAATTACCACCACAGTTGTATTAGATAAAGATGAAGATTTGTTATGATCAGGGTTGCAACGGCATCGGAGTTGTCTTAGCAACGAAATGACGCTATTACCTATTTTACTTGCAGCAGTATATCTCGGCACTAGGAACTGTTCTTCGAAAATCATTCACGGGAGCTTTTTCCTCCAATAGCAGCCTCGATGTTCGTGAAGTTTAAGCGAAATCTGTAAGAGCGTTATCGAGATATTTTGGGATTAAGTATTTATTGTTAGAAACACAGCAAAAAATGGACAATATTGTTGTTTGGCCGTTATCTGTAGAAAATGAAGCGCTTTCGACATGAAATTTCACCTCATAGTAGTTTCAATCTTTTTAAAAGCGTGTGTGAAAGATCATGGGAGATAGCTCCAGCCGATTGCTACAAAGAAGGGTTTGATTTGTATGTATCGAAGCGCTCTTGTTAGCGGTTTTGTAAACATCTTGGTCTACTTTAACAAATTGGCGAATAATTTTTAAATTAGCGTCATTTCGTTGCTATGACAACTCCGATGCCGTTGCAACCCTGATCATAACAAATTTCCATCTTCATCTAATACAACTGTGGTGGCAATTTTCCCAAAACTTTGTTTATGGCGACGTAGTTTATGCTCAAACTTGGGAGGCATTGACCCTGAAAAACTGTATCGAGCCACCTTAACACTGAAACAACAACAAAACAGCTAGGAGAGAAAAAAAAAATCCCTAACCTATGCTCCAAAATTGAAAAACAATCGAGCCTTTCCGGAAGAAAAAACTACCTTTCGTAAACTTTCAATCTCATTTTTTAACTACCTTACCGTTATGAATAAAGTATACGAATACTAACAAGAACAACAACTGGACATATCTCCCATCAATGAAAAGCTTGTCAGGCTCGGATTTACTAAAATACGCACTTTTACCGTCTTTCCTGGCTTTTTTCCGTTTGTCCATTTGCATTTTCCTTAGTTCGTGTAACTCCTTTGGAATATCTTCAAACATCTTGTAGTTTGTGTCTTAAGCTTACGACCACACTTGAACACGCGTTCCCTGTCTGAATACCTAAAAAGCCGGGCTATAATTAACAACAACAACAACTTTATTTGTACTCCACATTGAATTAGATATATATATATATACAACCGTTTTCAAAAAGGTTTTCATATAGATATATATATATATATATATATATAGATATAGATATAGATATATATACATATATACTTTTGTTTTCTTGCAAGTGCGCCCGTGTGCATTTTTCACCCGTTATTGTCCAACTTGTGAAAAAACTCGAAAAGAACATGTCGCTGACTTTTTTTTTTTTAGAAAAGTGCATGTGCCCTGCAATACAAATTTGCAATGGCGAATTATATGGCTGATTAAAAGCTGATTAATATTCTGTGTCGTTCCGTTGAATCGGGAAAAGTCCCCGAATTGGTTGGCCATTAATGTCATGGCATCCATAGCAAGTGGCGAAGCATATATTTTTTTTGGATGGAGTGTATTATGCGCTGTCCAGAGGCGTTCTTAAGAGAAACTGTAAACTAACTTCAAAACATTATTTTGTGGCCGAGAGTTTATTCAGTCTTCAGTGAGACGTTGCCTTACAAGATGTGATTTTAAACAAAAAAAGTGAGGCATAAATATATATGACCAACTCATCATTTTTATGTTAAAATCTACTTCTATGAACCTCGGCAACGTCTTGGTCCGTTTTAATAAACTGCAGTAGTTATATAATGAGCTATTCCCGCTCACCCCTCATTACTTTTAAGTTACCCCCCTGCTCAACCCTGTTTCGCAAGGGGGGTACCTTAAATTTACGAGATTAGCGGGTATAGCTCATTATATAACTACTATAAAAATAAACAACCAGAGTGATTCAAAAAATAAAATTGATTTAAATAAAAAGAATCTTAAAAATAGAAATCATGTCAAAGCAAAAAGTTGGTGTTTCTTGTTTAAGCAGTAGAAATCAAATCCCAGCCCACGCAAAGTTGTATGCAAGAGAGTATCAACTAGTCAAAGGAATAAGTAATGAGTATAATTATTTAAAAACAAAATTGTATGACCTTAATAACGGATTATTTGAGTCACCAATAGCCAAAAGAATAAAGTATTTCATCAAAATCTGTTTTAGAGGAATAGAAAAAGGTAAATTAGGAAATATTAGTAATTTGGAATTAGAAAAAGAAGATTTGGAGAATTTACTATTTTTTGTTAGACAATATAAATATTATAAAATACGACAAGATTTTTTTGATGACGATGAGAAACCTTACCCAGGTTTAACTGAATTTTATGATGCTACTTTTAAATTTTATAATAAATTAACTGAATGTTATGACAGTGACAGTGACAGTGACAGTGACAGTGATATTCAGATTTATATTGACAGTGACAGTGACAGTGATTAAATCTTCTAACTTTATCTCAGTTATAAGATTTTTGTTTTACTATAACCAATAAATAAAAATGGAACCAAGATCGAGAGAAACTACTCCTACAAAAGAGGATTTGGATTTTATAGTTGATGATGGATATCGTCACGATGAGGACCCAGATTACGTTCCTCCAAATGAAAGATTTATTCTTACAGGAGATAAGTTTACAAAATTAACCAAAAGAGCTAAAAAACTTGGTGCAGAATCACTTGATTACTCAACCAGAAAAAATAATAAATATATGGCTACTCTTCCAGGTGGAAAGAAAGTACATTTTGGTTCTCCAAAGTACGCAGACTACTTAATACACAAGGATAAAGAGAGAAGAGATAAATATTTAGCTAGAGCTACAAAGATAAAAAATAAGCAAGGAGAGTTAACTTATACAAATCCAGAATCGAGTAACTATTGGTCCGTTAATCTTCTTTGGCCAAAAAAAAATTGATTTTTTAATTATAGTTTAAGAAATAAATTATAATTAACAAAATGCAGTTATCCAGCTACGATAATTTAACAAAAGACACCGTTATTTTCAAAGAAGCAAAAGAGTCAAAAGTAAAAGATAGTAACATTAAATACAAGCGTATACCAATTGAAATCAAATACCAAAATAACAAAAAAGGACCACTTGTAATTGAAACCCCATTTCTTTTTAGCTTTGGAGTAAATGAAAAGAGAAATCAAGAAACAAAAAAGTTAGTAGGATATAGTATGCCAGTATGTCTTTGGGCAAAAGATAGCGAACCAAATGAAAAAGAAAAAGCGTTTTATGGTGTTATTAATAGTCTAACATCTTTGTCTATAGAACATTTAGAGAATGAATATGGACCAGATTTAGCCTCATCTCTTTCCCCACCGTTATACTACAAACAAGAAGAGTACACTGATAAAAAAGGAAAGAAGAAAACTAGAAAAGATCCCTCATCTGCACCAGTTCTTTATGCAAAACTTATTTACTCAGAAAAATCAAAGAAAATTTTATCTTTGTTCAAGGGGAAGGGGGGAAAGGATCTAAATCCTTTTAAACTCATAAATCAGTATTGTAATGTGAAATTGGCATTGATAATAGAAGGAATCTTTATAAGCAAAACTGTTACATCTCTGCAAATAAAAGTTCACGAGTGCTATGTTAAACCACTCAAACCAAGAGAGTCTTTACTAACAATTGAAGAAGACGACGGCGAAGAGAAAAGTGATTGTGAAGAGGACAATGAAGATGACATTGAAGAATTAGTTGATAGATTTGAGGAATTAAGATTATCTGATGAAGAGAAAGATGAGTGAATAGGATTTTATTTTTAATACATTATTTGTATTAAAAATCAACCAAATCCTTAGAACTAACCCATGAGTTAAATTTATCAGGATATCCACTCCATTTTACTAATGCCATTTTCTTCTTATTATCTCTCTTAATAATTTTTTCTATTCTAAATGTCTGCTGTTTTGCTTTTTGTAACTCTTGCTCGTAGAAAGATCCCTTAACCTCTTCTCCCATCAAATCAGTAATAGAATATGTAACAGGTTTTGTTGGCAGAACTTTATCAATCACAAATATCTCCTCTGTCCAGTTTGGTGTGTAACCTTTATCAAATACCTTTCTCTTATATTTTGAGATTCTAACTTTATCACCAATTGCAAACTTTGGTTTACCAGGTTTCAAGTAGATTAAATCACCGTATAAATTAGACCAAACTTTATTTTCATTTTTCTTTTTACTTGCTTCAACAGGAGTCATTTTTATACTTGAATGTCTAGCGTTATTGTAATCATCAACTAGTTTATCTATCTTATCCCAGTAAACAGTGTTGTTGTTCACAGTAAACATCTTCCACATTCTGTTTTTCATTGTTCTATTCCATCGCTCAATAACACTAGATTTCTCCTCGTTTTCAGTGTGATACAGTTTAATTCCATCTCTTTTCAGAAACTCTTTGAAATGTTTACTGATAAACTCAGAACCTTTATCAGTCCATAACATTTGAGGTTTACGTTTACTTTTGAATATGCTATCAAATGCTTTACTAACAGTTTCAGTTTTCTTATCTTTCAGCCCCCTAATCCAACCATACTTGCTAAACACATCAATAATCATCAAGAGATATTTAATACCTTTGTTCCACTTACTAAACTTTTGCATTTCAACTAAATCAGCAGCCCAGATTTCGTCAATACCGTTTGAGATTACTGATCTTTTTTGAAAGTTTCTTGTGATTGGTTTGTGAAGTTCGTCGGCTAATTGTTGAGACCAATCACTACTCAACGCCGACTCGCGTTTAAACCAAGTCCAAGTTTTTGTTTAGTATTAATTATTGTTCTAGCCAAAGTATGGCCCCATTGTCTTTCTTTCCAAGGAATAGCATCTAACGATTTTACCATCTTTTTGTCAGCTTTATTTTTACACTTTCGGTCATCACCACAAACACTATAATCAACATCATGCTGCATGGCAACAGCATCGGTTGGCCCAGTTGGTTGATCATAAATTTCTAATATTTCACCGGTTTCCGGATTGTATCTTAATTGGTTCTCAAGATCATTATAAGGACCTGTATATTTATGTCCTGGCAATGTCCATCCACCTTTTGGTTTTGGTAATTTACCAATCTGCTTGTGAACATCAATTCCTTTTCCATCTAATTCTGGTCTGTCAGTTTTATACTTTTTATTTGGCCTCACTTTTGTTGATAGTTCATCCATGGCTGTTCCAACAGAATCTTGAATAAATGGAGTGAGTTTATTAATTCCATAATTTACAGCTTTCTTCTGAAGATTTTTGTTTCTCATTAACTCACTTGCTCCATATCGCCCCATTTCAACTGCTTTTTTACCCATCCAAGGAAGCCCGTAATGTACAAATCCATCAACTGCTGTACCAACAACTGTATCAAAGACGCCCGCCCCTTCAGACGGGCTAATTAGTTTTTTGACTTCTTTTTAGTTTTTCTTTTTCCACTTCCAGTTTGCAGGGGGGTTATGGGGGGAGGCACTCCCCCCATTTTAATATATCTTACTTTTTTATTTCCACAAACTGCGCATCTACAAAAGAATTGAGTTCTACCTCTTTTATCTTGTTGGTAACCACTTGGCTCTGTACAAGGAGTTACTCTTTTATCTACGATACAATAAGTTTCTTTCATTTTATATAACGTTTAGATAAAAAATACATCTACGAAGTATGACTACCAGATCGAATTTTCTCAAAAGTGAGCTTCAAAAGATATACAATAGCCTAAACATGAGTTATGAATACGCTGATTTTTCTAGATTGGAAAACGATACCAGATTTATAAAAGTATTTGAGTTGCTTATGGAAATAAGTGAGAAATCAAATATGCTTAAAAATGTAGTAAGAAATAATACGTTTTTATAGAGAGCTGTAAACTCACGCGGCGTAGCAGCAGGGGGGTTTTGGGGGGACAAGGTCCCCCCATTATCTATTTATATAATAAATGGAAGCTAAATTCTTTTCTGAGATTGAAAAAAATATGGATGTTAAAACAATCAAGGATTTCGAGAAAGAAGTAAGGACAAAAATATATAATGAGTTGGAGTCTCTTAGAAAGAAAAACGAAGATCTTTCTAGAGTGCTGATGGCTTCTGAATGTGAGATGTGGAAAAAAATAAGAAACGAGGAATATTCTTGATTGCAGCTAAATAATGATAAAAAGAAGAAACTTTATCGTCTTATTGATATTTACTCTAATTTCATAGATATAGTTGATAGTGTTAAAGATATAAATACAAAAGTTGAGAAAGTTAAACGGCTAAAGAATACACCAGCTGATAGTGAATAAAAAAATAATATTTGTTAAATATTATTTTTATTCTCCCCCCATTTTATCCTCCAAAATATTCTTGTATAAAATCGCTGTTATCATCATCAAAATGTGGGTTATGTATTACATTTAAAATACTATTACCCCGCTGTCTCTCAAATAAATAATATAAACACCAATAACCACAGAGAACAGTATTGCGATTTTGTATTTCATCCATTGAGTAAATAATGCGTTTTCCAGAAGTATTAAAATATGTTAGTGCTTCATTTGGCATTATTAAACCAAATGGATCAAAGTACTCAACTACATTGTCTATATTTCTATAACAAACCCAATGTGTTCCAGGACCTTGTATATCATCTAGATTAATTATTCCGCATTCTTTTTTTATTTTATGAGGTAGCCCGTCACGACTATATATTCCTCTGAAATGTTTTATACCAAGTTTTTTTATCCATTCCATTAGGTCAAAGTTGGATAGAGGTTTAATTACAAAATGGTGCCTAGTATGGGAATTGAGTTGAATGGGCTGTTTTTTCCTAGAAGTAAACCCTTGCCTTTGGTCTTTTTTTTTTTAAATCCCATTCCTATAGGGTTGGACCATGTTCCAATAAACGGTGGTGAGCGATATGGATAACCTCCCCCATCTGTGGGTGGAACGTAAACATTTGCTGTATTAGATGACCCACGTCTATCAACCTGAAGTCCTCCTCCAAGCATCTTAGATACTAAACTAACTGCTAATGGAATTCCTATAGAAGCAAGTGTACCTAAAAATCCTCCTTCTATCTGTTTACGAGTTGGTTTTATAACTACTCCACTACCTGATTGATAAGCTTTGTTAATTTGATTTATTTGTGATTTGGTAAATTCTCTTACAATTGGCGGTAGCATTGGGAAAAACTCTGGTGTAATTGGTATACCGTAGTGTCCCCCCTTTCCGAAGATTTTATTTAATCCTATTTCACCAAGTGCAGTGGCAGCTCCTGTAGCTAATGCGGGAACAGCTTTTGAAATTCCTTTTATTGCGAAAGGAAGAACTTTTGCTCCAAGAGATGCAAGTGATGAAAATAAGTTTCCTCCGTGTTTTACAGATTTTCTAATTTGAGTTTTACTTATTTTTATATCTGATCCTGTGCCATTTGCAATAGATTTATTTATTTTGGCAATCTGTCTTTTTGTCAACATTAACTCATCATTTCCTCTAAGATGCGAATGTTTTAATCGAAGAGTCAAAGGTGACTGATTTATTATTGCGGAAGCCAGTTTTGTCTTTTGGCCATCTGTAAGCTTTACTCCGTATTCCATATAATTAGACATTTTATTTTAATGTTTATATTAAAATTCTTATTTTACGTGGTGTAGACAAGGAAAGGGGGTTTCCCCGTTTGATATAATTAGATTTTATCTTCAAAATCTAATTGTAAAAATTGCTTTGTCATTAGAACCTTCTAGAAGCAGGGGGGTTTTGGGGGGATGCAATCCCCCCATTACATCATAGTATTTTTTTAGAAGCAGGGGGGTTTTGGGGGGATGCAATCCCCCATTCACAACATTTTAGTCGCCGCGTATATCGTGAAGCGAAAAAGTTTGTGACAAGTTATCGTGAAGCGAAAAAGTTTGTGAAAGTTTTGAACTTTGTAAACACGTAGCAGCAGGGGGGTTTTGGGGGGATGCAACCCCCCCATCCGTAGGTTCCCCTACGCTCTAAGCAATAGTTTTCCATCTTGTTGTGATATTTCTGCTACTCTTTCATGTAAGACTAGCGCGTAAATATTATAATCAGCGTTTGGATTAGCTGTTAATTCGTAATGAAATGCTAGTTTTGTGACTCCATCTTTTATATCCATTTTCTGTTTAGTCAAATCAAAATACACAAAAGGAAATAAAGTTTTGAAATTACCTCGATTAAGTAATGTTCCACCTTGATAATCATTATTTGCATAGACGTATGACATTACATTTCTAAAAACTCTTGACATATCTGTAGAAGGTTTAAAGTGAATATCGGGGTATTCGTTTCCATTTGCAACTTCCAGGTAACATCTTGATATATTAGCATTATTTGGCAGATCAAAAGTGTCGTATAAAAATGGATTCGCCGTTTGAGAATCAATTCTTGCCGTATCAATTCCAAAAATAAATACATGGCGTGGTTTTGAAATAGCATTTGTAATTCTAAAATGACCTGTCTGTTGCTGTGTATTATTTGACCTTTCAACTACTTCATTCAAATATGTCCATTTGTAAGGTTTAAGATAATTTTCCATGTACAACTTTTGTCCTTCTGAATTAAACGTAAGTTTTGGAATAAAAAGTTGTAGTCTTGTTATAATAACTCTACAATCATCAGCAGCTTTAAAAATTAAATTCGCATCTTTTTCAATCTCGATATTTAGTTCGATTTTTGTATTAGGAAGTAGTTTATCTTCCAATGCTTCAAAGAAAGAATATCTATTAAGAGGAATTTCACAGTTTACTGTAGCTGATACACCTAATAGTAATTTCCTACTATGAAAACCTTTATTATAAGTTCCTTGAGCAGGTCTTTCCTCTGCCGCTCTTGAAGTATCAAGAAAATAAAATTCGTTTGTAGCAACACTCTGTGCATATGAAGGATTATACTCAAGTAAATTTTTAATATTTACAACATGATTCGCATAATTACAACTATAAACTTCTCGTCCATTTGCTAGGATACTTAATTTCTCTATAAACGAGTTACTACCATTTACAATTCCATTATGGTCAGCAACTGCTATATTTCCTCCATCTGCCAGCTTATTTACTTTAAAATCCATTGATAATCGTGCGTTATACCAATCAAAAGGAGTGGATTCTCCTGTGTTATCAGCTACAAATCTAAGACCTGTTTTAGTTTGGTGAGCGGCATTTGCTGGAGCCGCATCTAAAGTCTGTTCCAGGTCGTAAACAACGTCTTCATATCTGTCTAAATATTTTGGATTTCTAAAAGACTTCATTTTATTTTAATAATTATATAATTTTCTCTTACGTGTTGAACCCCCACTAAGAAGGTTATTCAACATTTGATCTATCTCTTTTTGAGATATTTTTTTAGCAGGGGGGTTTAGCAGGGGGGTTTTGGGGGGAGGCACTCCCTCCAGCAGGGGGGTTTTGGGGGCTTCCCCCTTTGATAACATTTGCACTATTTTATCACCGGCCTTTTTGCCAACATGTTCACCGGTTTTTGTTGCGGCTGCTGTTACTGCTTTTTCAACGCCTTTTTTAGCAGCTTTTTTTACTGTTTTTCCAAATAATTTTGATCCAAACGATTTAAAAACATCTGTTATTCCTTCGCCATAAATATGTTGTTTTGTAAAACTACCCAATTCAGGGTCAAATCTCTTTTTATACTCTGATTGTCTCATCATTTTATTTTAATAGTTATATTAATGCGGCGTAGCCAAGGAAAGGGGTGTTGAGGGGTGCCCGAAGGGCTTGTCCGTAGGTTTTCCCCTTATCTACATGGAGTGAAGTATCAGAGTCATAAACCAATCTATACCGTTAAAATTTACAGGTCTTCCAAGTGAGTCTGTCACATAGATTCTCATTTCATCAATGTGAAATGAAGAAACAGGACAATACAATGGTCTTTTAGGCTCAAACGTAAATGGAAAAGACCTTGTGAGATTATCAGTTGGTATCACAGCTATGGTATTTGTATTTATTCCATTTACTATACTATCTGTTATTGCGGTTGTGTTGATATTTAACACATCAATCGAATTTGTGATATTTGGTAGTTTTGATCCATACTCTGTTTTAGTAATGAGTTTCTTTTCAAATCCAATCAGGTCTCCAAATTCTGTTCCTCTCAGATCAAGTTGATAATCACCATCGAGTGATACTAACACACGATAGGTGGATAGTATAAAAGTTAGATTGATTGAATAAGTTTTTTTTCCGCTTGAATCTGTTGAGTGATGAGACTTTTGATCCATGTACTGATGAATGTAATCATTGATATCTGAGTAGGAATACATTCCATCTGTAAAAGTAATTGTTTGCCAGTTGGTTCCATCATGAGTGTATTTGATTTTATTGTTTTTATAATCACTTCTAATGTTGTACCAAGAATAAGTCATGGACAATCGATCAAGAGCAAGTTGATGTTTCTTTTCAGAGTCAAGTTTCAAAGTTGGGTTAAATTTGATAGTAAAATCACCAGGTCTGCTTGTTCCTCTTTTTTCTCTGTTTATCGAAGAAATGTGAATAGCTCGTTCTTCCATTTTATCTTATGTTTACATTAACAGCAGGGGGGTTTTGGGGGCTTCCCCCCATTATAAATAAGTTTTCAACAAGTCATTTAGCTGTTTTTTTGAGATCACTTTCATTTGGTTGAGAAGATGTGCTATTTGAGAAAACTCAGGTATCACACCATTATTCCCAGCTAGAATTGAACCACCAAGTAATTCAAGTCTGTTTAGAAGTTGATGTGGGTTATTAAAGTAAATCATCCCAGACCCAGATTTTGTTTTGTAATACTTAAGAAGACTTAAATTTGATGCATAAATGCTTAATGTGTTATATTTTTTTATTAAATCTAATGTGTTTTTATGTGGTTTGTTACTTACTGGTTTAGCTAAATAATAACCGTTTGGGTCACGTGTAATAATTGCAGTATTTTTTATTGCTTTATTAGTCTCTTCTAAATCTTCATTAACACCATCAATTAAATTGTCAATAGTAGAAGCATCCTCTTCTAAATACTCAGAAGGTAGATAATCATAACCATACAATTTTAGTATATCTTGTGCTTCTTTGTTCATTAAATTTCTATCCAAGTCTTTGGGCGTAAATTTTGCTATTTTTGGTTTTTCATCTGATGAAGATGGTAAAACTTCTTTGTCTTCTTCGTCTTTTTCGTCTTCTTTTGGCTCTTCAATCGCCTCAAAACTAGGTAATTGAGCCAAATCCCATTTTTTTACTTCGTCAAGTTTATCAAATCCTTCAGTTATAGCCATCCTGTTTTGATTAAGCCCCTGTGTAAGAGCAAGTTGATTAGCTTTAAGCTGTGCTATAGTTGCGTTTTGCTGATCATCAATACTTTTTTTAATAGAATCTTGAGATTTTATAAGTGGTTTAAATGTCTCTTTAAATCCTTCCCGCATATCTTGTTTTTGCCATTTTGTTGTTTTTATAACATCTCTAACCTGCCGTGCCAAAGCGTCGGCTTCGATTTTATTTTTTGCAAAATTTTTAGCTTCTTCTATATCCATTTTATTTAAACAATAGATAAAAATGGAAATTCCAAATTATGATAGTACTGATGACATTGATAAAAAATATAAACAGTTATTTCCTTTTATGCCGGCGGATACGTTTCGAATGTTAATCTGTGGAAACAGTGGAAGTGGTAAAACTAATCTTTTGTATCACATGTTAATAAAACCACTGTTGCATTACGATGAGATTTATCTTTACGCACGTAATCTTGAACAGGATAAGTATCAAAAACTAATCAAAAAAATGAGGGAGTTAAGTAGTAAAATTGGATATGAAATACTTCATGTGAGTAACGATGAAATAACCCCGGTTACAGAAATTGATTACGAAGACAATCAAAAACTTGTGATATTTGACGATTACGTTTGTGATAAAAACCAGAGGTGTCTGATTGATTATTTTATTCAAGGACGACATAAAAATTGTTCTGTGGTGTATCTCAGTCAATCATTTTACAAAACTCCAAAAGATATCCGTTTGAATTGTTCTCACTACTGCCTTTATGAATTTCCGTCATCGCGAGAAGCAAATCGCATATCATCCGAATTAGGAGTTAATAAAGAATATTACCACACAGCAACTAAAAAACCGTATTCATTTCTATACGTTGATAAACCAAAAAACGCATTGCAAAAAAATTTTACTGGTAATATAAACTAATAATAAAAATGGGAATATTCAACGAACAAACTTTTGATCATCCTTTTGCTAAAGGAATTCAGGGTGCTCCAGGAGTTGGATTTAGTCTAACTGCAGATGGTAATTATGATATGAATAAAAAAAGACTCACAAATGTTGGAGCACCTAGTAATAATACTGATGCTGCTACAAAAAAGTACGTTGATGACAATTCTGGTGGTACACCGACAACATCACGATTAACAGTTAATTCAAACATTAATATGAAGGACCAATATCGTATTCTTAACCTAAAAAGCCCGGTTGATGCAGATGAGCCAGCCACAAAACAATACGCAGACAGCACATTTCTCGACAGAAATGGTACATATACAATGATTGGTAATCTAAGCATGAATAATAATAAAATTATCAAACTTGGCACACCAACAGTTAATGATGACGCAGCAACCAAAAAGTATGTGGATGATAAATCAAGTGAATCAGTACCTACTTCAAGGCTAACAGTTGATTCTAACATTAATATGGGAGATCAATACCGAATTACAAATCTTAGCGATCCACTGGATGGAAAAGAACCCCCAACAAAAGATTATGTTGACAATACATTTCTTGATAGAGATGGATCTTACCCAATGAAAGGTAATATCAATATGGCTAATAATCGAATATTTAATCTACCAGCTCCAAATGGTAATAATCAACCAACACCATTAGCTTTTACAGATATAAAGTATGTTGCCCGTGATGGTTCATCTACAATGACTAATAATTTAAACATGGATAATAAAAAAATAGTTAACCTTAGACCACCAACATCAGACACTGATGGCGCAAACAAAAAGTATGTTGATGACTCAATACCTGATACCAGTTCTTTTATAAAAAAAGATGGAAGTGTATCAATGACTAATAACCTAAATCTTGGAAACAAAAAAATAGTTGGTCTCGCAACTCCAACATCAAACACAGACGCCGCAACCAAAAAGTATGTGGATGATAACACAGGTGATCCAGATTTAAGCGATTATTTAGAAAAAGATGGTACCGTTGCTATGACTGGGAACCTTAATCTTGGTAATAATAAAATAATAAATCTTAGTAAACCAACCCAAGACAATGACGCGGTAAATAAAGTTTACGCTGACAAACTGGTTCATCATACAGCAGTTCAACCAAGTCATTACAACGACCAGTTTGCTTATCTTATGTCAAGTGGGTCTCAATGGACTGATGAAATAGATGATAGAACTAGTTTTGTTTTAAAAAGAATAGGGGATTTAGCACCAACCCAAGGAAACTTTCACGATTATAACCACAAAGTTATTTTTCTGGGTATAAACAAATATTCCCAAGGTGGATATAAGTACAAAATGGGAATCAACTTTTACAGGTTAACTGCTAATACCGAATACACACTGTGTTTGGAAATACTCAACACTGAATACGCTCTATGGCATAAGTCTCAAATAAGTGTAAACAAAGAAACTTCAACAGGATTATCAATTGGAAATGTTAGTATAAGGAAACTATCACATAGGTACACACAATCAAATGGTCGAGTAGCATTTATGTATTATCACAGAATAATAGTTAATTTCCGGAAGTTATCAACTGGTAATAAGTTCTTTCTTCATTTTTTGGTTGATATACCACAAACTGGAACTGACTTGGCTACTTATCCGAGTCAGTTTTCAGGTGTTTATTTAGTCACTTACGGAATTGTGGGAACATTTAGCAATATCGATCCGGTTAAAGTTTATGACTACCACACCGCATTTGATATCAAACCAACAGAAGTAGTTTACAATGTTGATATAAATGCAAATAATAAAAAAATATTAAATGTTAATCTTGATAGAAATAATGACAATAGCGCAGCAACAGTTGGAATGGTAAAGGAAATAAAACCTCACACTATAAACGATTTATACAGAAATTATTTCGAAGACGTTTATGATTTTACTAATGCCACTAATTACAAATTAAGAAGAGGCGCATCTGGTATTGTTTTTCGCTATTTATCTTCAAGTAGTGGTAATACTTTAAGAGATATGGGTATACCTTTAAGAACCATAGATGATATAAAAAAAGAAGGTCTAAATGTTAGCAATTATAATATTAGTTTTTCTCCTACTCCTTATATTACAAAATATACTTTATGTTTAATATTTCATCATTGGAGAAATAGAAATTTTAGTATCAAGAAAAAAGATTCAACTAGAAGTTCTACTTTATTAAACTTTTATTATACCACCTCAGGTAACACAGTAAATTTAGTTGTTAATAATCAAAGAAGACAATTAAGCATGCCAAGTAGTTTTAACGGAAAAAAAATTGTCATATGGTTAGCAGAAGATTTTAGCCAAAATATTACAAAAGTCAAAATAAGTAACTACAGCGCAATATTAAGCTTACAAGCCGTTAGATACACCAACGACCAAGAGTTTGAGTTTACAACTCAAGATGGAATTCTAAGTAAAATAATGTTTTCTCCAAACTTTTACGACATTGATTCTGAGCAATATCATAAAGTTATGCTTCAAGAAAAGTTAAATGGAAGTTATGTTTTATAAGGGGGACTGCGTCCCCCTAACACCCCCTGCTGCTACGCCGCATAATCTGAGTATAATATAAAATGAAGGATATCTTTGAGTTCAATCACATAGATAAATCTCTGTCAGAATCAGATATTGATGTTTTAAAAGATTTTTATAGACACTACCACAAAAAATTTTGGTGTTTTAAAAAATGTTACAAAAGGTATAAGAATCTTGATGACAGTTTTACCATAACAGGAATTACCCTTGTAGCTATAGGAACAATTGCTGGTGGGATAACTCTTAACCCTGTTGTGTTAGGAGTTATAAACGGTGCTGGTATTATCGTAGCAGGTATTGGAAAAAATAAAAATTACAAGAAGAAAATAGAATTATCAAGGATAGCTTATACAACATATGAAAAAACTCTTGTTGAACTGAGATCAGCTCTTAGAGGAGATGAATGGAATAAACAAGAGTTTATTGATAGAATGAAATTAATAGACGAAATGATAATTGATCAAACTCCTCTATCCGATAGATTTGCTAAAAAATATAAAAATAAGTTTTCACCCAAAACCCCTCAAATAAAAATAATCTAAGCAAGGAATAAATGGAGGAGATACGCGCTTTAAAAAAAAATTTTATAAAAAATTTTGAAACTACTCTATCCTCTTTGGGAAAAGATTTGGTAAAGGAAATGGAACAGAAATATAGCATCGACGACCAAATTTGTCTTGATTACGCGATGAGCCTTTGCCATAAGATTACTAAAATGGAAGGAGTTAGCGCAGAAGATGAGAAAAAGTGTCAGGAGTTTATAAAAATTTTTTATTATTTGGATGAGATTAAATCCTTGAGCTAATTCAGATATCTGAAAGTATATTTTTGACCGTTTATTTTAGAAGTCGCTGTTTTACAATATTTTTGTTCATCACATATCATTTTAACATGGCCTGAATTTATTCCCAACATTTTTCCAGCAGAATACAAACTCTTAAAATTTGTTTCTTCTTTTGAAAACAAATTTACTGCCAAAACACTCTTTGGATTTTTGCGAATATCTCTTAGAAAAGTATAATTTTTGTTTCTTATTGATTTTCTAATATTTTCGCTTGGAGAAACGACTTCCAAATTTTTTATACAATTATCAGTTCTAATAAAATTTATATGATTAATCTGTTTGTTTTTTTCTATTATGCCATAAAAGCACTCGTAAACGAATCTATGCGATAAATATTTTTTAGTCTTATTTTCTTGTTTTATATATATACCGATATGAAAATAACCATCATGATAAAGATTTCCTTTTCGCGGTTTTCCCAGTTTGACATGAATAATTACACCGTCTTCACTCGCCGCGTATTTTTTATATAAAGGATGTATAAAAAACTTTTTTCCATTTGCTAAAATAAATTTTTTCATTTTATTTCAATATTTATTTCTTTAAACAAAGATTTATTTTATCCAAACATAATATAAAAATGTTGAAAGAAATAGTAGCTTACGTAAACTTCAGATTTCCGTCTGCAAAAACACAATTTTATAACGATAATTTTATTAAAGCTTGTCTTGTTCATGAGTATTTATACGCAAAATATTTTAGCCAAGTGATGGATTTGAATAGAATTATTAACAAACTATCTGCTGACAGACATACTATAAGAACCAAATCTGGAATATTGGCTAATCATATGATTTTCAATTTAGGCTTTAGATCTTTCTGGAACCAATACAAACTTGGAAGAGGCAGTGTTTATATTTGTGATAATCGTTTTCAAGAAAATGAAGTTCTTGGATATTTAACAGGAATTTTGTACTGGCTATTTCATTCTGGAGTAGTGCAAAATTAAAATTCTATATTAATTTTAATATAGAATTTACTCTATTAATTTGAGATAACACTCCCACCATTTGTCGTAATAGACTCGCGTTTGAGATGAAATATTAAGTGAAATTTTGTTTTTTGAGCCTATTTCCCCCAAAATTCTATTTGCGACATAAAAGACATTAATCATTCTCTTACGGCTAAATTTTTTATTTACCTCTTTCATAACTTTCTCATCTATTTCCATTAACTTTTGGTACAATAAATTCTCTTCTTCTCCTGACAAATTTGGAATCTGTTTTATCTTTTTCTCGTAATAGTATTTCCTCTGGTAAACACTTTTCTTCCTGAAATATAATCTGTCGTACTCTTTTGGATCAAAGTAACCTAATACATGCCCATTTGTTGATCCACATTCTTCACAAATCTTGTAACCTTGATATATCGCGAAATTTTCACTGTTTTCACAATTTGAACATGGGGGCTGCATTTTTGGTTCATCTAAGTTATTTTTGGTGTAGTTGTGTAATATTTCCAAATATTTTTTTATTTGATCTTCTGAGTAACTCATTTATTTTTTAGTTTTTTAATTTTTAATTCGGCCTTATTGCTTTAGTATCAACTTTGTTGATTTGTACTAATCTTTTGTCATCTTCGCAGCTAAGAGCTATTTTATTCACCTCTTTGGAATATATATCATGGTACCTACTTTGTATTATTTTCATACTTCGCATTTGTTTATCCCCCGTGAATAAACAATCAAAATAATGCTCAAATGTAATTCCTTTTGAAACCACAGACTTTTTTATTCCCTTACACTTCTTAACATTTTTACCCTCTTCTATTTTAAAGCTGTAAAGCTTTGGGCGGAGGCCTATAAAATGTGTTATTTGCTTTCCCGCAACTTCATCCTTAAACATCCCAATTACTTTTTTGTTTAACCCTGTTGGAATTCCAGATAGATGATCTTTTGGATAATCTGATGTATCAAACTTGGTTTCCACATCAGCTGATATATCTTTATAGAAATCTTCTGTTTGAATTTGGTACATAAGGGAATCAGTATCTGTAAAAAGTAACTCAGCTTTTTTTCCATATTTTGGTTGTATATAGTTATAATGAAAGTCAAACATTAATGTTTTGGATAAGTCTAATATTGCTTGTCCTACGTATACTGGTTTGTTAAAATAAATCTCTGTTTTTTTCATATGAAGAGCAACAAGATTTTTATCAAAAATAGTTGCTCTTTCAAAGTTAGGCTTTTTTGTAAGTTTTAGAGCTGTTTTACGATTATCAACCAGTTTTATATTTTGTCTTTTTCTAATGTTTTCTATTGTCTTTCCAAAAACTGAATTATTCATAAGTTTGAAAAAGTCTTTCTCAAAACTGTTGTCTGCCGCTTTACGCAATTCTGTATTTTTTCTTATGTAAGGCTCCATCCAAGGACTTTGTTGAAATGATATTCCTCTATGAACTGCAGTTATACTCATTCCCATTTCAAGATATTGCCTAAGATTTCGGTAATGGACAACGTAATTTTTTCTTGGTTTAAAATGACTAATTAGTTTTTCAACCCCATTAACATTCATCTTTTCAGGAGCAAGAGGATAGTCATTATGTTTTTCCCATAGTTTTTTAGGATAGGCCAAATCAACTTCAAATATATAACCTATTTTTCCTCGATTTGACATGCTATGGTTTATTTTTTCAAGAATATCGTAAACTTTATCTTTAGTAAGATTTCTCATCCATTTAAACCCATGTGTTGGAAGATTTTGTGACATAGCCCAACCATAAAGGTTATTTGCATCGAGGTATTGAATGTACGTTGAAGGTTTTTGGGTATCAAAAGATTTCATGTATTTGTTGTTAGCTTCAGCGTATCTCTTTGATATGTGGGATATACCGCCACGTATTCCCCTTTCAAACATCATTAACATATCGTAATCATCAAGTAGTTGCAATTCCTGTTTTGTTTCTTTAAGACAAGCATCCCAAGCAAGACCAGGCGATGTGTAATAATGAGCTGGATCAAGGTTGTAATGTTTCATACAAGTTTTCCTAAAATTTTCAAACACGTCAGCGAGAAGTAGCACATCGGATTTTAAATAAAGATCGTGGTAATCTCTAATTGTTTTACAATTGAAAGTATCCCATACTCGAATAGCATGATAATAATCTTCTTCACTTATATCCTCATCATTTAGCTTTGAATAAAATTCTTCCTTTGGTGGAAGCTGTGTTTCTGTTAGTTTACTAAGATTCGAAACATAATCATAAGGAAAAACTCCCTTACGAGTAATTAGATCTACATTCTTCTTAAACTCTCGTTTTGTATTATAAAAATCATCTTTTTGTAAATTTTTAACAAGATTAGCAAGAGATGTTTGAAGAAACTTATATGAATCTATAAAACGAATTTCAAAATCTAAAGAAACCATTTTACCTGTTTTTCTTGATCTGTACTCACCAACTTTTATATATTTAGAGAAGGAAATGTATTTCTCTTCAGTAGATGGAATGCATCGTAATTCTCCTGGTAAGCTTGCCAGTTGCTTTATAAACAAATGAGAATCATACCCCTGAAGATTATGAAATATAACTGGTAGTATTCTTGGTTTTTTACATTTAAGATTACACTTGTTGTGAGCAGCACCTCTATACTGACCTGTAAAATGGCAATGATCCCTAACTCTATCCTCTAATAATTCCGTGTTGCAAATATGACAAATTTTCGCTTTATCAAATGATTTTTGTTGGTCTTGGGTAAGTTTAAGAGGTTTTGGCTGACAATAGAAATCGTAATAAATAGCTCTTGTTAATTCTGAAATTTTTTCTATAAATATTCTCGCTACATCATCATCTTCTTCTTTTTTAGTATAAGTAATTGGCTTTATTTTTTTATCAACAACTCCTTTAATAAAAATACAAAACCCTGATGGTTCATGTTTTTGATAGTCATATCTATAAGAATTTTCTGGATTAGGACTGCAAGTGTTCATTGGTTTAGTAAAACACTCGAAATCAGCATAAGCTACAAAAGGAATAGGAATTTGTTTGTGATCGTTTACAAATTTTAAAGTCGTTTTGTCGGGATCTGGCATTCTAACATAAGCTGTCCCATTATTCTTACAATAAAAAATATGTCTTTGTAATAATGATTCTTTTGTGAATCCATTGAGACATCTTTTACAAATATGAATTGGTTCATCTGTTCTTTTTGTAATCTGCGATCTTAATAACCGAGAAAAATTTTTAATCAGTGAATAATGGCATTTCCCATTCTCCTCATAAAGAAATAAATCTATTGAATTTTGAGGATCACGTAATGCTAACCTTAAAGTATAAAACTTTTTTCTAGAATTAACTGAGAATACATTTATGCCTGGTATGTCTGGATTAGCATTTTCAAATTTTGTTATATCATTGGTTTTAACTGGAAAAGTGAATCCTTTTGGAATTTTAATCTCATGCACATATTGCTTTAAATCTGCTAAACGTCTATCATTCCTCTCTCTTGGATGAAGATAACGTAGTATGCACCACAAGAAACACTTATCATCTTTATTCATAATACTAACAATAGCTTTCTTCCTCATAATCCAATCTGGAAGAGGAATGTAGGAAGATCCTCTCAAAGGATCGAATTCAACGGTATGAATCTCAAGTTGATCTACTTCTTTTAAATACCACCCGCTACCATTCTGTTGATAGACATAGATCTTATCTGCGATGTTACGGATAATTTTTTTAAGTAAAACTTTTACATCAGTTGATACAAGATTAATATAAGTTTCTGAATGAAAAAATGCTCTGTCTTCAACTTCAAATCTTTGTTGCGGGCCTACTTCCATTTTTCCCATAATACAAACCAAGATAAATTTTACTTTTGTATTTCTATGATTTCTAAGAAAATTTTTAATAATAGTTTTTTTATTTTCAAAAAACTCTAAAGGAGTAATTCCAGGTTCTCCCTCTATTGTGTATTTGCCGGCAAAATCTTCTAAAGCTGATTTTTCTTTTTCAAGTCCTTGATTATGCTCTTTGATAGCTCTCTCAAGAGCCTTACGAAAATAAGGAGGAGTATCTGCTGGAATCTTTTTATTTTTAATGCATTCTTGAAAATACTCATCAAACGTTTTTATCTTTTTGGTTTTTAATTTCTTTTTGGGTTTTGGTTTCTTTTTAATATTAACACCTTTTTTTATTTTTTGATTTATTTCATCTATTTTTCTAATATCACGAATTAGTTTTTCTTTATAATTTTTTCTTAGTAATTTCTTTTTCTGGTTTAATTTTTGTTTTAATTCAGCTATTGATAAACTCGAGTAATCAGCCATAGCCTTTATTATTTTAATATTTTATTTCTTTAAAATTCAATTTTATTTTTTGAATCACTCTGGTTGTTTATTTTTATAGTAGTTATATAATGAGCTATACCCGCTAATCTCGTAAATTTAAGGTACCCCCCTTGCGAAACAGGGTTGAGCAGGGGGGTAACTTAAAAGTAATGAGGGGTGAGCGGGAATAGCTCATTATATAACTACTAACTGCTATAATATTGTTGCTCCTTCCCACATATCCAATATCGCGGACATCATTCACCGTTACATCTTCCTTCTCAGAAAAAAAATAGCGGTTTTGAAAACACTTTTTTTTTCATTTCATCTGCGTTGTTGTGAAAATTAAAATTTTTTAGGTTTCCCCCTTATCCTGTAACGACAACAATTATATGACCTACAACTGACCGAATTCCGCATTCTTTAATTTTCAAGAGTATGCAAAAACAAGAGAATTGCAGACAATAGAGCGTTTTCACTCACGTGACAAGCATCTATGCAAATTTATTGCGACAAAAGAAAACGTTTACATAAGAAAAGAGTTCAACTCCCAAAGGATTTTCTCGGTACACCAACATGGCCGCCGTTTCGTTGTTTTAGAACACCAATATGGCTGCCGTGACGTCATGTGAAAATGCTCTATGTTCGTGCATTCTTATTTTTTTCTGAGAAATTGCAACTAAGAATCTGACGAAGACAAAATTCATCGTTCAACCGCGTTTTTTCGCAAGTTAGACAATAACAAGTGAAAAATGCACACGAGCGCACGTGCAAGAAAAGAAAAGTATATATCTATCTTATATCTCTCTATATGAAAACCTTTTTGAAAATGGGTGTATATATATACATATATATACCCCTACTACTATATATATATGTACTATGTATATACTATTATAAATATGGAGAGTAAAGGCTGCCCATAATAACCATTGAGGGCTAAAGAGATTGGGCAGCCTTATTTAAGTTGTTAATAAATGATTTTGTTAGGGTCAGGTACACACGACACACAGCTGCACAGAAAAAAAAACTCGTAAATAAAAGAAAAAAATTCAGACAGCAAACAAAAAAACTAAGTGTGCCAGTATTAAGCAACGGAAAGCCAGAAAAAATATAATTGTACGGCTACCATTTCCACTACCACTCCTAGGTTTTCCGATTCTATGTACACGTTGGAATTCGATGCCTTTCGCGTCCTCTAAACCAAGAGCGTCTTCTATAAAATTAACAAGAACAGTAGTAGAGTAGGGTCAAAATTAACCCCGTTGGTGCCTTCCCTTGCCTTCCGTGTGCCTTCCCTTAATTAATAGGCATAAGGGTCGAGTCTATGACGTCACCCATTGTTTTATCCTAGAGAAAAAAAGTGCCTTCCTCCATACTAATTAAGTGCCTAGTCACTGCCTTCCTCCATATTAATTAAGTGCCTAGTCAGTGTCTTCCTGCATACTAATTCGGTATAGGTTTACTAATGAGCGTCTCTCTACTTCAACAGAAACAATAGGCTTGCCTCGACTTTCCCGTGAAGTAACTTGGGCCCGGTTTTCGGACCGTCTATTAAAGGGAAAATAGGAATAAGAGAAGCGATCACCTAGCAACGCGAGAAACGACTTCCCATATCTTATTTAGCGCTAAAACTCAGACATATAAACAAAACACATACAGAAAGTGGAGTTGAAAAGTCTTTATTTCAATAAAGTTTACGTCTTCTTATTTAGCACTAAAACTCGGATATATAAACAAAACACACGCACATACACAAAGTGGAGCTGAAAACTCTCTATTTCAATTTTGTCTGACGTTTTCTCCGTTCTATCTCGAGTAAATGAAAAACTGTTAAAGTCTCAAGGTTTCACGCACCGTTAGTTAGGTAATTATGCGATTTCACAAGCCCAAAGTTGAATACAAATTAGCTCTACAGGAAAAACCTCAAGGGAGCATATTGGCGTATTATTATAAAACAAATAACTTAACAACGATCAATTGATTAAACACGCGACTAATAATTGTTAGCAATAAAATCAGACACGAGATACCGTTTAAAACAAAAAGAGTCAAATACACAGCGATTTGAAAGACAACTATTAAAATAGTCAAAGAAAGCAAGGTATCTTTTTTTACCTCGTTTCCCTCCTCATTTTTTTTATTCCCGCCTCCACAATTTTATTATTTTCGCTCCTCATTCGTAAACAAGTCCCTCCTCCACAATTGTAATATTTTCCTTTTTTTTTTATTCTCTCCACCACAATTTTAATATTTTCCTTCAATTTTATTATTTTTCTCTCCTCAATGTTATTATTCCCTCCTCCATAATTTTATTATTTTCCCTTCTCCTCCTCCTCCTCCTCCTCCTCCTCCTCATTTCTATTGTTTTCCCCTAGTCAGGTATAAAGGATTTGCCCACGGCATTCATTGATATCTGTTTTTCTCTTGTCCGCACTCTCCTGAAGCTCAGTGATTTTTTCGTCAATAAATTTTACGTCTTCTTTCATATGGGAACAATCTATTTCTAATCAAAAGACTTCTGCTTTTCTTTAACGGCCACGACGTCGGTCTCTATATAGGATACTTTAGTTTGAAGACCCTTCACTGTCTGGTTAAGGTCGTCCACTGATTTTTTCATCCAGCTTTGTTAGCCTTTCGTTAGTCATCGTCAGTCTCGCTAGAATAAAGTCAAGCTTCTTCGTAAGGCTTTCAGTTGGGCTTAAAGCTGCCATAACTTCATCGCCGCTGTTAGCTTCATCACTAGCTAATGGTGAGGTCGTCGATTTCAACTTTTTTCGTCAGGAGAAACTTCAGTAGAGCTGCTGGATGGAATACTACTTCTTGATTTTCTCTTTGGGGTTAGATAAATTGACGTAGAAGCCACAGGCACTTCAAAAATATAGTAAATTTCTTAACGGCGAGCGGAGCAAACTAACACACGTCGACATGCCGCGACGGTCTCCCCAGTCTCCCAAGGAGACACAGAAGATAAGAAGCCCGACGAACGACACCAAGAATCACACTCAAATACAGAAGTACAATGATCCTCCTGAATACAGACGACATCAACAGTACACGGGAGACTACGTACCCACCGCGAGAGACCTGAGGTCTTGTCAAGGCCACGAAGACCATTGATGTTAATAGAAATGATGGATAACGACGCGAAAATGAAGCAAAGAAAAGTCATCATTTCTCACGAAGAGCGGTGGGCAGAGAAGCCAAAGTGGAAGGCAACGAGTGCCTACCAGGTACACTAGCTGCCTTACCACGGCCGGGACTAGGAGGCGCGACGGGAACAGAGCGGCTCCTGCCCAAGGGACAGGGGAAACAGATCGGTTCCTACCAGGCGACACTTAACGATAGGAACCTTCATAGCACCCCGACTAGGACTCGGGGGCAAAGGCTTAGCAAAAGAACCGCTACTCACGCTATCCTCACTATCAGAGGAAAACTCAGACAGGGCCCACTTGCGGGCAGCAGATTCCTCGCCCTTCGTGATTTCGCCTTCCACCAAATCACCCCCGCAGGATTGACTACCAATAACACTACCGTAGACATTAACATGTTTAGATTGTATTTCATTATTACTTTCATCATCAGTGTTTTGTTCATTAATAACATTTTCTTCACTGATACTTTCACTACTATTAACATTATTTCTCTCACTGCTATTAACATTACTATTTGAAATAATTTCCACATTACTACTAATAATAGGATTAATACTTTCATCATTAACATTACTAACATTCTTAACATTACTAATATTACTGGAATTAGAATTTGGAGCTGAGAGAGAATTAGAATTTGGCAGCTCGTCGAGCTGATTATCCCTTACACTTTGGCTCAAGGCCCCATCGGCAGAAGAAACTGAATCTACGTCGCTCTCAGGCACAGGGACCGGGCCAGAGAAAGCAGACTCGACTGCAGTCACCACAGGATTAGGCACAGCCGCCGTACTTAAGTACCCAGCAGGACCAGAAGCAAGATGTTGAGCTTCGGCCGGGGTAGGATCCGCGCTCCTCTCCGCAGCATTAGGGAGTTTAAGATACCGCGACTACGGACTACGACTACGGTTAAACATGCCACTGCGCATGATCAAAACCACGTGACTGTTCATTTTTCCCACGTAGTCCTGCGGCTACGGTGAGTTGTTGAGCTGTTTCGATTCGTGTAGTCGGGACTACGGAGAACATTTTGGTCGTATTTTGCCGTCTCGGTAATTCAAGAATCTCGTCTTTTCGTAAAAAAGTTTTCAATTCACCTGCTTTAAGTGAGAGGGAAGCGAAATATGTAAGTTGTGTCTAATTTCTGCTCAGATTTACGCTTTTAATCCACTGTTGTGACTACATGCTTAGAATTCAAATTGACGGCCGAGGAGAAGAGAAATCATGCAGGTAATTTACTTTCTCTTCGGACTTGAAAAGTTTCAATGTTTGTTCGAACTGATTAGTGTGTTTTTCTACTTGTGTAACCTTTGTTTATGCGAGTTTTTGTATCGCTTTTGCTAAATGAAAATGATGTAAACATCTTCCGGACAATAGAAACTCGGCATTTCAATACTTCAGGGGCACCCAACGACAATTTTCGGAAAATATCTGTTCGGACGACGATTTGAGATCCATAATTTTCGGAACATTTGTTGTAAAATTTCTTGCTTTCCTGCCTCTCCTAGGATTTTCGAACATCTAGAAAATGGTACAATTGCCTATTTTTAACCGATTTTTACCGTAAAAAAGTCACCTAGAATTTTCGGGAGCCTTTTTTTTTGGCTGAGATTTTCGAAAAGGTAAGTTTTAATCCCTTTAATTTTCGGATCATTAGACTTTTAGCTAGGAAATCCGAACAGATGAAAAATTTTTAGGGGATAAAAATATGCCTTTATCTACCGTTTAAATACTAAAATACGTATAACAATGCTATGTTTAAGTGGTTTTGAACTATATTCTCGTTGGGTGCCCCCGATACTTCCATGAAACTACATCAGATCAGTAGTCGGAGAAGTCCATCTTCTAAATTCAATAAATGAGCTATTACTATTTCTGTCTATTTCTTTAATATTTGACATAAGTATTCATGGGCGAAAAAAATAAAACCTGTGTAACCAAAACTTTGTTCACCAATTTTACCTGACGTAATTGCTTCCTTCAAGTGTGGAAGAATTTGTTCATTGTTCTAAAGATAAGATCACATGCAAAACTGACTTGCATTTTTGTGAACTGTGATGAAAACAAGAAAATCTTTGCGTGTTTTTTCCCTCTCCGCCTCTTCTCTCGTAGTCTACTGTCTATAGTGCAATCTTATCGTTCTATATTTGCACGACTCAACCCAATGCTACAAACAGTGAAAGGACAACGCTCGTCCAGCCGTAGTTCGTAGTCTCCGTATCTTAAACTCCCTATTATCTTGCAGCCTACGCCAGGCCCCAAAGGGGTAATTACGAGCAATATGTCCTTCCTGTTTACAAGAGCTACAGAGCCCCTTCAAGAGACACCCAGCCAAGACGTGTCCATTGGCATAGACATC
>CALNXK010000025.1:2857500-2902500 GCA_942486035.1 Porites lobata | reverse complement strand
ATTGGAAAAGAACATCAAGCCCTCTCCTGTTGTAAAATATTTGGGGGCCTCGATCGACTCTGCCGTAACTTTCGACGACCATATATTTTAACGCTCCTCGAGCTGCCTGTATAATCTACGTCGCATCAATAGAATTAAACATCTTTTGGACAACAAAACTCTTATTTTAATTATCAATGATCTTTTTTTAGCAGGGTTTTTCATTATTCCTGCGTATGGGGTAATACCTCCGGCAAAAACATTTATAAGCTTCAATTTATTTAGAACGGCTTTGCTTGCAGAATGATACTATATAGGTCTCAAAACATTGTTTCATGTCTCTGCTGCGCGCAAATCCCTTCGTTGGCTAAACGCCCGTCAAAATCTTCTATTAAATACTGTTACTATGGTTCAATAGTGTACACAAATCAATTATCTTTGCAATTTATTTCATGATAGATTTAGTGTGTCAAGACGCAGCACCAGAAATATGTCACAGTTAAACTTATACCAGGCCTAAATGCAGATTATCAACTGGTCAACGCTCTTTCGCCTTTCGTGGGGCAAAAGAATACAACCTACTTCCAGAAGACATTCGGACGATTAACAGTATTTCAAGTTTTGAAAGAAAAGTCGTCGCTCACTTGGAAACACTTTTGAAATAAATCGAATTACATTTTCCATAACTCTTGTAAACATTTCTATTCGTAACACATGTAAATATTTTTGCTCCAAAGTAATTTTATTATTGTATATTTTTCATTATTGTAAATTACGACAAAATAGCCCCTTATAGAGGAGTCGTAATAAAGTGTATATTATGTTATGTTATGTTATGTTATAGGACAGGCGTAAACCAGGGTGATTTAGAGGACCTGGCTCGCCTTGTGCGTATCGCGGCGTGCCTATCTACCACATTATTGAAAGTGGTGTTTCAAGCATGCCACATGTGATTCGGATTGTCAAAGTCTTTTATGAGCTCCCAAAAATAGAGGTTTCATTGTATATCAGATTATCCAAGAATGGTACCTCAAGATCCCTAGGGTTTCTCAACTTTTCTTCGTCTTGACAGTAAAGTTGACAGTAAAGGCCTTACGCCATTTCCATTTTTTTAGAGTTCTGGGCCGCAAAGGCAGGAGTGTGGTATGGGTTGAGGGTGGGAGATGGCTAATAAAGGTCAACAGATACTGTTTAATTCCATGCAATGATACAGACTTTTTACCAAACGCCGAAGTAAGTTGTTATATAGACTATCCCTGAAGAAAAATGGGGGACTACTCGTAGTAGAGCGAGTGAAACGCAAGCGCGCGTGAAAATCACCCCACGCAAGAAAGGCAAGTCCCGGTGGGGAGAGTTCCCCCGCGTGTCGCCCTTTTTCTCGCGTGCAGTGATTTTCACGCGCGCTTGCGTTTCGCTCGCTCTACCATCCCTGAGGAAAAATAAGGGACTACTCGTAGTCTAGTTATTATAATTGTCATTTTACAGAGACGGCGTATCAAATACAGCATGTTTATTGTATATATCTTAAACATTTTTACAGCTCAGTTACCTAGACATTTTGTGCTAAAACCGGCAAGCAAATCAATCTATGTGCTTCAAGGGCAGAGTGGAGAAGTCACATGTGAAGCTGAAGGCCCTTTAGTTTCTACCCTGAAGTGGGAAAAGCAACAGGATGATAAATCATATGCAGCAGTCCCCAACAGTCAAGTTAACATCACTAAAGATGCAAACTATGTGAGAGCAACCCTGAAGATTACAAATGCCCAGTTTGCGGACACTGGTACATACAAATGCACAGTATCAGTTCCACCAAATAAATCGGATTATAAGGAGACAAATATAACCGTCATGGGTAGGTTAGCTCTATTGTATTGCATTGTAAGGTTACTTTTAATCGCATGGATTTGTTTTCGGTCTCCCAGAGATCAATTCCTTGTTAAAGAACCCACACACTATTCGAAAAGAGTAGGGGACGTAATTCCCGGTGTTGTGGTCTATCTTCATCACTTACATCATCACTCATCATGGGTTGGGAGGGTTCAGTGGGCTCATAAATGGACTGATAGCGGCTGCCATCGGCGCCCTTAGTATGCTGATGTCCGAGCCCACTGCAAAAAGCTATGTAAAGAGGACATGTATGTTTGTCCTCTCAATCGCGACATTTACATTTACATTTACATTTACATTACATAATAAGATAGTGCACTTACACTATGAAAACAAAACGAAAACACAGTATTACATCAACCATGTACTTGTTCGATATATCACTAGTTTTGCATTTTTTTTAACCTAAGGGATCCTGTTCGAACCCGTTTGTATCGATAACATAAATAGCTACGTAGAAGTCTTATCGCATTGTCATAGAATCCGCAAGCTTTCAATTTACTGAGCGTAAAATAAGTGGAGGATGGATGGAGTCGAAAGACTTAGACATAATTTGTAGATAAAATGATAGGTGCTGACGATGAATTATCCATTTCATGTCTCTGGTTTTCTACTAAGCTGACAAGGGTATTTTCACAGCTATTATTATTTCTATAAGCGGTTGGGCTATCTCCTAGACAACCTTCAGAATTTATGGAGACTGCTTTGCCAGCATTTTTTGTTCAAATACTTTACCTACGCAAGAAATGATTGTGATGGGTCGATAATTTCCCTCACACAGCGATCACCCTGTTTGAAAACAGGTGTCTACTCCCCTTTTTTTCTACTCATCTGGCCACTTTCTTTTTTCAATGCAAACGTTGAAAAGTTTGTAAAGTGGGTAAGCTATATAGCTAGTTTTGCGGCGCCAATCATCTCTATCGGTAGAGCATCATATCCGGGTGCTTTGTTTGCGTCAAGTTTTTCGAGAACCTCATGTACTTGTTTCGCGCTATTCCGTTCAAAGTTCAACATTCGCGTGGATCTCTTAGAATGTGCAATTCTTTAATTGTACAATTGGGTGGTCAGCAAAATTAACCATGAGAGAGTGTTCTGTATTCATGTTATTTCAAATGCCGTCAGCAATAGTGAAAAAATGATTCACAGGTATCTCAGCTACTCTGTTTTGATCCTTTACAACTGATTTGCTATCATTTAGACTGATATTAGCCAATGGTACTGGTCGATTTTTCCATCGTAAATCATTAATATCCGTATTGATCTTGATGCTGCTGTTATAGAAACTCAGGAAGGGGTTCATTACGACGCCGTGTATGATTATGTCAGCCATTCAATGACTTCACATGCACACCACCTTCTGAAGAGGAAATGAGCATGCTTATTCATAAATCATCAAAGAAAAGCTGCACACTTGATCCTATTACAGCCAGACATTTTACACCCATCTCCTGGTGATCTTGTGCACCCGAATTCCCCCCACAGGCTACTGAAGGTTCTTTAAATACTCTGAGTGGCAGAGTACATACAGCAAACAAAGAGACCACACCATGCGTCAAGTGGTTGCTTACAGGACCGGTCAGTTGCAACAGCGGCACTTTTCCTTTAGTTTGGTGGTAACCAAATGTTGTTTCGTAGATCTGGCGGTCATAAGCGTACACCGATAAAGATGAAGTGATATAATAGGTCAAGTCGTTTTGGAAAATATTTTAAAGCAACGGTCCCAGTGCAGATACTTAAGGACATTTTCGGCTAGTACGCCTCCACGAGCTCGTATGACTCCAATTTTTTGGAGAGAAATCTGAGAAAGTACCAGACAATAAACATCTGTCGCAAGGGTGTCAAAGAGCACAATGCCCATGTGATTAATATTAAGGACAGTCATCAGCCTATCGAGCAGCCTAAAACGTTTAGCAGTAACAATAGATGACAAACTATGTCTTAGCGAGCATTAACTTTATAAGGCGGCTATCTTACCTCATAAAACTTATGTGTCATTTGGTTTGGCATTTTTGTCAAGCAAGCGATACACGTAGGTTAAGGAGAATACAAGAAAAAGGACTAAGGGCCGCATTTAACGACAGAAATTCAAGTTACCAGGCATTATTAGATAGGGCAAATTTACCCACTTTAAGAAATACTAGGCGATTATAAGATATTTGCATCTTGATGTATAAAGTGAAAAATGGACTTAGTCCCAAACCGTTTCTCGATCTATTCACAACCCAGCAATCAGTTTATATCCTGAGATAGTCAGACTTTGCTGTATCTGGCTTCGCTGCAATGACTAGCGGAAAGGCGGCACTCCATAGTCTTGTATTTTGACAGAAATAAAGCATCATTCATTCATTTATTCATTCAAAAATCATCCTTTGGAAAGAGAAGTACTTTATTGGCCCTGTACAATCTTCCCTGATCACTGCTGCTCTCTCTCATAAAATAGAATTCCCTGCGTGCAGTGTTGCCGATGCCGGTTACATGATTTCTCAATATCTTGAACATGTCCAGTGCCTTAGATATCCTCGTCTTCCTCTAACCTTTCTCCACTTTCATACGCTGCCTCCTCGCGTCTGCAATATCCGAATTGTATCAAGGAGCCTGAGGCCTAGCCCTAACAATTCTCGTTCTCAAGTAGATTAAGGCCCTGGGTCTTTACAGAATTCTCAGAATTTTAAGAGGGGGGGAGGGGAGTGTCTAGTGTAAGTATTTTCAAGATATCCCATGACTTTTAATTTAAGGCTAATCGAAATTGTTTAGAACTACATCACGTGACTGTTTTATCAAGAAAGCTTTTGAGTCGAAAAGCCCACTAGATAGAGAGCAAACTGTTTTCCTTTTGTGGGTCTAAAAAAAGGCTACTAATACTCTTCTTTTAAAAACGGTAGTAATGAAACGAGGTCAATAACGGTCTTTTTCCTGACGAAAATTTTAGTTAGAGCAGGGCTGGCACTAGCCAATGTACACCAATCGCACCTGCCAATTGTAACGTTTCAAGCCATTCCGCGCTGATTTGTAGATACTTTGTAGGGTCAACGTTTTGACGTACAGAGAAACTGGAGTTATACGTTTGGCAAGTGGTGGAAATCGTAGGTTACAATTTTTAAACAATAGAGGGCGTGATCGAACACGTGACCAGGTAATTTAGATTTATTATTTTTTTCAATTTTTTTTTTTGAAGTTTAGTTTAGTTTACTATCAATCTTTCCCCGTGGATGAGAATGGTTTTTGGAAAATGTACATAAAAACCATAATGATTAGACCCAGGCCTTAATCTACTTAGGCTGTCAGTGGCGCGTGACGATCCATGTTACTACTGTACTCAGACTCGCATTGTAGTCGGGTACAAGCATATCCAGCTCACAGGAATAAGAAGGGTTATCCTGCCCACTCTTCCTTAGGTCTATGCAAGATCACGCTTGAGACAGCCCATGTCTACCGCCGTCGCCTTCCTGTATAAAATATTTTAATTCATTTTTTTGAAAAGCAGGCTTGTTGATGTTGATGTCGCAATGAACAGCGGCGTGATCAGAGAAATAACGAAAAACGCGTGGTGGACGAGCTATGGTGTTCTCCATTTTCCGCGTGATAACAAGATCAAGGGTGTGGCCGAGTGATTCCAGAAGATCCTAAATTTTAAGAACTGTATCAGCGTCGGTAGAGACATCTATGTGGATGTGGATATTCAAGTCTCCAAGCTGCAAGAATTAGTACACGGTCTTTGGACAAGACAGTGGATTTCAGTGCAAAGACGGAACTACGCTTATACGTAACTTAGAAATTGCAGGCAATAAATTCTCTTTCAAAAAGTAGATGTTTCGGGACCTCTAACTTCTCGGAATAATAATAATAATATTTAATACTTATATTGCGCTTTTTCTATAAAAATACTCAAAAGCGCATTACAATATTATTAATAACTAAATTAAAAACCAGTAAAATTACCCGGTAAAATTACAATATTAAAATCACAGGAGAGATCACAGAGAACTCCTATGGTTCAATTCACAGATCACAGAGACCTCCTATGGTTCAATTCTCGTAAATGGCCACCTCCTGTAAGCGACCACTAGGTTTTCGCGTTTTAAGCGGTCACTTACGGTAGTTGCGACTGTATTCTACCATTAAGTATTAATCTATGTAAAATCTGTTTCTTTCATACATTTAGCGCCTTCTGCACCTTCAATAAGTCCCTATACAGGGCAAACGGACATACGAGAGGGATCCACCATGTCTATAAACTGTGTAGCAGAGGGATTTCCGAAACCAACTGTAGATTGGTACAGAAATGGCAAGAAACTGAATGTTACAAACTGCCATACAAAATCTCAGAGTTGTGATAAAGTTGCCTATGAAATTTATGAAGATGGTTCTTCTAGGCTTCACCATATATACACGTATCAAGTCCTCAGAATAAGAAATGTATCGTATCCAAGAGATGTTGGTGATTTTAAATGTGTTGCATCAAATGGACTTTCACCAGATGCTGAGTTAATTGTCAGTTTGGATGTTCAAGGTATTTATTATAAGCTAGGCCGGAATATAATACCTTTGTTCTTTGTGTAACCAATAATTTACATATACATGTATAATTTTTAGACCATTCACAAATGACTTGCTCAGAACCAACATCAAGAGCCACAGTTTATTGTCTTGTACCACTTGTGATGTAAGTAATTTTAACTCTTAAGTTAAAGGAGGACCTGTAAGCTTTTCAATCAAACAGGCGAGACTAATTTAATTTTAATCCTTCTCGGCCCTTAACTGCTCGCACTTGTTTGAACACATTATTTTCCCTATGCAATATTTCCAAACCTTTTCCTCTGTGGGTGAAACCTGGTAAAACCGTAGAAGAAATACAAATTACGGCAAGCAATTGTGTTCTTAACGGAGGGCGAATTCGAGGTGGGGGGAAGGCTTATTTGAAGGAGAGGCTTATCGCCTTACAGGTAATTTTTCTCGTTCGAGTAATGACATCTGTTTAGCTGTAAACACTACACTAGAAAATACAATGTATCTCTAAGAAGAAACACAAACCTGAGTGTGGTCGCACTGTTTACATTAAGGCCCTTACGTTCTGGTATTGAAATCCTTCTATTCTACTTCTTTCTACCGGATATTCAGTCAGTTTTCTTTCTTGGAAAAGGGTTGCTAGCTGAGGAGGTCTTGACAACAAAATCCCAAGTACACTATACATTTAATAATTAATGAATGAGGCTAATTATCTTTTCAACAATTATGGAGATCGAGGAGGGTGTTATACGGCTTCGACGGATAACACCCACCGAGATATCCATAATTCTTCATATGATACGAAAGCCGAATTCAATAATTGTTTTATTATTCATTCAAAATAATTACTGGACAAGTTTAAAAACATAGCTAAAACATGCTTCGATAGTGCACGTTTAGGGTTGTTCAGCTCCGCAGATATTCTCCAAATAGCAGATGTCGCCCTTCGAGTTGTCTTCTTGCTATTCTTGCTATGTTTTTAGCTGTTATTTCGCCTAGTTCTTACTTTTGAAACGAGTGAAATTTCCGCCATTTTTGTTTTCACAACCAAAACAACTCAACCTCGTCCTCGGGCCTTCTCGATTAACGGTGCATTAACCTGCAAGGAAGCTTGCCCGCTAACCCGGGCGGAATCGTTGGCAGTTTCAAGTTTGTTTGTTGTTTGTGAAGGAACAAAAACTCTCTTTTTCAAACCATTTTTTTTAAACTTCCACCATTATTAGCATTAGCTAGGAAAACGTGAATTTATAATTCAGACAAAAAATCTGAAAGGAGAATCAAGCACCGTCAGCCAGGAAAACCGCTATTAAAGATCATTAAAAGTAAAGCAAAACAGGTGACTCGTGATGTCGCTTCTCTAGTGTTATAAGCCCCCTGTAAGCACTGCAATCTTGCTTTTATGTACGACATTTTTGCTCTGTTTGTAGTTTTGTTTGCCGTATGAATCTGAATTCTTCCGTTTTTCATTGAATTTTGTCTCGCTTGTTTTCTACTTATCAGTCATAGTTCAGTGTCAATGATTGCATTTAGCTTTCAATCTGAAATAACAACACGAATCACTTTTCCAGTAGTCGGTTATCGCCGTTTTCATTTCTTTGTTTATAACTTCTTACTCACATGACCTTTTTTATTCGAATTCAATTCAAAACTTTAAAAATGGTATGTGTAATTAGCTTTTTTTACAAAGCCTTTGTGCAGTTTTTATCCCGCTCCGCGATTGAACTACTCTTAAAGCAATTTTTGAATTATTCAGGGAATCGAAAACGAAATCCTAGCTTGTTGTAGTTTTTTACTGAGGCTTTTAATATCAATCTCGTAAATTCTTTTATCCTTGTTTGACACTCAGATTATGAATTTTCTAACAAGACACAAAAACCTTTCTTTATTCTAAAAGAGAGCAATAAGTGCCATAATGTAAATTATGTTGTAATGTTTTGTTTTTGTTTTCAATCGATCGAGCGCTTCATCAACAAGGACGCGTGCTACTTCAACACACATAGGTTGGAGGGTGAAGGAGAATTTTCTTGAAACTTTTAAATCTCTGTAGGAAAAAAATAAAAATGTTATTCACCGGCCTAGATCGGTCCGTATTGGGAGAAACTGTGCCCTCGGTCTGAGTACAGGCCTCGGGCACAGTTTCTCCCAATACGGACCTTCCAGCCGGTGAATATATTCTTGCTCAAAAAGTGGGCTTATCTAAAATATGAAAGAGTTCTCCTCTATTCTAACGACAGACCCGTCGACTTTTCGAGCCCGAATTTGTCTTTATTATTTATTAAAAAAAAAAAACAAGTTGTAAGTTGCTGTACTATTATTGACGTTTCTAATTAACTATAGGCTACCGCACATTTCTCAGCAATGCCCTGCACATGAACAGAACACGAACCGCACAGTTTGGGTAGTTCAAAGATTGGATTATAGTTATGAGTAGCGAAAAAGGTTATCGTTTGATTTCCTATCATGTCTGTCCTCAAAGAATACACCTTACGGTGAAACTTTCTATCAGATATTGTGAGGCTGTATAAATGTAAAGGCTACACATAACTGTTCTTCCGGGCCCCTTTAAAAAAAATAAGAAAAAAATATATAAAGGGCTTCCTTGGGAACACAAAGGTCCCCAAGCCAGCCTAATTTTGCTTTTAGGTCTTTCCTTTAAGATAGAAATACTGACCCTAGAAATCGTAACCTGTACTGAAATTGCTGCTACCAAAGAGAACTACAATTTCACTTTTTTTTTTCAATTCAGGTTTGTTTGCGGGATATTGTTTCTTAATCATTTAGCCCCTCCCTCTAAAAGTGAACTGATGCTGAAGGCTCCTTCTTTCTTTTTTTTTTTTGGCGCAAGGTTCATTTTATTAGTTTAAAGTTGATTAGTTTTATCATAAGCCTAGAAACGGAGGCATCGCTTTCAGCCCTGGCTAAATCTTTTTTATTGTGAATGTATAGCATAAACTAAGTGGTAAATACTCATTTAGCGATGACACAAAAACCAAACTTTCTAATGAGCTCACTGCAATAAAAAAGGGACATAGACCGATTGCAATTTAAAAATAAATAGTCAGCTCAGAAGGTCTGTCATTCTCATCAGGGGCAGAGTGAACAGACCTGGAAAGAGAGTCAGCGCTGAAAAGGAGAATTAATACGACAAGAAGGAAAACGATATACTATACTAATACTGAATAAACCGACAAAGCAAGCGCTGAGAAAGCAGAAAAATATAAGGGTTAACGGGGGAGAAAATCTTGTTTTTGGAACTCTTTCCGCACGTTTAATTTCAAACTGTGGTACCACAGCTGGCCCTACGTGCCTGAGTCGACTACTATGTTTAATAAATTGATATTTTTTACCGCTAAAGTCCTGAACTTCCAACTTTCCTGGCTGTTTCAAACTTGAAAATCAGCTGCTCTGTTTCCTGACCATATATTAAAAGTCTTTCGATACGATAACGCCTGTGCATATAAGAGATTATAAGAATTTCAGGCGATGCCTTGGAACGGAAACAACAGTTTTCTTTCCAAAACGAATTAAAAATAAAGTTTCAAATATAACTAACTCACCGCAGCTTGAACAAAAACCAGCGGTAGAATGACCACTCTACGTTTTCTTTACTTACGCCATTGCACATCACGCGCAAATTCTTCAAACGTTAACCGGCAACCGCCGTGCACTTTCGCGCGCAACTTGAAGGAGTAAGCAACGCGAGGCCTGTTCTTCTTTCTCCAAAGAAGATATAGACAAAATACGCAAACTATTTTGTATCTAAAAACTGTACAGCACTGCTTTAGTTAAACATTTTTATTATGGTCTAAGCCCAAAAAATAAGTAAGCAAATAAATAAAAAAGGAAGAAAAGTTTGATAAAGTTGATAATGAAATATGACGGGGTTTTACAACCATGATACCCGGCCCAGGAACATCCCTCTGTTTTTACAAGCATTCAATAGGATGCCTGGCGTACGGGTGCAATGACCTTCAGTAAACTAAGCTGACAGATCTGGCCCACAGCGCACAGTTTAAGGGAAAGACATGTTGCCATATGCCAGAATAGCCCAGTATATAGATTTAATAGCTCAGTTTTCCGCTTTTTGTGTTTTGTATGTATAGTTCAGGAAAGACAATCAGTTCAGTGACCACACAACAGTTCAATAACCACTGCAGTAGTTCAATAACCACAACAGTAGTTCATAGAGAGCAGACCACATGCAGCTGTTGGGAAAATAGCCACAAATACGTTAGATGTTTTACTACGTTATTCAGGAAAGTGACATGAACTAGGCATCAACTAACAATCTTGTTTGAATGCAGTTAAACCGACACTTGAAGAGAGATTAGATGCAGTTGTTGTGGTAGAAGACAAAGCAGCTACAGTGTCCTGTAAAGTGACCAGGAGCAACCCATTGCCATTATTCAGTTGGCAGTATGCTTTAATAAACTTGGAATGTGATATTCAAAAACCTGCCGGTACCTGTGTTCCTAAGGAAGACAAGTGGATTACTGTTCCTTGTAATCTGTTGTTGTCTAGCAGCTCAAAACCAACAAATGAAAGCATTGTGAAAGTTCCCAAAGACCATCAAAATGCATTCTACCGTTGCCAAGCATCCAATTTCCTGGGAGATAATTGGCAAATCTTGAGATTTGTCAGACTTGGTAAGAACATCAGTTTAGTAAAAACTTGAGATACTGAATTTTAGTTTATGTGCTCCATACCAGTACAGCCAAGAGAACAGATTTCCTACTTATAGGTCAAGCTACAATCATGGACAAAAGTCTTGGGACACTTGCATTTCTATGGTGTTTTCCAATTCACGCAGGCCCAACCCCTCCCCTCACCCCACAAACAAAACTGGATGCATATACCGGGTATCCAGAATTTTTTCCAGTTTCAACTTTGTATAGGGTGGAGGGAGGGAGAACTGCAAGAAAATTTCAAAAACAACGCTCTGTTTTATAAGGCAACCCAGAAATGACACTGGAAAAATATGAATATTGCATTAGTGTCCCAAGGACTTTTGTCCATGATTGTCTGAATCCTGGTTTTTGGATAAAAAGTCTTTTTCTCCATTTTTCCTATGCCTTTTAGGCATTTTGGAGACAAGTACGTGATCACAACATGGCAAGTTTTTACAAGGCAAATTCCCTCATTAGCCATGCCGGGCCCATTCCCCTAAACTGGAGCCGAGTACAGGGTAAGCTGTTCAGGCACGAATGTATCGAGCATCCCGCACAGTACTCGGTTGCAAAAACACAGTTTATTATCAATGTTAGCAAAAAATTAACTAACGAAACATGGCTAAGGTATATATTTCAACTATTAAACATTGATTGCATTTGAAATGATATGCTTCAGAAAGGCCACCTTGTAAAGTGAATGCAACAGTACTCACTTGATTGAGTAAGGAAAATATTGTCGTGTTTTTTTTTTCTCTCGATTTCAAAGTGAGTACTGCGACTAGTAAGCTGAAAGCCGAGTCACGAATCTCGAAACTGGAACGAATCGAGTTTCGGGAGGCTTGAATCAAGTTTCACGGATCTGCTTACTTACAGACGTTGATTAGGAAATACAATTTAGGTAAAATTTTAGGTCTCTGGCACCCTGGGCAAGGTTGTGGAAAAGAAAGTTACAAACAGAGAAAAGGAGCTTGCCTCTTGACCCTCTTGAACTGAACCTGAACATTAACTATGCTAGCCTGTTCACAGACCCTCTATTTCTCTTCTAAGTCGGTCGAGTGCGCGTGATAAAAGAACAAAAACGGCGGGGGATTTATTGACCGCCAGCTCAGTGGGGTAGGGGTGGGGGAAGGAGAAAACAGTTCTTTACTTTTCTTTCTCGCACTCCGCGCTCGCTATCGCTTTCTTCGATCGCGCGCCCGCCAATGTTTTCGAAAAGAACGGAAAGAAAAATAAGACAACATTTGTGTGCAGGTTTGAAACAAACAAACAATTTAAATGTAACATAACATGATCAACAATCCCAACTGGCAAGAGGCGAACCAATTTGCTGTATTACAAGCATGCCCGAGGATTTAAACTCAAGACTAGCAAGCGTGACAAGTCCAGCTAGTGGCCAGGGCAGGACTTGAACTTCGGGCCTACGAATTGCATGTACAAGTGAATAATAAAGCAATATAATTGAATTTGGCTTTCGTATGATGTGAAGAATTATGCAGATCTTGGAGGGTGTTTTATTAATTCTCTGATTATTTCGTCAACTGGCTACCTTCAAGTTTATTTTCTAACGCAAAAGTTACCCATCTTTACTTAGCCACTGGGTAATTTAAATACGTTTTAATTACGTTTATGAAAGCAAACATGTATCTGATATGGTTGGACTTAAGCTGCCGGAACGTGAATTTAAAGGTTGTTGAACCCTGTACGAGAGAGAATAAAGGATGTTTACGGAATCAGTATACTCGGTACTGCTTTAATAAAATCAACTCTTGTTCAAACTTCTAGAACACAATTACGCCGCGTACTTCCAAGTTAAACTCAATATATAAGTGCCAATTATTAACGTTTCATTTGTAGACCTTTGAAAAATATGATTTTTTAAACTTCATTTTGAAGCAGGTGAGACATAATTCACGTACGTTGTGCCCTTTGCAATAGCCGAATTAGGTCATAAATGTCTTGAACCAGCAGGCACACTAAAATATGATCTTTTTAACAGCTTCATCACTGTACTCAGCGTTTGAATCATGAAGTTATTTAAATGTTATGCTTCTAAACACATTTAGCCGTAATAAAAGACGACAAAATTGTGAAGAACCAAAATGGCGGTCTCAAAGTGCCCTTGTATGACCTTTAGCGCAACAATGGCATGTTTAGATGCCAAAATCTGATTGGTTCCTAGGCATAAACTCCTTCAACCTTCAACCTTATTGGCCCCTGCAACACACATCCGAACAGACAAAGCCACAGAGATACATACGCTTAGACCACTGACTTCTGAGCTTTTTTTTTTTTTTTTCAAAACAGCTCAGCAATTTAAAACGTTTCATTCCAATAATTTTACTCTGTCCTCAATGTTCTCTTTCCAAAATGCGTAACCCTAAAAGAAAATGCTTTGTATACTTTAGTACTTTTTCATATATTCATTCATTTCCCTGTGAGAATCGGACTGGATCACAACTTTTAAAAAGCAAACAAACAATTTGTTTAATTTTAGTAAACCTTCAAGCGATTGCAGGCGGTAAGAAATGTTGCTTCCGGCGGTAAATTTTACCGGTTACCCCCTGATAACGAGGATACTGGGTCACTATAGGACCTACCACTGCATATTTTGGAATTTGCGACCACTGAAAATCACAACAACTGTGAAATAGGCAAGTTTCGTATTCCCCGAAGGCCCTGGGACGAGAAACTTTTTAGCATGGTTGCGATCGAGGCTAATGCGGGTCAACGTCTTGGCGAAAACAAAAACTAACATAAACTAGCATAAGCAAATTGCAGCTGTGCGCTGGAAAACGATACAAATCATGAAAATAATAAGATTTCAAAGCTCAAACTTTACCAGTAAGCTAAGGGCATATCTGTTTCAAACAACAAAACTGTGAAAAGAGCTGGTCGAACTAACAAAGAAATAAAAAAAAATCCATGAGTGAAGCCAAAAGAAGAAGTAAACTTAAGCTTGAAAATGGTAAATTATGTTAAAATGTTTAAATATCATCTAATATTCGATTCCCTTTATAATTTTCAAACTTCTTGTTATTCTGTATTACTCGGGTGTATATCTGTAAAATGAAGTTTAAACTGCTTAGAATTATCGTCTATATGAAAGTCTGTTTCAACTTCAAATCGAGTGAAAATAGTGCAAGGAATGTATGCAGAACTTCATCCCCGTCGTGATAGATATTTATCCACCGAAAATACTAGTTCGGTTTATCTACAGCTTTGTTAGAAAACGTCAACTGAAAAGTTGGTGTTTTAACTTTATTGCATCTTTTTGACAACTACCCCCATTTCAATGAAAGGTGTCCTTGAAGAAGCTATATCGACCACTGAAAGTTAGCATTAAAATGGCTTTTACAATGTTTTGAGGATTTTGAGACCATCTTCGCATTTTTATTGAACTTGGTCACCAACTCACTCTTTCGGTCAATTTCTGTTTACGCTGTTTGTTTTTCTCGGTGACGAAGAGCTGATTTTCCTTTAATTTGCTGTTCGAAACAATGATTTCTCAAGCCGGCAAGTAAGTTTGGAGCCCACCAAAACCTCCTTTAACGTTTTCCTCGTTTTCCCGCAACCCTGCCGCAGTTTCCTCATGTTTGTTTGTCTTCTTGCCAAAAGTGACCCGCATTAGCCTCTCTTTCGCACGAAAACAAGCACTCGTCCTAGGCCGCTCGCGAATAAGAAATTTGCCTATTTCCGTGGCAGGTCGGAGGGGCTCTAGACTTCTGTACAAATATGTAAAAAGTTGGGGGGAGGGGGAGGGGAGGAACAAACGCTGTCAAAAATTCTGGCTATTTTCCAGCATGCAATGCGGTAGTGATGTTGAAAATGGAAACGAGGCCAGGATGAACTAGAACAAAGGGTGTAGCGTGGCCCAGGAAACAAATTAGAACAAAAAAGCTACTTCTAGGCTAGAACAAGGACTGAATTTTACTTTTACTGTGAATGTTGTCTTTTGGTTTTGCAATGATGATTTCTGTATATAAAAATCGTGAAGGCAAAAAAAAGCGATTTTTGTCGTTTTAACATGACGCAAAAACGGTCATCTTTGTTCATGTCCAAATTTAAAAGGTGGTATTTTGCAAAAAGCGCTGACTTTTTGCATTTTTTGGACATCCCAGTTTGAAGGACATTCTACTCGATGCTCACAACTGACAGTTAAGACAATGTTGGCGCGATTGAGAAAGTTGCAATCAGGGCTGTCATTAATTTTTAGAGCAGCTGTAACAGGTGTTCGGGTTACGGTCCCGTAATGACAGCTCTGGTAATGTTTTCAAGCAGTGTAGTCTTGTACGGCCAGTTTTGGCAACATCCATCTCCTTACAATGGCCACTTTTTTTCTGTCCCCAAGGTGGCCATGGAGGAGAAGTTTAACTGCATGCCAATTATAAATTGTTGCTGGCCACTCCACCAATAATATGCCAGTAGGCTCATTTTTGCTGACCGGCAATAAATGTTAAAACTGAAACAGTAGTTGTTTTATGATTCTTTTTCTTTTTGACAGTGGCACCAGTCATAGTTGAACCTAAGGAAGGTGAAGCACCTCTTTTACTCAAGATTGGTGATCCATTGAACATAAGCTGTGTGGCGAAAGGGAACCCTGCTCCTAATGTCACATGGTCAAATAATAACACAGGAAATACAGTATCACCAACTTCAACAAACTCCCAGCGATTGATCATTGACTCGATGGAAGACATGGATTTTGGTTTTTACACCTGCATTGCCAGAAGTAAATTGAATTATACGACGGTTTCTGTTGAAATCAAGAAAGGTAAATTTACTTCACATGTTGATACATAGTTAATGGTTGTCTCTGAGTGTTGGAGGCCAGGGTTTACTACGCCTTTCACGAGGATGATTCCTGAACTACTTTCACAGGAAACATAAGGAAAACAGAATGAAACGAACTTCTTAGATGTTCAATTCCCTGTCTATTTTATAAGGGTAATTGGACAGTCCCGAAATATAATTTTATGCTATAAAGGCTGTTAAGACACGTTATAACTTGTTGGTTTTATCTTTCTGTCTAAAGGAAAGGCCAACTGAAAAATCAGGCTGGATTTTTTGTGTGTGGTTCGCTACGAGTTTACTTTACAAATCTGTTAGCGCGTAAACCAGCCTTTTTACATCACCTCTGACATAAACAGAACTATCACGAGTTTTTTGTTTATCGTTCAGACCTCGGATAGAGATTATCTAATTTTTTCCCCTATTTTACTTATAATTCTGCAGTTTTTCACAGAATAATCTTAAAAGACAAATTGCACTCATTCAGTAATCAGGACGATCGAAGCACGCGCTTCTCTTGCACACCAAATTATAAAAATCTCAGCATCATAAAATTCTAATTACATAAACAAGTAAAAAGCAATGAGAAAATGTTCCGATATTTTGGCGACATCATGACGCCAGTATCAAGGAATAGAAATAAAAATGCGAGTTCAAAAGGAGTTAAAGTACTTTATAAAATTTGCATGAATGACTGACCTTAGTACGGATTGAATCCGGTTGCACGTTCAAAGGCGGTCTTAATTGTTTGATGTAAAGCACCTCACTAAAGCAGCTGAGAAGGTCCTCAGGGACGGCACCCGCGTGGTCTTTATCTTATTGTTTGCGCACGGGAGATGATTTACTTTTGTGGCCATTCACCCGTGTAAAATATGCCCACGCGTATAACCAACATAGGTACCTGTATCACACGGGTTACATTGAAAGTGGTACAGTACGCACTGTTGATTAACCACTTGTGATTTCGTCTCACATTCGTGGAGGTCCTGGCCAATTTTGTTACTCACAAATTCGGGTTGGATTGTAGTATGGAGCTTAAGACTTAGGTCTTTCAACTGTGTCTTAACAAAGTTGGCCGAATCCTGCTCCTTAAAGGGTATAACTACCCGAGTCACATCACAACTCGTCATTTCCGCCGAGGCCTGCGATGGCTGCGGGTCAGCAACCCCCGAGCTAACAAAAGTGTTACTGGTGGAGTTGATAAGGCGTTGGGGGTACTTCAAACGTGAAAACAGAGACTTCAAGCATTCACACTTCTCCGAATAGTAAAACCATGTCGCGGACAAACGGTACGCACGATCAAGGGTCAGCGGTTGTCATGGCGGCTGAATGTGTTTTCCTGAGCTGAGTTCTTTACAATGTATTTCTGCTTTCTTATGTCTGCTCGCTGCGTCCAAACGATTTACTACACCATCTTAAGGAAAAAGGATTGAAGTCATCTACTTTTTGCACCTTTATCCACGGTTTTCGCGATAGTGTGGTCACTCTTCCGCCATCTTGGATATCTTGCACACCGTCGCAAGACGTTTCTATCCTCAAGTTTGGCGCACTATCCCAACTCAGTTACTGGGTTCCGGCTGATACGGCTTCTCTTTTGTGGCGACATTTCTCCCAATCCTGGTCCAGCTCCTAACTGTAATAAAAAATTACGTTCAGTCTGCCGACGGAGTGTCGCATATAACCACCGAGCGATTCAATGCGATGTTTGCCTCTGTTGGTGTCACATCAAATGTGGTAAAGTAACACCTGCTGAATACACCAAACTTGCCCCCTTCACTGTCAGCTTCCCATGGAGCTGCACTGCGTGTGTTATATCTTCAAAGAACCTGCCTTTTGCTGATATTAGAAATCCCAGCTCCGATTTGGATCTTTCTTCAGACGGTGACACGAGTATTCTGAATGAATCCTCGGATAACATTAACATCGTCCATGTCCAATCAACACCATCACCAAACAGCAGCCTGTCTACCTGTCAGCTCCCAGCTCCCCCTATCCATACCAAGGTATCTTCTGGCTTAAAGGGGATGATCACCAATTGCAACTGCCTGAAGGGTCCATCTCGTTTCTCTGAATTTCAAATTCTTCTTGACTTTCACAAACCTAATATCATCCTCGGCTGTGAATCAAAGCTTGACTACGAAGTGCCAACCTATTCATTCTTCCCGCCCATCTATTCCGTGTTCAGAAAGGACCGAAATCGTAATGGGGGAGGTGTGTTCCAGGCGATTAAGTCCGAAATCGTTTGCGAGGAAATGCCTAACTTTGGAAAAGATTGCGAAATCCTCTGGTCATCATTTAAGATTTCGTTAACTGTGAAACTCTCTACCTAGCATCTTGTTACTATTCTCCACAAGATGTTTTGGAAGAATTTTCAGATTTCTTTAATTGTGTCTTCGAATCCTCTAATCATCACCCTAACATAATAGCGGCAGGTGACTTCAACCTTGGAGATATTGACAGGTCCTCTGAGGTCCCATTTGCTAACAACTCAGTTACCCCCGTCGGCTCTACACAATAGGCTGCTTCGTATTACAGAGGACGTCTCCCTCACGCAGCACGTGAAATGTGTTACTCGTCCAACATCTGGAAAAACTTTGGATTTATTATTTTCATCTTACCCAAACGTTATCTCTGATGTCCATACTATACCTGGGATGAGTGATCGTCTGGCAATCCTTTTAAAATAAATGTTAAAGCTCAAGGTCATTTAAACCTCCACACAAGATTTTTGACCACAAAAGAGTAGATTTTGATGGCTTAAAGAAGTCCATGTCCAATTCTGCAGAGAACTTCCTTACTTCAGCTCCCCAAAACTTTGCTGTAGAAGATAACTGGTCTCTCTTTAAAACTACACTTACAAAGGCCATGGTTAATTACATTCCTCAAAGATGTTCTTTCATGAAATACAAGCTCCCTTGGCTAACCCCTGAAATCAAACGTTAAATGAGAAAGAAAGATCGTTTGCATAAGAAACCTCTCCGCTACCAGAATCCAGACCACTGGGTGGCGTTTAAGAAACAACGGAACCTCGTTTCAAGAATTGTTAAAGAATCTCGTAGTGATTGCTTGAACAATGTTATCGAGGCAAGCCTTCAGGAGATCCCCCAAAAGTTTGGTATTACGTCAGATCTTGTAAATCAGAGGACATTGGTATCCCCCCTCTGCGATATGGCTATAACCTGTGCACTTAACCTAAACCTTAGCTGTGGTCCGGATGAAGTTCCAGCCAGTGTTCGTAAAGAACTGGCCCCATCTATTGCACCTTGGCTTAGTTCTATATTCCGAAAGTCCTATCACACAGGAGCAGTACCCCCTGACTGGACTAAAGCCCTGGTTACAGCTATTCGTAAAAAGGATTCAAAGTCAAACCCTACTAATTATCGCCCTATTTCTCTTACTTCCCTATGTTGTAAGGCTATGGAACACATTATTTTGAGTCAGATTGCAAAACACTTGGCCGCAAACAATATCCTGATCGATCAGCAACATGGATTTAGACAACGCTTCTCGTGTGAAACTCAACTTATTTCAGCAATCAGTGACTGGGCTAAATGCATTAACTCGCGCTAAAAAACTGACGTAATCCTTCTTGACTTCAGCAAAGCCTTTGACTCTGTACCTCATCAGCGTTTACTATTAAAACTTGATTATTATGGAATATGTGGAAAGACTGCGGCATGGATCAAGGCCTTCTTAGGCAATCGCTCCCGAGTGGTGTCTGTAAATGGCACTCACTCCAGCCGGCTCGGCCTCTACCTTCTGGTGTACCGCAAGGCTCAGTACTGGGTCCTGTTTTATTCTTACTATATATTAACGATATTACTGATCAAATCCAGTCAACAATGCGTCTCTTTGCAGATGACAGCATTGTGTATAGAGAGATTAAGAATACTTGTGATCATGCACTGCTCCAGCAGGACTTAGCCAGCTTATGTGAATGGGCTGAAACCTGGCAACTTAACTTTAATATCACCAAATGTTATCATTTCGGGATTACTAATAAGGTTGTCCCCATTTCCTATAATTGTCACATGAATGATATTGTTATTGCTAAATCAGCCTCCACCAAATATATTGGAGTAACCATAACTCATAATCTTAATTGGAATTAACATTGTGATAATATTTGTAGTAAGGTCAATAGCACATTGGTCTTCTGAGAAGGGTGTTGTCGGATTGTTCCACGGATGTCAAATCCTAGGCATACACTACCCTTGTGCGTCCTCAACTAGAGTATGCTTGCTCTTTGTGGAACCTGTATACTAAACGGAATATTCACCAAATCGAACTAGTTCAGCATAGAGCAGCAAGGTTCGTTTTTGAGACTACTCAAAGTTTTGTTACTTCCATGTCAAAACAGCTTGGTCGGGACACTCTTGAGCAAGGTAGACTTTCGTACCAATTATCAATGTTTTATAAAATCCAACAAGTTTTAGTTGGTATCTCCCTTCCATCTGAAGTATGTTCAATAACAAGGGCTTCTCGAGCCCTCAATGTATTCCCTTTCCGTCATATTCAGTACAGTTGTAACATCTGTAAATATTCGTTTTACCCAAGTTCACTAGTAGCCTGGAATAAGTTACCTGTAACTACTGATATCTTTCCCTTCACTAATGGTATAATTCCCACAATACGTTCCATGATTAGGTTACTATAATATTAAATTTTAGTGTAGATAGAATCTTGGGAATAGTAATTTTATATTGTAGATATATGTTTTAGACTTGACATTTAAATTCTTCTTTTATCCATAATTATTGTTTATTTATTGATTGATTTTTATTTCCTAGTATAGTGTGCAATGTTTTAGGAGTATATTTTAAGTATTAAAGCATTAAGTTGTTAATAAGCTTCGTTTGTAACGGTTGTCAACATGACTATGGTAGTGGAGAAGTAGACCAGTATTGGTACGCTTCATGTACAACTTAGTCTCAATCTGGGGCGCTCGATTGAGAGGCTCTTTCCCGAGGAAGGGAAGCCTTTTCAGTCTCCATTAAAAAACTGACAGCAGAAATAATGGGCCTGGTTGAGGGTGTTTAAGAAGTCCGTAGCTGTAATTAGGTCGGATTACAGTGAGAGTGTCATCAACATATCTGCGGTAAGAAACAGGCAGATTGCCTTCCGACTCTAGTTTTTCTTCCAATGATGGCATAAACACATTCGCTAGCGGAGGCCCGAGGGGGAACCCCATAGCATTTTCATTTCTATTCCTTGACAATGGTGTCATGATGTAGCCGAAACGTCGGAACGTTGACTCGTTGCTTTTAACAACAAAAAAACATTTTTATATAGTAGGCCCTATTTAGAGAATTCGCTATTAGATGGGACTGTTCAGTCAGGTCAATCTGCAATTTTGTAGTATGCAGGGTAGTAATTGGCTTTGCGCAAAAACTTTCGCAAAAAATCTTATTTTAATTCAATTTACAAAATCAACCGTCGGCCCGTGTGCCACGTCTGAATTTTGCCAAGCGCCAAACTTGTAGTGCGAGCTGTTGGTATTTGAATGAACAGTACCCGGTAATAGAGTTACGCTTAGAGGTCTTAGAATCATTTTCGTTTGCATTTTACTTCTAAACACTGTGATCTTTAAAACCAGTTGATACACGCGGCTTTTTGAGTACTCCTACATGCGATGTTCATGTACAACTGAAAACAACCGGGAAAGCAATAAGAAAGAGATCTTGAAAGCAATCAACACAACAAATATAATTCAATGAAAAAATTTATTGAAATGGACAAGAAGTTATATTCTCAAAGACACTTATTGAGATTGAGGTGACCTTCCAGATTTAAGCTAAAGTTTTAAGCCGGCTTCGCTGTGCTTGCTATTTTTCAAGATGAATTCGAGGCAAGAATATCGCTGAAAGCTTTCTTTTTACTACCAATAGCATAACCAAATATTGTTGAGAACCTTTCCTTTCTAGTTGCGGTCAGAAAATCTCTAAAGACTTTTTAAGTTCTGTACTAGGTCAGATCAGTGCATCAAATGTTACAAACGTGCGTACGGAAAGCGACGGCATAAACAACGCTCGACTTCATGAAACCAGAAAAAAAAACCAAACAAACATCATATGCAATATAATTACCATGCAGTCAAGATGCAGCTTCTGAAAGCCATCAAGTAAGGCCAGAATCGCTTAAGACTTTTGAATCCTCTTGCGCATCCAGCAAGGTGTAGTAAGCTTACTAAGAGTAGCTTATTTTTGAAAACGATGATTTCCGATTACTTTTTTGTCAAGCGGCGCATGTCTCAACCAAAAATCCAATAAACTGGCCAGACATGAATAAGAAAAAGATTCTCAATAGCAGATGTTGTAGACCCAGTGCAAAAAGACGGTTAGAACATAATATTAAAGATGACACAAAACTCTGTGAGCTTCAGCTATCAGATGCTTCATAAATTTTCCACATGAACTCACCTGTCAAATTTTGACAAACCTGAGATAAGAATGGGACGTAGAGCGTAACCAACGCGTGACCATGCTAAGCAAAGTCAAAGGTTTTTTTTTTCTTGGTGGTATTAAGGTGCAAGAGATAACTTAATAGCCACTGCCTTCCCTACCTGTAAAAAGGCTGACGTTTCGCGTCCGAAGTCGGGGCGCTGGCTCATAAGCACAACTTGTTTTATGTGCTGTGTGCGTTGAAAAAAAATCTTGAGCCTGCGATCAGTTGAAAACTAGAAACATGTTAGCGGAAGACTTCAAAAAAACACGTAAACTAAAGGGGTCGACACTTAAGCCCGCAATAAGGTCATGTAATACTGGTCAGCGGATACCCTGTTTTGACAGCTGTCACTTGATCATTACATGAATGTGGAATATCGTCTCACACTAACTTACTGTTGCATGAAGTAGATTTTGGAGTCTTCCCATGAGTCCTTGTGTGATTAAAGTAGAGAACGCATGACTTCGTCTCATACAAATTTTCTCCAAACAGAGAATCCGCTGACCAGTATCACATGACCTTATCGCGGGCTCAAGTTTGACCCATTGAGTTGTCTGAGTCCATTCCTCAGTTAAAGTGGGAATAACATGGTGTCAGAAGTTAAAATCGTAGTAAAAAGAATTCTCAGGTAGTAGAAAAAAGGAGAACGTGTCAGAGAAGCCGTCGTTACTGTTGTGGTATCATGTTCTCGTTCGCGAGTCGTGCACGTGGTGAGACGTCGCCATATTGTTTGGCTGAAAGCCTAGAAAGCACTAGAACTGTGAGTATTCGTTTTGTTCAACATGCCATTTTATCAAATACCACCGCCAGCGCCCATGATCGTAAAAGATTATGTATCAAAAAATTAGAAAATGTTCAAAGAAGGTTGGTGTTATTATGTCACTACCACCGAACTGAAGGTAATTCCCTTGAAATTGTTCTACTATCAAACTTTTTTTGAAACTTGGCATGATCAAGATTCATTACATGAACATTAAAACAATGGAATAAAAAGATGTGGTCACCGTGCTTCTTTACGCGTTAGCAGGATCTTAAACTGAGGTATTTTTACTGGTAGGGCGTTAAAAATTCAAATCACATTCATAGAGAATCAAAGGGACACAGTCAGCTATGGGACCGCGCTGACCTGGACACTACTTTTGCCAGTTTGAAAAGCGTTTACCTAAACCCGAAATCAAATCTACGTTTCGGATACATCTAGAAATCCGCTTCAATCCTGCCTAATGTCTCTTTGGATCCTCGATCTTTTACTGAAAACCTCTCTTTGAGCAAACTTCATCCTATTACATTATTTTATCATATTTGGTTAAAAACAGTATTCAAAGGAACATGAACAGAAGAGGTGAGAAACGCGTAGGCGCCTGGCGGGAGAAATCGCTTTCGTTTACCAAAACAGAGAAAGAGAAATGAATCAGTAACATTGGCGAGCAAATAATAGTTATATATATTTGGAAAATTGATGAAAAAGGTTGCGTTTATTTAGAAAATCAAGCTTCCTCGACCTTGAACTTGCGACGATGATTCAGACTTTGTGCAATTTCTCACCTCTACTGATGTTCGAATTCGAAAGTATTCGTCGATGTTTGGCTTTCCCCGGAAAAATCCATCGGTGAATTCTCAATAAACAAATGAGTGCTCTGATATGGCTTAAGGTCTGAAATCACGATTTCCGCTTGTAACTATTTCAAGGTTTGTTTAGAGTATTCCGGATACGCTTCTCACTTTCTGTTTCAGGCGCGTCTTGGGACATGCAAATCAGCTAAGAAATGGTATCTAATCCGTATGTGCATCAGCTGTCTGTGTCCCTTTAATTCTTTGTTACTTGAAACACATAAAATTCTATCTTGAAAATAAAGCTCCTTTTGTTCAAATAGGCAGTATTGCTTCATTTAAGCTGTTTTTGATTGCCTGGTTGTGGGAATATTGCACTTTTTCGGAAAGTTCCGTGACAAGTCCGCGCCTTGGGCCAAATACATCCATCACGGAACTATTTTCCAAAAAAATCATCTATCTATCAAACTTTTTTCTTCTTCAAATATGTTCTTTAGCGGACTGTTCTTAACAATTACCTAAAAAAAAAACGGGGGCACCGTGTATGTTTCCTCACAAACTGCCGTTAAGGGTGGGCATGGTTTTGAGATCGCAGTCAGGATGGAGAATTTGCGTAGCGGGAACTGGGACAAGATTCAAAATAAAGACCATCGCGTTCCAAGTACGCACCCGAGATCAAGCTTGTTTTCGCCGGTTGTTTTTATGTTTGATATCGCTAACATAGAAATTCATACTTGGATAGAGTACAACAAATACCATGAAGAAAAGTCGAGATTTGATGAGATTTTGGAGTTATGAATCCTTATTTTGTACTATTTTGTATCGCTGGCGTTCTGTGTTCCAGTGAGCTAGGGTGCGATATTTTTGCTTTTGCATAACAATGCCTGACAAAGAAACTTGGAGAAAAGACTGCTGATCGATTCCTATTTTTCATATGTTCTCTTGTTTGGTTTCTATACACAGCAAAATGTCAAAATGTCAATGTCCTCGTGTTGTTCAGGTGCTACGGTGGGCCTTATTTGTTCGACAAATATTCGTCTCTCCACACTCGGAGTTTGAACAACATATGTACCGTAGCGATCCTAGGCCAGACACTGTCTCGTTAATGCAGTTGGAGAGCCGTAGAGCTGTCCCACAGGCTTCACGGTATCCGGACAATTCGCCCCCCAGACACAGCCCCTATCGAAAGCCTCAGCCAGGACATTTAATCCCACAACTCGACGGTTGCGAAGTGAAAAACCACTGCAGACGTCAGGATCACGCACATTTTTCTATTATTTTGTTGTTTCTCGATAGCAGACCAGAAGCTGTCAGCCGATCTGCGGCATTATTTAATTGACAATAAAAGCTTTAGCTCTTCAAAAGCGGCCTTTGCTTGTCCTTTTCGTGGTAACGGGAAGAAACGCCGCCACCTTGGATATCGCAATATTATGCGCAGTAGGGGTGCGCGGTGCAAAACAAGGGAATTACCTAAAGTAGTACAGGCTGGGGCTTTGTGCAGTGTTATGGGCATGGACTTTGTGAAAGTAATGAAGAGCCTTACTACTCAAACTGCATCTGACAAGAAAGACCCAGAGAAGATTCTTTCTGCCTTAAGCGACCATTTAATGCCTAAAAACGTTACTTTATTGTTTGAAAGAGTAAAATTTGGTTTTGCCAATCAATCTGAAAATGAAAGCATTGATCAGTATGTAGAGAGATTGCGCCAGCTTGCTGAGTTAAGCGAATCTGACAATCTTTGTGACAGCTTAATTCGTGACAGATTGGTCATTGGTACTCGAGACTCTTCCACACTTGACCTCCTACTTCGAGAACGCCCTGTGCCAGGGTTAGCCGGGTGTATTGAAGCTCTTCAAGCCAGCGAGTTATCCAGGATTCACAAAGAGCAGTTTAAAAAACTGTTGATTCTCCAAACACTGTTCATGCAGCAGAAAAATATCATTCAGAAAAAGAGAAAAGGAAAGGATACAGTGGTAGTAGCGATGGAAACTTAAGAGGTCGTTACAAGTCTGGAAAAGAAAAACCGTCTGGTCTATGCAAGTTTTGTGGCCCCGAGCATACGTATGATAGAGCGCGCGTCTGGTAAAACCTGTCAAAAATGTGGCAAACAAGGCCACTTTGCTGTGAAGTGTCATGTAAAGAGGCAGTCTCCAAGTTAACCAGATAATAAGGTTCATCAAACAAGTGCAGCGCATCAGAGATTTACAGAGGATAGTGATGAAGCAGACGATTCTATTTTTATCGTAGAGCGTGTTGGACTTGTCAGTAGCAATGTGACCAGATCTTCTTTTATGGTGCTCTTCACCTTTCGCAATGAGTACAGCCCTACAGTTACAACTCAGCTGGATACTGGAGCGACGTGTAGTGCAATGTCTTATAAAGATTTGTTTAATATTTGCAACTTGGCGAAGTTCAGTTGGATCCACCTGCAGGCAAGATAAGGGTTTATGATGGTAGTGTTGTCAATCCACTTGGTTCGTACACATTCTCAGTCAGCCGAAACAGTGGCCCTAAATGCCAGATAAAATTTGACATCCTGGAGAATGCACCGTGGCCAACCATAGATGCATTGACCAAGGTTGGATATCCTCAGGACCGGAAGTGTCCTTTCACTCATTATGAATACCGACCTTAAGCAAACCTGGACAGCGACCAAGAGGACGGCGCACCAGGCCCAGGAGACGTGGAACCAGAACGGCGTCTTTTTGGCGCGAAAATATAAACTCACGCAAGCAGAGGTCGCGACGGTCAGACTTACGTTGCCTAAAAAAAAAACAGGTAAGATAAGAACTTCTGATCGTGGGTTGGAGTTTGCTTCGCCATGACGCCTTTCAGAGATGCCTGGGATTTGTTACTTCGGCGAAGCGAAGTAAAGGATTCGCGATGCTCAGGAATGTATCAAAGTTAACTTTTTTGACAAGATTGGGCAAGCAAAGTTTGTAGGTTTTCGATTTTATTCGGCTATTTGACGAAGTGAGAGTCGAATTAGTTAGTGATATCTCGAGATCACTTCGATTCTTTGATTTGTTATTTAACTTTTTCGAGGAAGAAAGAACTATTATTTCGGCTTTCCCGTGGTTTGAACCGACTCACCTTTGTGACCCGTCAGATCAGAGGAGACTCTAAGACGAGGGATTAGCCGATTGCGCTACTGCGACCCAAGGTAGTTCGGAATATGAAAAATAGTTATGAAATGATGTACTAGTTTCGGGACAAGATTGGGCATGCAAGTTCGTGTCTTTTGGGCTTGTTTCGGCTATTTCAGGAAATGAGACCGGACTACTTCGTGATATCTTAAGATCACTTCGATTTTAATCTTTAATTTACTCGAGGAATAAATAGAGGGTATTACGTGGCCGCGCAGAGACACGAAATTACTTTTCGAGTGTTGAAAAACATTTCACGAGTGAGCCCTCCTTTTGAACTGTTTTATGATGAATTTATTGTTACAAAATGCTGCACAAAGACATTTTGTCTTTGTTGGGTGTTACGTAGAAAAATTGCTTTCATGCGTTGCGTGACTTTCTCGAACGTTCTCTAAGTTTTCGGATTATTCATGAATAATTAATTAGGGCATGTTTACATTTCAACATGAGTCAGCAGATTTGCATTAGTTACTGAAATTTTTAAAATATGTCGAAAAGCTACTACTATTCGCCTGTTTAGTATTTCCTAGAAACTTTTAATTATGTTAAACGGTATACAAGTTCCAAGCGAGTTCTTTTGACGAACTAAGTTTTTTCCCACGAGCTGGACTGCTGTGTTCAGTCAAGTGTGACGAAGGTCCATTTTGAAGTTCTGTGTTTACAAGTTGGCTGAGGCCGTCAGATATCTGAAGTTCAAGTGAGAGTTTGTTATTATTGGCAGAGGCTGTTTAGTGTTACCTAAGTTCAAGTCAAGTTTGTGTTGGTGGATGCTGTGTTTTAAAGCGCTGCTATGCTGTTTTTGAAGCCTGATGTGACTAACAAACATAGAGAATTCCTTTTTCACTGTTTGTTTTGTTAGACTTGTTATTCACCGCCAGTCACCTCATATTTGACTTAGGTCTAAACGTTTAGACCCAAGTCAAATTTAGAAGGATTTGTATGGAGTCATCAGAGCATAACTCGGGTAATATCTCAGAGACAATTTGTCCCGAAATGCGCGTTTTTGGCAAGTAGGCCTCTTGGATGTTGCTCTTTTCAGAATATCCTGACAAACCCCATAATTTCACAAATTAACACCTTACTCTTACCATATTTTATTTCTTACTATTCCTTCGCATTTACAATTAATCAGTTCCACAACAACGACGCCGAAGTGTACGCTCCGTAGCGTCTTGTTAACAACTGCTTTGTTCGACAACGTGATTTCAGAAGACGAATATCTAATTCCTTATGACCTAAACAGTTCCAAAAACCTTAACTTGCCGTATGACGAATTCAAGAGGTTTGACTTGGATGAGATGAACGATTCAGAGTGTGTTGCTAAGTTCAGAGTCAACAAACATAGCCTACCTGATCTAGCCGAGGCCGTCCAGATTTCTGGGGTATTCACGTGCCGACAACGTTCAATCATCGATAGCATGGAAGGACTGTGCATGCCTTTTTGAAGACTTGTATACCCATGTCGATATTCGTACATGATGGCGCGCTTTGGAAGACCCGTGCCGGTTCTGAGCATGATAACGAATGAAGTGCTGGATTTCATTTATACCAACCACAGCCACCGAATCTTGCAGTGGAATCCCGCTATCTTACAGCCAGTAAAACTAGAAAAATATGCAAATGCCGTCCAGATAAAGGGAGGTGCCCTTGATAATTGTTTTGGGTTTATCGATGGCACTGTTAGGCCAATCAGCTGACCAGGAGAAAATCAAAGCAGCGTCTATGACGGGCACAAACGTGTGCATGCACTGAAGTTTCAGCCTCTTGCGCCGCCAAATGGCCTGATTGCCAATATGTATGGACCTGTAGGTGAGTATGTTAATGAAATCCTGCCTGTCTATACCGATGAATGTTTGCACTTATATTCAGTAATCTGCTTGGGGTGGATTTAGGGCGTGGCAGAGGGGACCGCTGCCACACCTTCATGTATGAAATTTTGTACAATTTCTAACGTATTCTCAGTAAAATAAATAGGACCTACACACTACATCACCCTTGGGGCGACCCACGTGAGTCTTGGGGATCTGGCATATCGTTCAAGGGTGTAACTTCAAGGGCCGTACAAAAATGCTGTTTTGACACCAGCGATGCAAGCATTCAACACCTCAATGAGTCACGTTAGAATTGCTGTGGAGTGGCTTTTCGGAGACAAAGCAAACCATTTAAGTTTATAGATTACAAGAAAAACCTCAAAAGTGGCCTCAGTATTGTGGAAAATGTATCTTTTTTGCGCCATACTAAGAAATGCACTGACATGTCTTTATGGCAACACTACATCAAAGTTTTTTTATCTGGAGTCTCCAAAATTATAAGAGTACTTTATCTGAATGTTTTCAGAAACATTTCTACTCTAAAAATTTCAAAAAATCATATCTCTGAAAATTCGTGTCTGAACAACCAGAACTATACATCTGCATGTAAAGTTAAATAAAGCGTAACTCAAGTGTAAATAACAAAAACAAGTTTACAGGATAGGATAAGACATGAAAAAATCTCAGGTCAAGAAAACACACGTATTGTTTGACGGAACCACCTAATGTAAATTTAAGTAAGGGGCAAATAAATTGTAAGTGACAAAAACAACATTAAAGAGGGCATTAGAAATCCTCAGTTCATGAAAATAAACAGATTGTTTATTTGTTACCAATTTAGACATAAGAGGCATCGTAGAATTATTTTGTTGCTGCATGATTCGCATCATCATGTTCTTTCTGTCTCATGCGTAACTCTTCTTAGCGAATTTGATAATCCCTTTCAGATTTTTCACGGAGGAATTGTACAGTTTCCCGCCTCTTCTTTGTTCTTTCTTGGGATTGACAAGGTTTTCTTCGCTGTTGTTTCCCTTGTGCGTTGCGCTCAATTTTTCAGTCGCTTTAAGTCTTACTTCTTCGGCACTAGCTTTGTCCATCTCAACCTTTCTCTTTTTGTTCTCCGATCCAGTAACCTGCTCCTCCTCTGCAGCCTCCCATTTCTTATAAATCTCCTCCATTGCCTCGATGGAGTAGAAGTAATTGCAGATGACATCTTATGTTATGGCAGCAGAGAATCTATGCGAGAAGCTTTAGCAGATCACGATCGCAATTTAGAGAACTTGCAAAAAGTAGGTTGACTTTGATCGTCCGGGTGAACGTAGTCCTGAATAGGACTGTTGTTGTTGACAGTGAATGACGTTTCGACAACCTGTGCGGTGGTCATCTTCAGAGTCAAAGTGACTTGTATCACGTTAGTTGATGGTATTATACTCTGGTTATTGATCTGATTGGTCAATTACGTCGCGATGTAATTGGTCGTCTGTCAGTAAAGCCGTGATCTTATTAGCTATGAAGACTCGTAATCAGTAATTGGTGCGTTTCGATCCGTCTATTGTCAAAGTTAAACAGTCATCTATTGTTAGTCAAATTGTGAGTTCTCCAGTCGTTCTCTCGTAGTTAGTTTTGCTTGATCTCGTCAATAAGTCGTTTGTACGGCGCTGGTAACTGTTGGCTACGATTCAGTGGAGTTTGTTCTAAGTTAGTAAAGCAGCGTTCTAAAGTAAGACGTTGATAGTAGTCTGTAGAATACGTTATGCATGTCGCAGAGTCCCAGTCAATTTGATGTTTCGTCTGTAATAATGGTGCTCAGCAATGTGATTGTTGACGTCACCATTCCTCGTCGCTCGTTTGTGTTCGGTCAGTCTCGTGCTTAGGTTTTGTGCCGGTTTCACCAATGTAAGAAGCCTGGCAGTCGCAACATTTGATCTTGTATACTGCCCCCTGTCTGTCCTCCGGTTTGTCTTTGTCCTTGAAATTAGTAAGCAGTCGCCGTAAAGTGGTTATCGGTTTGTGTGCAACACGTATATTGTAAGGTTGTAATATACGTGCAATAGTTTCAGAGGTGCCTCTGATGTACGGTATAGTCGCCGTTGTACCAGGGCCAGAGTTGGTCTGAGTGTTGGAATCCGTGTTACTGTGAGTGTTCCGTCTAACAAAGTCCGTGTTGTAATTGTTCTTACTAAAAACGTTGGTAAGATAATCAGTCTCGTCTTGTAGGCTGTCAGGTGAGTCGCAAACTATTAGTTGCGCTCGTCTCGTCAGAGTCCGGATAGTAGTAGCCTTGTGAGAGGTCGGATTGTACGAAGACTGGTCTAGTAATCGGTCGTTATGTGTCGGTTTTCTGTAAATAGTCGTTTTTAATTTGTTGTTGTGCGTCGAGTGACCAAGTAGTCTAGAAAAGGTATCTTACCATTTTCTTCGATCTCCTTGGTGAACTGTATGTCCGCGTTCTGTCTGTTAAGGTGTTCGTGAAAATCGGCGATTCCCTCTTCGTGTACGGTGGTGAATGTGTCGTCAATGTAACGTAACCAGAGAGGCAAGAGGTATAGTTCGCGTGTAGTTAGCTAGGGCTTGTTCCTCGATGTTTTGCATGACAATTTCTCCTACAACAACAGAAACTGGAGAGCCCATAGCTGTACCGTGTAACTGTTTGTAGTGTTTGCCGTTGTACTGAAAGTACGTCGAAGTCAAACAGAGGTTGAGAGTTCAACAGTAGAGTTCTTAATAGCGTTCTCAGTACATTCTAGAGCCAGTTGAAGTGGAATACTGGTGAACAGTGATTTTACGTCAAAGGACACTAGTTTGTGGTCGTCTGGTATCTGTATTGTCTTAATGGCGTCAATAAAGTTCTCAGTAGACTGTCCTGTGTCTAGATTCGTCAGTCAGCGGTTTCAGTACGTTGGTTAAGTATTTAGACAGTTGGTAGGTCGGGGACCCACAGAAAGAAACTATGGACCGCATAGGTATGTTGGGTTTGTGTAGTTTTGGTAGTCCATACAGCTTGGGTGGCTGCGGAACACTACACCTCAGTTTGTTGTAGCGGCGAAAGTCGATCCTGTCGGCTTTCTTCAGTGTAAGCAGTTTGTTGTTAAGTTTGCGTTGCAGTGCGGGTGTCGGATCTCGTTTAAGTACTTCTTAGGTCTGTTTGTCGTTAACAAGCGAGTCCATTTTGTAGTTGTAGTCTGTCTTGTCCATTACAACAGTCACCCGTCCCTTGTCTGCGGGCAGTATGACTATGTTCTCGTCTGTCTTCAGTCGTTTAAGTGCTTTCTTTTCGTCAGGAGTCAAGTTACTGTTCGGTAATGAGGCTGATTGTAAAGTAGAGGTCACTCTACTTCTGATGTTAACCTTGGTCGATTCTGATAGCTCGTGTTGGCGAGACAGAACGGCCTCAATGCTAGATACAATAGCTTCAGTAGGTGTTTGTTTAATAGGTGTCACTGAGTGTTTAAGTCCGTAAGAAAGTACTGGCGTTTCAGTCTCGTCTAAGGGACGGGAAGAAATATTCCTTACCCAGTTTGCGTCGGGTTTACGTCGTTTAGCGTTTTTTGTGTCTTGCAGTCGCGTCAGTTTTTGTTTCGCTTTCGCGTGGTGCTGTTCAGCTGTCTTGTCAGCGCGTTTGTCTGCAATAGTCTGTATAGTACTAAGTAAGGTAGTCGGTAAAAGTTGTGTAAGTTTGTCAAGTCGTTGTTGTATTTTGTTATTGTAGTAGTTGAGTCTTCTGTGACAGTTGTTTATCCGCGCTCGGATCAACGACGTAATTGACCAATCAGATCAATAACCAGAGTATAATACCATCAACTGAAGTGATACAACTCACTTTGACTCTGAAGATGACTACCGCACAGGTTGTCGAAACGTCAGTCACTGTCAACAACAACAGTCCTATTCAGGACTACGTTCACCAGGACGATCAAGCTCAACCTACTTTTGACATGACTCCTGGGTTCAAACCTTTCACAGTTTTAGAGAACTTGCTTAAGTGCGCACGCAGTGTTATTCTGAAATTTAACAAGAACAAGTTGAGGTTGAATTTGGACTAAGTAACTTACGTGGGACAGTTGTTCACGTTAGAAGGACTAAAGCCTGATCCCATGAGAGTACAAGCAATTGCAAACACGCCTCGACCAGATTATTTAGCAATTAGTGAATGAGGCTGAGTAGGATATGAAGAATTAAGCAGATCGAGGAGGGTGTTATCGAGTGGATAACACCCTCCGAGATCTGCTTAATTCTTCATATCCTACGGAAGCTGAATTCATTAATTGCTTTGTTATTCATTCAAAATAATTCCTAGTTTTAAAACATAGCTAAAACACGCACATGCTTACCCGCATCAATGTTAAGTTCATCTTTGATAGCCGGTACGTTTAGGTTTGTCCGAGCTCCGCAAATATTCTCCAAATAGCAGATGTCGCCCTCCGAGTTGTCTTCTTGCTGTTTTTGCCGTGTTTTTTGCTATCATTTCGCCGAGGTCCAGCTGCAGTTCTTACCCTTGAAACGAGTGAAATGCCGGCCATTTTTTTTTTCACAACCATAACAAGTCAACCTTCTCGGTAACGGTGCCTTAACCTGTAGCGGGCTGCATTTTTGACGTCATTTCCTCGTTAAATACAAAATTCTTCCAGATTTGGTCATCAGTAATTGGTTATGGCGAATTATGCTTGTGCTTTTAGCTAATAAGAATTGGGGAAATATTTTGAATGAATAATAATGTAATTTAACTGAAGCAATAAGCGATATTCTCTTTGAATATTTTCTAGTGTCAACCAGCTCCAACCCAAATCTATCTCCAATAGAAGTTCTTAGTAAGGAAGCCACTGTCGCCCTTTCTGTTGTTGGAGCTATCCTGTTCCTCTGCATCGTCTTGGGGTTCACCTTCTTTTGCTATATACGCCATCAGCGGAAGCAGATTATGGAGTATCGTAATCAGCTTTTTCCAGTATACACTGGAAAACACCAGGTAAAATACCATGTAAAACCAGCTTAAATTGAAGCTACTACATAACAACCAGTGCCTGCTTGAAAAGCTGCAACTTATGACTATGATGATGATTAACTTTATTTAAGTCTCATGTCTTATAGTTCAGGCACAGTGCCTTACTAATTGGGGAGACTTATTTGGCTGAAAATAATGTTCGTTGGGCTGCGTAAATTTCACACCCCTCCCATTCCAAGATCATATTCAACACCTACAATGACAACTTTGAACGCGGAAAAACGAAGCAGGGGGATTTCCTTTACTCGTGAAAATTTTGTCTCCGGGGAGCGATCAAATTAGGAAAGGGGTTTTATATGCAAAAGTCTCTCAACCTTTGTTCAACCGGTTGTATTAACACTATCTTTCACGATCTTTTCACGATCTTTCAAACTTCATCTTCTTTGATATGTGAAATGTAGGTGACTTTACTTGGCCTGGAGTAGTTGAATTTCTATGGAGAGCCAAGTTTAAAGGGGGAATAAAAAATTTATCGTCAGTGCCGGTTAACGTCCTTCGTAAAACGCGCATTGGGACTAATTTTTGACGTCGTAGTCGTGCAATTAAGTCTGATCGACCGGGCAGAGTTGTAGTTTTTGGTTCAGTCCCGCAGCTGTTTTTACCTTCTCTTTACCGTTGTCGACTCTCTTTTGCTTTTGCTCTTTAGTAACCTTTTGGAAGTGCAGGGTGGCTCTAACTATGGCCACTTTACATTCGTGTAAAATCTCATGGCGGTGGACACTTTTGAGAATTATTATACATTGATTCATCAACATCTGAGTTGCTTGTTCGAGGCCAGTCGACAGTGATAATTTGCAAAATTTTAAGCATAGATTGCTCCTCCTTTTAAAATACATGTATGCTCACACATAGGTGAAGATGGCTGATATTTTGTTCATTTCATTGCAGGCTATGGACAAGTCTGTTCCGCAAAAATACTCACGATTTTTTTTTTTGTCGACCTACCGTGAACGAGGTGCCGAGTTTCTTTGCGGAGTGGCCATAGATTTAATTAAGCCTACTTTTCAAACATAAACTTTGTTTCTCCTTTGACTCGATTCAAAAAGTGATCCATTGCCCTAAAGTGGGCTTCTCAATTCAGGTAATACTCATGAACCAAAACGTTTCCAGTTGAAGTGGAGGGAATGAAGTTACCATTGCTTAGTTTCCTATTGAATGGTATACGTTAAGTAATGAAATATTTCTTGATTGTTTTAGATTGACCCTACTCGCACACTGCTTGAACAATGTAATGATCTTCCTTATGACCCTGATTTCGAGTTTCCTGAGGACAAGCTCATTCTTGGGGAGGTGCTAGGATCAGGGGCCTTTGGAAAGGTCATTAAAGCAGAGGCTATAGGAATGAACAACTTTAGTCCCAGAGACAAAAGTCAAAAGAAAAGTCAGCGGCGACCTAAAATGTTTTGTCAACGCAGGGCCGGCCATGCGTACCACGATCCCAGAGGCAGTGCGTACACGAAGACCACTGTAGCTGTAAAGACTGTTAGAGGTAATGTTTCAAGTCAAGAGATCTCTATTTCAACTTGTGTAACATTTACCATGGAACAAGGATGGCTGGTACTTGTCGGGGGTTGGTGGAGGGGAAAAGGGAATTTGGTTTATAATAGAAGCTGATAATATGTAGGGTACGGGACGAGTTACCAGGTTACCAGCGCGGTAATGATTTGGGAGACGGGGTAGGGTTGATTTAGGAATCTGTGCCTACCAGTGGAAAAAACTGCAGCCATGCCCCTGTATTCAGCATGGGTGAGGTGGGCAATTCGCGAGGGGCCTCTCTCATGCATGAGTACCGTTCGTGCTCATTCCTGTTGCTGAGGTTTGTGCCTAGTTAAACTGAACGCTGCTTGTGACATGGTCACATGGACTCCACTAGACCCAGTGGAAACTGTACTTTTTTTTACTGACCGAGTACGCTATTTTGGCACTTCAGGGGGAGCTACTGCGGAGGAAGTAAGAGACCTGGCATCAGAGCTGAAAATTCTAATTTACATTGGAGAACATAAAAACATTGTAAACCTCCTTGGTGCTTGTATCAAGCGAGATCGTATCCTTGTCATTCTGGAATATGCACCACATGGGAGTTTACAAAAGTTCTTACAAGGCAAGCGAGATGTTTATGAAGGAACCTGGACTACGACTGCGAGTGACCCAGAGATACGATTGAATATATCAAATCTTGTGGGCTACGCCTACCAGATACCCCGTGGAATGGAATACCTGGCGTCTAAAAAGGTAATTTTTCCCCATTTAAGGATTCCCACATTGCTCAAGAAAATTCAGTTCTAACAAGAGCTATAGCCAAGGTGGCTCTTGGTTATAATAGACCTTTTTAGCTTATATTTTATTTTTCCATTTCACACCACGTGATGTTCTCGGGGCAATTTGCATTTTGTCTTTTCATAACATATACAGACATGTATGCTCTTTCTTGTTTCTGATTTCTTGTTTTTGTTTTTCTTTGTTCAAAACATATCTGTTTTGTCTAGTGTGTTCACCGAGACTTGGCGGCCAGAAACGTCCTTGTTGGAAAAGACTACGTCATGAAGATCGCTGACTTTGGTCTTGCTCGAGATATTTACAAGAGTGAATTATATGTGAAGACGAACAGTGGTGTTTTGCCAATGAAGTGGATGGCGATAGAATCATTGTTTTTGAGGGAGTACTCAGAGAAAAGTGATGTGTAAGTACAAATAACATAAAAAATGTATGAAGGAAGAATATCAAAATCTTATGCGGGGATGACAACTATACAAATGCGTAATGAAGTATTCAAATTAAAAAGAAGCTGGCCTTTTGATTACTGTAATTATTTAAACTTGTCATAACATATTTTAGTAGGCGCTCTCAGATCGGCCGAGAAGTGTGTTTGCGTGCGAGTAATAAACACAGTATATACACACTCAGTGATCTTGGTTTCTTAGCCTGATTGATTCGCTATCTCGGACTATTCAACATTGTTTTATAGCTGGAAATTTCTTCTCAACAGCGCGCTGTCTCATTGGTTACTTCGAGGTCACATGACATCTAACAATGAAACTGTTTCCCGTTAAAACCTCTGGGCGGACAACGTTGCAAAATATCTATGACGTCAGAGGGTAATAGTGCACTGTTACCCACTAATGTTGACCGGTGACCGCTGTTACAGCGAGGTTTAACGAATTTCTAGCTTCAAATTTCCAGCTATATAACAAATCACTTAAAGACTGGTGCCTTGGCAAACAGTTACGCATAAATCGTGATGTTATTATATAAATCAATCTTGATCTATATATAAGTAAATCTTGATGTACACCTAATTGCAATAACGTTGTCATAGAAAAAAGCAAAAAGCAAAAAGCCAAATAGGAATTAATTAGCCATGTGATTTACATTTGCGTGTTTTAATGATTTAACAATTATTTAAGAATTTTAAGTCATTCACAATAACAAGACATAATTCTGCTTCCGCGCTGTAAGATTCCGCACATGAAACACCGATGTGTGTAACGAAAGGGTTCAAAATTATTACTTCAATCGAATTGTCACTCATAGCCAGAGTTTCTGAAATACCCTTCGCAGTTTTCTGGTGAAATTTGCCCAAAAGTATGCAAGATAAACGCATGGGGCTGAAGACAGCAACGAAAGGCAATGTCATTTTCCCGAATGAAGTGTTTGGCCTGGTGATAACTTCCTTCTATCGGATTAAAATCCGGGCTGTAAGGTGGAAGGTATCTGACCAAAGCTCCGGCACCATATATAATTTCTTCCACTTCCGCAACATGATGAACTGCGTGGTTGTCTAAAAACACAAAAACGAAATTAAAGATTTTGAGCAAATGTTTAAGAGAAAAATTCATTTCTTATGAACAATTTATTACCTAGCACAACCACAGAGCGAGCGTTTTTTCCATTGTATTGATTGAGAAGGGGTACTATATCATTACGTAGAAAGTCAGCAAAAACAATGTGATTGAATCGTTGGCCTGGATTGAGTACTCGGATGCTGAGGTATCCATCGTGAGCAATAGCAGATATTACTGTAATACGTTGGCTATTTGTTCTTGTCCTTATCACCTCATCCCGCTGCCCTTTCTGTGAATAACCGTGTTGTCTCGATAAGGTTCTGTCCTGGAGAAAGATAAGATCAGAAAAAATAACGAATGAGTGGAAAGAACGTTTTATACAAAACAAGTTTTTTTCTAACAAACAATCTACTCTGAGAAATTATAAAAAAGCAACACTTACAATTCCTGCCTCATCAATAAAAATGAGTTCATGAGGCGATTGATTTAGCATATCAGCTTTGAATTGAGCACGAGGTCGTCTCTTCTCTGAGCTGCAATTTCTCTTATCTGTGGACAATCAGAAGCAATAGTGGGTGTTAGAGAGAGAAAAAAGATAAGCGGTATCAGTAATTCTTATACTGACCTTCTTGTTAGTGAATCCATGCAAGTCTGTGAAGTGTCCTACACAGTGTGGAAACATCAAACTCGGAGCCAGTTTGTTCCTGTATTGTTGACGCGAGCTGATGTAACCGTGTGGCTGGCTCTTTGAGTATCGCCTCCATTATAATGTATTCTTCATGACGGTGAAGTGTTGTCGTACCGACAGGTCGACCAGCTCTTTCTGCTACAACTTTTCCTGTAAATACAAATTTTTGGCGGATACGCTGCACCATTCTTGGGCATAAAAATAACTGAAAAGCAATTTCCTCATCACTACGCATCAGTAGAAATTTGTACCAGATAATTCTCCAGCGGAGGTCCTCTGAATAAGCGCCCGGCATTCTACCTCATAAAAAATGACCAATTCTTTGCAGTGGTTTCTTTTTCGCAGTATTTCTGTTTATTTAGTAATCGTTTGCACGAGCTAGAATAATAGAATCATCCCGTGATCCCAGCCCGTGAGCCAAAAAAGTAAAGCGTAAATTAGAAATTCAAATTGCACACACCAGCACGTGCAGATTATAAATCAGTCTAAGGGCCTGTTTACATGGAGTGGGGGACCCCGGTCTAGTAGGGTTGGTTTCTTTTGTTTTCACGCTCTGAGGGACACAAAACAAAAGAAACTTACCCCACTAAACCGGGGTCCCCCACTCCATGTAAATAGGGTCTAAAACATAGAGGGACAAGTTCTAAACGACGCTCGTCAACGTTTTACGACTGATATCAGAATAGTTGGTGGGAACAAAAAATCTTCATACAGAACAGCCAGAGTAAAGGGTTTTCCCGTAACGGAGACTTGCTCCGAATTTAGAGAGGCAGTGAAGAACATTATTCCTGGTGAGCCGTTTGCAGAGAATTTCAGCTTTGGCTTCATCGACAAGAAGTAGAAAAAACTCTGGGTTCTTACTGACACAGATTACCTGACGCCTATGCCGCTGCTATAAGTGGGCAACCTCTTTGGGTGGACCCCAGTCATGTGGTGGTGAATGAAGAACGTGCCGGGAGTGTCAACAAGATGACTAGATGACTACCGCACAGATGACTACCGCACAGGTTGTCGAAACGTCAGTCACTGTCAACAACAACAGTCCTATTCAGGACTACGTTCACCCGGACGATCAAACTCAACCTTTTGAAGTGTCAACAAGAAAGGCAACCAAACAAACAAACGTAAGTATAAGCTTTTAAAACGAACACGTGTTTTCAAAAGTGTGACTTTCGGTAAAATTCCTTATTCCTTATAGGTTCTCATGATGAGACAAATGCTGCGTCCCCCTCATTCACGGAGAAAATAGACGAGCAAACGAAAAGGTTGGAAGATAAGCACGGCGAGACCGTTTTCCAGCCTTACCAGTACCGATTCTGGGCGGAGATGCTGGTATGAAATGAATCCTCAAATTAACGCTAATCAAAGCAAAAAGCTAAAATCAAGGTAAATTTTTATTTTTTTTCTTATCATTCCAGGTTTTGGGGTCGCATAAAAGTGAAGATGAACCACCAATGCTGTCGATATTTCGAAACAAGGTGGCAAAAAAGACCGCAACAAGCACGTCAACAGTAGTAAGTGAACTATTAAACCCACAGAATATCGCATTTTCCCTACCTGCACTGTAGATCTTGGCCGCATGAGATAAATGGTCCACTAATAACTTGTTGATGATTTATCTTTAGACTACAAGTTCAGCTACAACTACAAGTTCAGTCGGCTACTCTCGCTCAAGCATCCTCAGGGAACTTAGAGAGCTACATGACCTCAAGCAGATGGGTGTTTTAACGGAGGAGGAGTTTGCTGGCAAGAAGAAAGTTCTTATAACTGATCTAAAGTAGAGTGTGTAGAATCCAATAAAACAGTTTTGATATGTAAATGAAGTTGTAGTTGTTGTTGTTATTTGAATCAAGTTGTTACCGTTAACAGAGACCTATCCAGTAATGGGCTCATGACCCCCGCTTGCGAAAAAAAAAAAAAAACGGAAAAAAACGGACTGAGGCAAACCTGTCATCGCGGTAAAAAGAGTCTCGCTTTATAAATTTGTACCCTGGTCGAGTGATTGAAACAGCAGCACAGGGAGAAAATTCAATTGCCCGTGTTGGCATCAACCGCGCTAGACAGGAGCCATGGTCATTTTAGAGCCAACATTCTCCATCAACAGAAGTCGCACAATTCGATAAAGAAAAAGGTGAATTGACGCGAGCAATGTTATGTCTCAGTTGTCGCACTTTCAGTCGCCAATGTATTATGTCCTGACAAACGGAGCTTGGTTTGTGGCGCGGGAGAGGAACTGGCGGAGGAACGCCTTACCCGCTCCGCGATGAAAAAACCTGCCTACGCCCCTGATTTGTTGCTTGAAAATTGTGATGGTGTTGTGCACTACAAACCATACGCAGACTGGCTTTTCTATTTAGCACTAAACGAAAAGACGCGTCGCCTTCCTGGAATTTACCCCAGGCTATATTTATTGAAAAAAAATTAAGCCATTTTTTCTTTAGGAGTTATCCGATTTACGTTTGTAATTAGAGTACGTTTGAAATCCGCTAGATGAATCAGCCTTGAATTGCATTACAATGACACCAAGAAACTGATGCAAATGATTTCTCTCATTTTACGTGATTAATATTCAGGTATAATCCTGTGTGTTGTGAATGTTGCAAGCAATGATAATTAAATGCTAATTAATTCCTATTTGGCTTTTTGCTTTTTGCTTTTTGCTTTTTTCTATGACAACCTTATTGCAATTAGGTGTATGTAAGTCAAACCTGATTTATATAAATAAATCTTGACATATTATTCCCGTTGGACAAGCATGTATTTCCTCTCTGATTTTGTTGAGATCACTTCGTATGTATATACTAATACAATTATTCTTTTCAATCTGGGTGAATAGTGGCTTTATAAATTTATTTATTAGTGGCTCGGTATATAATAAGCCACTATTCACCTCGAAATAGAGAGTACGTAGAGTATCACCTAGAGTAGAGCAAAGTCAAGGCTTCTTTATTTGTTTTATGATAGAGAACAGTTAAATTCCCCACACATTCCCCTTTTTTTTATTTCAAAGCGAACGAGTGTCGTCAGCATGTTTTATACTCTCTATCATAAAGCACGCTTTTTCAACAAATCAGAGTGCGCGTTATAGGTGAACTTTATTATTGAAATGCAAAACAAAACCGTACTGATTACGCGTACGAAAGTACGTCTAGATACGACACTTCGCGACTAGTAAGAATTTCTCTTTTAATCATCACCATAAACTGCAACTTTTTCTCGGGAAAGTTGGCACTACAAAGACACCTTAACAGAAAACTGTTTTTCTGTGGTTTACAGACTGCACCCATTCTCTTGAATTCACCTAACACCCTCTCGTGTTTATATCAGGGTTTGTAAACACGGCAAAAGAATGCTACTAATAACGATTCTTGAATGTAGCGCTTCATATGCAAGCCATGTAAGTTTTGATTCCAATAATTTCCTTGTAGTAGTGTTAATAGCAGCTTACCTCTGTGTCCTCGAGTCCATAGTTTAGCTTAAACAGCTTACAGAGCTTTATTGACGCCCTTTTGGTTTGGAATGACCCTGGCTGTGATGACCCTTCGAGTGTGTATGTTTTTAACTTTGACATTTAAAAAATAAATGCAGATGGTCGTTTGGTATTTGCTTGTGGGAGATCTTTACACTGGGCGGCACACCGTATCCCACTATACCCGTAGAAGAGCTCCTAGACTTCCTTAATTATGGAAACCGTATGGAAAATCCCCGCGACTGCCCTTCGGAGATCTACAAAATTATGCAAGATTGCTGGCAGGAATTACCCGACAAGCGACCTAAATTTGATCAAATCAGCCAGTCGATTGGTACAATACTTGAGCAACGTGCTTCCCAGGTGAGGCCTTTTTTGCACTGTTTTTGAGGCAAAGGAGGAAGTAAGAGAACAGGAGAGTATCCTCTCTCTTGTTAGAACTTATTGTACACTAGGTCCTTCGAAGGAAAAAATGAAGTTTATCAAGAGAGGATACTCGCTTGAGTGTATATATCCTTGGTTCTGATGGGGCGACCGGGAATTCAGCTTTGCAAGAAGAATATGAAGAGATGACTTATACCGTTTGCTCTTTAAAAATTTACCATATTTGCAATAACAGTGGCGGATTCAAATCTCTAACCGCTCATTTAGTCCCGTAGACTGCAGTTTGTCCTATAAAGAAGGTGGAGCCCCGGGCGCCCGGGGCCCCTTGGCCCCTCCCGTAGATCGGCCATGGAATGATATAACACGATCTGCATGCTGTCTTTTTTTTTTAGACTGATGCAATGCAGATGCTAAAGCAATACGGATTATAAAAATTTACGATTCTATAAGATTAAAGAATTTCGACTGCCCATTGAAAGAAAGATTATGAGGGATGTCCATCTTTTGCTGGTCAGGAGCCCATAACCCGGAGTGAACAACTTCCATGCGCTTATGTCACGACGTTTTCACGGACCAGTTTCTTTTTAGAACGGTTTTGGCGCGAATTTATGTTCAATTCCCCACACATTCTTGTGTCACGACGTTTTCTCGGACCAGTTTATTTTTAGAACGGCTTTTGCGCGAATTTTAAATATCTTTCAAATTTCACAAACTAGACAGCAAAACCTACGTACCTAAAAATGGTATTTTCTGCCTTTTAATAACGTTTAGTTTTCCGTTTTGAAATCTTATACTTGTAAGTGCCCCTTAAAATGTGACTAAAAATAAACTGATCCGTAAAAACGCCGTGACATAGGCCTAGTATGGAAGTTGCTCGCACCAGATTATGGGCTCCTGGCTGGTATGTTTATTCTAAAACTTCGATACTGGGCTTATTTTTCACAACAGAGTGTCGCGACCGAGTACCTACACTTAATAGAAGACAACAACCGTGGCAGAAAAGATTACAACCTTGAGCCACGTGATTCAGACCCCACTGTTCCTGTGACGAGAGCAGATGTTTATAACAGGTTAGTACTCTTTCAATTAAACATTTGGCTTTTATTCTTGAAAAGTTCAGCCACAAGCGAGTTGGGTTGTCTATACCCGGTATTCCGACCCATAAAGGAGCCAACAAGTCCCAGGCTAAAGAACTTCGCAATATTAGTTCGACAATAAATACGTTATGTTATGTTAATTCAATAACTGATAGGTAAGGCCAGATGTGTTTATGTTCGGAATTTGCATTTATGGCCGCAGTTTGATCCTCTAGGGATTTTACGTCACATCTCGGCATTTAAGCCTTGTCGCCTCTCGCGTTAGTCACTCGACACAGCCAGTTTTACCGCTCACACCTTGCCGAGCTTAATTTTTCTAGTATGCTGTTAAAGTTTAGTCTCGTAGTTTACAGCGATGTAATTCGTTTTTCTCCGCCACTACTTTATTTCTTGCACGTTAGTTTTTTCTCGTCCCCAATAAACACAACTGGTCGTGTCCTTCCTATTTCAACGTGTTGTTGCCTTTCTGCTGATTAGAACTTAAACGTTTTCTCTGCGGCGGAACGCAGTGACATAGCAGAGAATTCTTCTTATATACTAGCTTGGCCACTGAGGGAGCGCTTATTTGGGGAAGAAATAGGTTCTTCAAAGGAGTACTGAGGAGACGGTATATCGTTATGAGGCATGTGCATGGTCGTGGCAAAAAACAAAGGGACTCAGTTAAATTGTTTTGTAAGAAATAACATTGCTTAACTCGTGGAATCAGATAATGGTCTTGCTGTGCACGGGAAATTTAAAATTGAGCCGAACGAGTGGTTAATAAGAAACTGTTCCCTTATGTCAATGCCGGCGTTTAATCAAAGTTAAACAAGCGTTCAGAGAATGAGAGAAAGAAAGAGAGGAGGTTCCCTTATAACATCACTTAACATAATATTTAAGACAGTGTGCTGGAGGTGATTGTTATTCAAGGAGACTCTTATTTTTCATTTTGGCAGACGAAGTTTTAGGGGAGGACGCTTAATAAACGTGAGCGCCTTTTATTTTTGACATTTAAGGCGTAATACCGTATAAATCTCAGGGTGAGAAAATCTAACTCCGTTTGCTGAGTGTTTCATGTTTCGAGTCCATTGCGGTTGGCATCAAGATTTGAAATAATAATAATAAAATAGAGCATTGCGATCTTGTCTCACAGAATTATCGGCTCGCGATCGTCGTAAAATGTTTTAATGTGATTGGCGTTGCCCTCTATAATAGTGCGCATGATCTAAAATGTATGGTTAATTTTATAGGAATCTACTATGGTTGACAGCATTGTTTTCTTCTTATAGGCGATCAAGTGAAAATATTGCAAACAATCCCTTGCCTCCATTACCAGATGACATAGAAGATCAGTTCGATCCGGAATCAGAGGAGAGAAAACAGATGCTGAAACCAGAGATTTACGGTGGCTCGTCGGGTAGTGAGGGCGACATAGAACTAGAAGAATTCCATGGTAATGAGCAGGCTGTGGCCTTGGAACTGACGCCTATTGCTCACTCTACAGAAAAGGCCGGAAATTCAAAGAAGAAAACTACAATCGTCTGAGACTTGCGCTAAAGTTAATCTTTTACTTCCAGATTCAATAATAGAGACATTTTAAAAATAGTCCCTACTTGTGAAATGCTGTGATGTGATCGGCTATTCAAATGAAACCTTATCTGTAGCAAGTTTACATGACTGCATTTGATTATGTTTTACTGATTTAGTTCGAAATCTTAGTTCAGTAACTAGTCAATGAAATCCAATAGTTTGACCATTTGAATTAAAACCTCTTCAGTGGCGTGTTCACATGAAACTAGCTATTTCGCATGTAGTTCTAA
>CALNXK010000025.1:2817500-2852500 GCA_942486035.1 Porites lobata | reverse complement strand
AAAATTGCAAGCCTAAATGTATAGCAGCTGTGCACATTGTCAAAAGAACTTTTTTTAAAAATCAAAATGTTGCTGGACCTATCGAACTGTAGCTCCAAGACGGTCTAAGCGTTTTAATGAAAACACTCTCACATCGGATAAAACTCAATTTCTGTAACATACAAAGCTGTAATAATGTGCAACAACAATGAAATGTCCATCGATCGACAAAATCACGTTTCGAACTGCGCACTTTAGAAAACTGCCGCAACCCGGCCGCTTTCGATCGACTAGCCACAAGACAATTTACACAGCACGACAATGGCTAAGAATATTTCTTTACCTTCTTTATAATTTCCTTTTGTACCTAGAGACACGAGATTAAGTTGAACCAAGCGTAAGCACAAACGGAGATTTATTATCTAAATATAGTTTTTCCAGCAACAAAATACAAGCTAAATCATATTAACAAAACAAAGCCCAAAAGTGTTTGTCCCTCTACTATTTTTTTGTTGAATCCGTGATAAGAAACTTGAACTAAACAACAAAAACATTTTGGATAGCGTTATAATACGCTCTTCGATCAACAGTCAAATGGTGTCGAATGTTCAAGTCGTATTTTGACACAAAAATGGGATACACATTTAACAAAACTGTCGCTTCCGTGCAACTCGGTACAAGCTTATTTATATACCAAAACAAAGCCCAATAATTTTTCTTCCACTACTTTATAATTTCTTTTTGTACCGAGTTGCATGGAATATGCAGTAAACAAAGAGAGTAAAAATTACCCACCTTTTCGGCATGTCTTCCACATGCAAACCAGCGATCTCAACGTCAACAACACTGAATCAGACCATGCCACTGCGAGTTTTTGCCAGTTCCAGGACGCTATATTCTCTAGGGAACACACTTCCGTCAAAACTTCGACCAAAATATTACAGAAGAGAGCTTTCTTTGAACCTGTAAATAAACTTGTAAAAAGTCTGTAAACTGAGAGAGGGGCACTGATTTGACCCTGTGAAAGCTCTGTCAATCGAAAAAGGGTGACACCTTTGACCCTGTAAACCTGTCGATGTGAAGTCTGATACCCCCCCTCCCACCCCCTCCAAAAAAAGCAACTTTCAACCCCGCAGCTTCGTTAATCTTTAGTTGATCATAAATTCTCTCAGTAATGTACTCAGAATCCCCTCCCCCGCCTCATTCTCGTCTCCAAGTCGATGCTTAGGTTACTACCAGCCAAGTTCATTTCTCCCTCCACCACCCCAACGGGAAATTCAATTTAAAAGACGTTGCAGACGATCTTGCTTAACGGCATTAAGTGCCAAAAAACTTTATTACGTTACCTTTAAGGGTCCTTACAGCAACAGTGGTCTTCTTAGAAGCGCTAACTCTCGAATCGTGGTACATTTTACTGCGGTTTACGTATCGCCGGAGCAGACTGAGTCGCGGTCCCCCTTTTACTGGACTTTTGTCTCTGGGACTAAAGTCGTCTATTCCTATAGCCTTTGCTTTAATGACCTTTCCAAAGGCCCCTGATCCTAGCACCTCCCCAACAGTGAGCTTGTCCTCAGCAGACTCGAAATCAGGGTCATAAGGAAGATCATTACAATGTTCAAGCAGTGTGCGATTAGGGTCAATCTAAAACAAGACAATGAATGTTTTAACACTATGTTCATTACATTTTACGACGTCCCAACAGGTTACCGTAAAATTCCGAAAATAAGCCCCTCCATATATAAGCCCCTCCATATATAAGCCCCCAAACCGGTAACGCTAAAAAAACCTTCCTTAAATCGCCCCTCCAAACATAAGCCCCCATTTCGGGGGCTTGTACTCGGAAATTTCCCTTCAATGCAAAGTAAAATAAACCAAAAACGGTAAATTTCCTTCCAACTATAAGGCTCTGAAACGCACATTTCCCTCCGTAGATAAGCCTCTTCGAACATATGCCCCTCCGAAAATATGCCCCTCCAAAAGTAAGCCCCTCAAAAAGGGCCTTTGAAAAAAATAAGTCCCGGGGCTTATTTTCGGAATTTACTTGGACAAGATGTAACGTACTAATGCAACAGATACACTGTGTGTGGCGTTTAGTGGCCTTTTACTTCTTTTTTTTTTGGCACAAGAAGTGGTAGAAACTGGTAAACAGATAATGGTGAACCGTTTGAGGTCAATTTGTCGTGGGTGATATTTCGCTCTTTCACCACCTACATTGGATAACTTTTAGGTTTGTCGAAGCTGTCAGTAAGCTATTCCCCAGCGGTGACCGCTTAATACAGGTTTGAATGTTGACTTTTGCACGGATATTTACCTGGTATTCCTCTGAGTGTTTCACAAAAAACTGGCTACGATACCCCGCAATCTGCTTTTGCTGACGACGAATAAAGCAACAGAAGGTGAGGGCCAGGACTATACAGAGCAACACGATACATCTGGAAAGTTGCTGAGTACTGTTGAACCTATAAAGATAATATCACCTATTGCTTCAGTAAACATGGGAAAAATTTCGGGTGACATTATATGGATCATTATAGCTATACGTTTCTGGGTGCCCACCTACCCCTCCCCTAAGCCAACCTTAACACTTACTTCTCACTCAGGCGGTGTGCGCACTACGACTGCGATGCATTGTGGATTCAAAATTTTCAAGATGGCGGCGAAGGTCGAGAAATTTCGCAGGTTATATGCTTTATTTTTCAATAGATACAGTTCTTTCCTTAGATAGTTTTTCTCGATTTCACAAGCTAATATTTGTTTAGATTTTTTCTGTGAAGAAAAACAAATCAATATTCTTCATTTCAATCTAAAACGTGGAGCCCGAAGATTCCTCCTGTAAGAGCATGAAATTTGAACCCGGTTTTTAAGAGGCTATAATTTCCATTATATTGCCCGTCGAAAGTAGAAGATAGTTGTAAGTGTTTCTACAAACCTTGTTCTACGCTAATTTTTTATCGCTCCCCAACGCGCCCCACGTTTTGTGATACTTTTTCCGAATTGAAACCGGCATGTTTTCATGGGAAAATGTCGCCTCGCGAAGACCAATGTGACATGTTACTGGAAGTGTTACTGTTGTAATCACAAGCTGATCACAAAATAGCGGGGCAGCGGCGACTGGTTCCTCCAAACAATAGCATTAGGTGAGCATAAAATGTTCGAAACTGGTATATAAATAGGCTGATGAGTACTCTGATGTAGGAATGTCTGTTTTTGTAATAGGACTAAAAAAGCATAATAAAATTGCAGTCATACATGTGACTCTCTTTATGCAGGTATAAAATCAGTAGGATTAGAATTACAGGTATTAAATTAAAAGATAAGTTTGATTATACAGTTAAGCCCTGTGCATTTTGAAACCAACAATCTACTTCCAAGATTGTTGTGTGTTGTTGTGTGGATGTTATGACTTGGTCAGTTTCTTGCCTAGTCCCTGTTTTATTCAGTGGTGATTAGCCTCCACAGCAGGCATTTAAAAGGAAAGGGAGAAGGGTTTTGGGCACAAGAGAAATGCGAAGAGTGCACGAGGAAGGAGGGAGTGATTGCAACATTCACCTGGTTGATGTTTATAATGCAAAAAACAATTAGTCTCCTGTGTGGCAGGCATTTCCCTCCCTCCTTCCCTCACATTTCTCTTGCACCAAGACCCACTTTCCCTTTTCTTTGAAATGCCTGCCACACAGGCTATTAAAGTGATGTCATTCTATCTGTTTACCCGTTTACACTGTTTAATATATATCAAGCAATTTGCATATTTTGGTGGCTTTAGTTAAAATATAAATTGCTTGATCATTGAATGTGCTTTTGATATTGGAAACCAAGGCTGAAAAAATGGTGGCAGGGAAAGGAAATAGAAAAAGTGGAACAATGGGGCAGTAAAATCATGAGACTAAGAACCTGAATTAACTAAGTAAGCCTAAACAGATTCTTACATAAATAGTAGTTAGCACAAGTTTAGGCTATTTAGGTTTTTAAATGGGTTCATATTTTCTGAAGTAAAAATGTAGCTAAGAGTATTTGTGTTTCACCTTGTTCCTCATATAAAGTCTGCATACCAAATTAGAAGTTATGTGAGAATGGACATAAAAAGAGGAATGTATTTAAATTTAAACATTGGCATTTACATTGCAGTTGGAGTGATAAAACAGCTTTGTCTCCAAAGAACATTCTAAATGTTGATTTATCTCTGCTCAAGTGTACAGAATTTTTTCATAGATTTGAAAAATAAGAACCTGTTTCAAATTTTAGGCTAAACAGGTTTTTATATAAAGGGGGCTCATCTGGCATAATTTTATTTTAGCTGAACAGGTTCTTGAAATTCAGGTTCTAAGTCAGGGGGTTTTACTGTACCACTAGGATCCACCTCTGCAATAACTGGTAACCAAAAAGCCCTCTTTACGGACAACCGCTTCATACAGACACCTGATCAAGGCTGTGCTCTAGCAGAGCCCTGTGGCCTCTGGTACCTAACTTTTGCTTTTGGGTGACTAGAAAATCTCAGACTTTTCATACAAATCATATGCTGGGCAGCCTAGATTTTACAGGTTCAGAGAACTAGGCTCCTGTCAATGTTCCTTAGAGCACAGCCTTGCTCATCATTACAGATAGCTTGCTTTGTTCCCTGGAAAAAAGCCCTTAAATTTTCTCTAAATTAAGATGGTTAATTTCTACAGTCCCCTCAGTGTCTGTATAACAGAGTTGACTGTGAGTATGATGAGACCTATGACACCATATTTAAATTATAAAATTGGGGTGAGGAGAAAGGAAAGGGGTCTCAAGCTATGTTGCCCCAGCCCTGATTACAGGAGATTTGTAAACATGTATGAATTTCACATTTTGAAGAGTTTTTATAATCCAAAAAAATATGTGATAACATGTGTTTGTACATACTGACACAATCATTAAACAAATATTGGCTGCAGCTTTTAAAATCTATTGACTGCATCAGGCTTTGTAATCACAAATATGCCATTTTCAGTTTCAATCCAGTTATAAGACATTCTATGACTCATACCAATAGAAAAATATGGCAAATAAAGATGCTCAATATTATATTATCTATAAAGAGGACACAAGTTCACTGTACACAAATACTCTCTACTTTATTTACTTGTCTTCATGTGATGATAAATACAGATGTTAAGCAAAACGAAATGCAGACTTGGTGCCAACAGAGAAACAAGTCCTCGAAACGATGACCCCTCAACTTCGATTCTCTTATTACAGCTAGCAAGTGAACATCTTGCAATGCTGAATGACAAAACAAAATAAGCTCACTGTGTTTAAATACCGTTGCCGGGTATTCTGAAGAAGCTCCTAGTATTTTATGAGTATATCACAGCTATGCACATCAGTACCTCTTAGCACTAGTTGCACTGATTTCACGGTAAATTCAAAAATTTTCGGCGAACCGCGGGTCTTACCTCCAGTGCTTTTCATGATTGAAGCATTGTGCCGACTTTTCTCGGTCAGTTGCAAACAGGATGCAAGTGATTACGAACAAAATACATCAGAATACACTTATCAACGGAATGAGACTGTTTTTTCCCTGAGAGTTGGACAAACTTTCTTTTTCAAGGGCTTCCGGAGGACATTCAAAGCAAAATCGTATATATCTACAGCGTAATTAACGAATATTCACACCGCAGTCGAGATGTTCACTCCCCGTCATCTTGACACAAATGATCAGATTTTGAATACCGCCCATGATGCTTAGCGATCGTAGTGCGCACACCGCCTGCTTCTCACTTAGGGCAAAATATTGGCTTAGGGGAGGGGTAGGTTGGCAGTTTCCCAGAAAAGTATAATGATCCCAAATGTAATAGCAATGCGTAGCACAAGAATTGCTAAGATGGCCCACAATCAAAAGTGGTAAAAAGGCCAATCTTTTAAGAAAGATGTTCTATTCCGTTCCGCAATTATAACACAGGCGACTCGCAGGAAAAATTCCGAATACTCCCAAGTCTCCCAACAGGATTCAAAACCTAAGAACTGTAGGGAGGAACTTGAACTTTTCCAGTTCCGAGCCGCCTATGTCACGGCGGACTAAAAAACATCTTTCTCATGTATTCACCAGCCTTATAATTCACCATCTCTTTTCGATCATTCCGCCACATTTCCTTTTGTTAAATAGTCAGGTGGAGAACTAATAAAGACATAATTTCACTTGCCACTCCACAGGAAGAAGAATTTGTTTTTACCTTCTGGTTATATGGTCCTGGTGAATTACCTCTGAGTTACAAGAGTAGTGAAAGTAAAGGCCATCAAACTAACAACAATAAAACTAACTGCAATAATGGGTATCACTCATGTACTGTTTCTAATATAAAGACACAGAGAAACTTTTCAGTCAAAAGCTTTAACCCCGCAGTTATTTCTGATATTAAAATAGACGGCAAATCTTTAATTTCAGCTACAGGCTTCAATAGCTTCAATTGCAGCCGTTTTCAGTACCATTGCGCAAAGCTCCTGAAGTAGGTAATGTACTAAAAACGGCTGTGAAGGAGACTACAGGAAGGGTCAGGTCAGTCGGTAAAGCTCTTGACTGCAGAGCGGGAGTTCGTGGGTTAGATTCCCGAGCCGGGCCAATACTCGGGGTCTTAAAAAAACTGGCTCACCTAGCTTGACATGTGCAGTCGTAACATCCTGGGAATTTTCTGCCACACAAGTGTAGTTTCCCAAGTCGGCTTCAGTAACGGGTGATATGGTCAGCATCACAACTTCAGGGGCACGGCGTTTTGGAGTGACAACCTCTTGTGTTTTTTCTTTTCTCCACTGCACAAATGGCATTGGGTTTCCTGTGGCTTTGCATGTTACATTCCACAGTGCGCCCAGCTTCACCTGGAAGACGTCCTTGCTTGGAATTATAAAAACGTTTGGGTCCTCTGTGAAAAAAAAAAATATACATATTGATGAACAAATGACCCTCGCAGCATTAAGTTCAGCAAGAGCCACAACAGCCATTTATTAAATTCAACATGAGCTGCGCCACAAGAGAACAGCTTTTCCAATTTTTAACTACTCAATGAGGAACTTTTTCAAAAGCAGGACTAAAATAATTCTTGAGTGCATGGACCCAGAAACGCAAGCACCTGATGTGGACACAATAATTATGTAAAAAATCGTCGCCTTTCAAATCACATCATTGCAGCTTGAAAGTCGAAATTAGTAATCTCGCCGGGGGTAACTCATATCATGCACAGCTGCTAAATAGGGCTTAACTTTCGAAGTGAGAACAATTACTGGACGTATAAATTTTATCAGGGTTGATTCAAATAAAATTCATACGACATTACAAAATTTTTTACATGAAGATAATTATGATCGTCGCAGTGGTAATTGCAATTCAACCAATTGCAAATTAATCCGAGAAAAAATCCGGGACTTCAACGGGATTCGAACCCATGACCTCTGCGTTAGCGCTGCAGTGCTCTAACCAATTAAGCTATGAAGACCCATACATTGATAGCAGGCCAATTTGTTGAAAAAAAATCTGCACTTCTCGGGTTTCCTCGGGTTAATTTGCAATTGCTAAAACTGCAATTACCACTGCGACGATCATAATTATCCTCATTTAAAATATTTGTATTTCCGCAGTTCACATCATCTTCATCGCTTCATTACATTCACGGGTTAAGATGAACTCATCAAATTAGCCTGCTCTCAAGGTAGTATAGGTGTACATGTTGTTCCACGTTGTCTCTAAAGTTCTTCATATATTCTAAGTAACAGTGGAGATCAGAGAATACACCAAGTGGTCGCTTACAAGAGGTTAAAAACAATAGAAAAATCATTAACCGTGGTCCCGGTCGCTTACAGGAGGTGGCCGTTTACTACACGTTCCAACTGTACGGCTTTGACTAGGAAAATTTTGGTGTTTTGGATTGGCGGTCGCTTATGGGAGTTGGTCGCTTACGAGAGGTGGTCGCACATGGAGGTTCGACTGTATTTAAATTAATACTTGGCTTCGAGGCTTGGGGAAATAAGAGAGAAGAATGTATTCCTTAACGTGGAGCCTCAAGTTGATTTTAATAAATCGAAATCGGTCAATTTGCAGCATTTACAAAGCGAGGAATAAACAACAAGTCTTGATAATTTTAAGTGCAAAAATTCATTCAACCTTCCTCGAATTAGTCCTTACCCAAAACATCCAAGAAAGCCGTGGCACTACTTGTCCCTTGCCTGTTAGTAGCTTGACACATGTAAAAACCAGTTTGATCAGCATGTGAAGGTGAACATATCAACAGCTGGTCAACATAATTATCCACCTGATAGAAACCTGGAAGAAGCTTCCTGCTTTCGCAAGAGTCCGACTCTCCGATGGTGACCTGTGTCACTTCGAGAGATGTCCCGTCTTTGAACCACAGCACCGTTGGAGCCGGATAAGCAGAAATGCTGCATCTCAATTTCACGGTTGTTTTCTTGTACACTGTTTTATTCGAAAAACTGAGAATCGTTGACGGAAAAACATCTGAAAAAGGAAAATCACGCAATGTGACCGAGATTTAATATCAAGGAGTTTAAAAAGTTCCAACAGCGACGGCAACGAGAATGTCAGCATAAAAGAAAGAGTCAAAAGAGTAGTTTTACTATGTGAAATCAAACTACAAGAATGTTTCCTTCCTCTTTTGGATGACTCTCTGGAATTCATCTCCAAAAGAGTACGCCAACATTTGAAATAGTGAGGGAAGAAGCAAAATAATTACCCTGCAAGTGAGCTCTCCATTTGGGGTAGCCTGTGCTACAGACGAAATTTAACTCTGGTTAAGTCCTTCCGCGAAACTGCGCCAAAAGCCTTGTTCTAGCCCCTCCCCCTAACCCTAACCCTAACCCCCCCCTTACCTTTGTACCAGGATTTGAGTACACGCCATGATTGGCCTGTTAAAAAAGCCATTGTCGATTTGCCAATCAGGTTGAATAGAACTTCAAAACGCATTTCTGGTAATTCTTTGAGCCCGTTGGAGGACCGAAACAAGGATTTCGGAAAAAAAGGAGACCTCCGTGGGGGGGTCTGCTCACCAAGAAAAGTTTTCAAATTTAGGGGCTCAAAAATGTAATTTCCTCCGTAAAAAAAAAACGAAGGAAAATGCAACAGTTTACATATCTAATGTTATCAGTAAGGTAGAGTGTTTACGGGAAAAATCATGGGTAAAACAGTGACGTCATCAAGGGCGTTAGAAGAAAAAGTCGAGACGTTCTCCTCTCAGACGGGCAAAGACACCAATATAATGCGAAATATTTATCAATCATCCTGTTTTAACGATAAAAATGCTTTCAGCAAATAACAAACATGTATTTTTTTCAAATTTCAGCTGTTCGCAATAGCGTATATGCTTATCATGATCGATCGCTAAAGCCAACTAATTAGCTTGAGTGGTTTTCATGACTGCGAAAAGCTACTGATTAACGCCTGCATACATGAGTTATAACTTACTTTTGATTGTAATGTTTATGGAATCAGTAAAGTGGTGTCCACTGTCATCTTCTGCTCCACAAGTGTATTCTCCAAAATCATTTGTCGCAACTCTCTTCACCACTAAGTGAGTCTGTGTCAGATGAGCTCTTACTGTTGATGAGATATTCACTCTCCTATCGGCAGCATGCGACAGCTGTTCGCCATCTTTGCGCCAAGTTATCATGGAGCCCTTCCAAAACATTTCACATCTAAGCGTCATAGTGTTGCCTTCGTCATGCTCTGAAGGTCTTGCGATTATCTTTAGTGGTTTATCGTAAGAACCTGTAATGTGAAGTAAGAGAAAATACTTTGTGCTTACAGTATGTAGTATATTAACTGGCATTAAGGTGATGATTGACGTACAGCAGTTCAATGACTGACAATAAAAAAGAACCGATAAAAAACGATCTACGATGTTTTTATCTTATTTTTAAAGAATCAAGAGAGAACACTGCAAAATAAATTGAATACAAAGACAGGAGAGGATCGACAATACCAACAACAAAAAAAGCAAAAAATAACAACAAACCAGATAAAGATAAAGAGTTGACAAAATTAACCAAACAAACAAACATATCTGAAAGACGCGTCGAGCAGCACCCAGCAAATACAGCTGCTCGCTTCACCCATCGCCACTAGGAACGTTTGGGGCAAGCAGCGAAGATAGGCGGCTCTATTCTCAGGCTAGCCAATCAAGTATATTGAGGTGTAAAAAGTAAATCAACCTACCACCTAAGAACCTCATGACATAATCATCAGACCCCATCGCATTGGTAGCTACACATCGGAAAAACGCAGATCGTAAAGTTTGAGGGAAGGTAAGCTTGCTTACACCAGTTGCTACGTCCACAGCTGGTGACACAGAAAAGGGAGCTGAGACGTCTTGCCATTTTGAATCTGACGGCTTACACTCGCGGTTGTCATTTAAACAGAGTCCACTCTGATATTGCCATCTGAATGTAGGCAATGGATTGGTCCGGGAAACCTTGCAATCTATTACTGTAGTCGAGTACCAAATTTCTCTGATTTTGTCCAAAGTCGGTGGAGCTGGTAAGAAATTATCAGCACAAAATAATTTGTTACTTAAATAATAATTAAACCATTTGTCTCTTACAGCTGGCTAAGAACGGCAATTATCAGTAAGTCAAACCAGTTACCATAAACCTAAAAAGAAACACGGCTATTTAAGCCCTTGTTTTCTGAACTACATGTTCGCCGGCATTCAATTACTTCACTAGCGGAAACGGAAATAGAGTTGGTGTTGTTTCATTCCAAATTCCCTTTTTTTGCCAAGTATCTCTTGCCTGTTTGACCGAATCACGCAAATCCACATACTCAAGTTGACTATCAAAATTATTTTTGACATGACTTCCCGCACCTGGGTAGTGTTCATGATTGGTAGAAGCAAATTTTCAACAAATCAGAAGCACTACCCATGACCTGGGTAATGACATGTTGTCAGAATGGAATTCTGCGCTCGTTTCTCAGACGTCATTTGGCGGGAAAAACAGCGGTGGCGTCTCGAAATGTCGACTGTTTTCTCAAGTTATCATCGCCCGAGATAGCATATCTTTTTGACTTGAAAACATTTGCGAATAAGCAGTGAAAATTTATGAAAGAAGATTATAATTTTTCAAGAATTTGGAGGAAAAAAAGCCGTTTCCCCATGCTTTGAATATTACTATACTCGTGAAACAAAAGGAGATTATTGGTGGTTGGTTCTATGTTAAACCTAGTATGTGCATTAAATCTGAGTGTGCCTTTGAGCTCTACCGGGTTAGCACTGAAAGTACGTTTGCATGTAGCCACCTTTTACGTTTTTTTTTTTGCTCGAAAATGGATAAAAACCGCGTTTTTCAGGAAGGCTCTGACCTCAGACCGAAAAAAAGCTGTTAGTTAATTTACTGTTTTTTTTTGTTTTTGTTTTTTTTTTGAAGGAATCGTTGGAATAGTAGGCCAAAAACCCTGAATATTACAGTAACTATTAAAGCTAGATTTCTACATGACATACAGTAAACAGAAATTTCCACATCTTCTGTTGTATTTTGCAATTCACTATTGTTTGCCACACAAGTGTAGTTCCCATGATCCCTAGGGTACTTTGTGTTTTTTATCATTAGAGAACTTTCCACATAAGCAAACTTTCTGTTGCGATCTTCTGCTACTTGATAGCGCCCTCCGGCACAGCCAGTACTGGAAGTTTCATTTTTGCACACTTGGATCTCGGTTCCATTGTGAAACCATCTTATTGTTGCAAGTGGATAGCCATCTGCTTTACATCTTAAGTTCACTCCATTTGGTTCATGAACCACAGACGATCCGCCGTCAACTTTGCAATACTCAATCCTTGTTGTACTGAAATCTGTTAAAAGCAAGTACAGATCCGTTAAAACTGAAATCTGTTACTGCACTTTTCAAAGAAACACGGATACCGAAGTTCAAAAGCCAACGGCCTTTGCGTTTTTCGCTGCTGTCAATCATTTCAGTGGACCTCTTAATAGGAATCAGAACTTTTCTTCAACGGGTTCAAAAGGTCATGGTTTGTGATTTGTGATTAGTGGATTTCGATTCGTTTTGTGTGTTTCAGTCTGTGTTTCAAGGTTCGTTGCTTGTGATCGTAATCATGATCGACGGCAGCGAAATACGTAATCGTGAAGGCGGCTTTTGAATTTCAGAGTTAGCGTGTTTTCGAAAAGCGCAGTAAAAACCAGATCATTAGTACACATCATATATTGAAATCAAGGTGAAAAGGGTACCCATTTCCCATCTTGATTTTTGCGCTATGTCTAGCCTTGGCCATGACATTCAGAGTTTTTACACTTAGTTCTATACTTCTCAGAGGTGAAGAAGTGTGGAATAGTCTAAACCGGAACCGGGAGTGGGGCTTTTTTCCCTTGTAATCTGTCCTGACACTACCAAATTTGTCAGAGGCACCCAACGAGAATATAGTTCAAAACCACTAAAAGACGGCATTGTTAAACGTATTTTAGTATTTAAAAGGTAGATATAGGCATATTTTTATCCCCTAAAAATTTTTCATCTGTTCGGATTTCCTAGCTGAAAGTCTTGTGATGCGAAAATTATAGAGATCAAAACTTACCCTTTCGAAAATTTTAGCCATAAAAAGGCTCCCGAAAATTCTAGGTGACCTTTCAAAGGGTAAAAATCCGTTAAAAATGGGTAATTATAACATTTCTAGGATGTTCCAAAATCCTAGGAGAGACAGGCAAACAATAAATTTTACAACAAATATTCCGAAAATTCTAGATTTCAAATCGTCTTCCGAAGACATATTTTCCAAAAAATTGACGTTGGGTGCCCCTGATTTGTAATAAACTGCCAAGTGCCTTTCAAGTCATGGAGACGGTTTTGCCGTAAATTTAAGCGAAACCACTTCCCGAGAATCCAAAAGGTCCACTTCCGGTTGACTTGCATCGCTCATAAACGTCTTTGCTTAAAGTTAGGTCACCTTTATCCCGTCATTAAAGCCTATGTAAGTCTTTACTTTGTCTAATCATTGAAATGCTTCTCTTGTCCCCCAGGAGACAAGGATGTGCCTAGATCTTAGCGGAAAAGAAAGAGCAATTGATAGCCAGAAGCACATTTATGAGCAAAATCAAATTTAAAAGCTTGCACGTACTTTAGGCACTCAATTTATCACTTTGACTGTTTTCCCATGAGAAACCAGAGGAAATCAAGGATAAACCACAGGATAACCAACATAAAATAATACCAACTTACCTTGAACCACCAAAGCAACATCATAAGTCTTGCTATTCTTTAGTTTGTTTCCCCGATAAAATATCTCGCAGTGGTAATACACTCCGTTAACTGGAGTAACCTTGGCATTTTTAATCATTAAAAGTGAGCAACTTTCATTATATCTGCGTGTTTCACTGTCAGAGATTTTCACATAGCTTGATCCATTTTTCCTGTACCACGTAAAATCAAGGTATTTTTCTAGGGAAACTTTGTTACCACTTTTCAACTTAACATGACAAGCAAAACTTGTATTCTCTCCAGGCTTCAAAGTTGCTAAAGAAGGATAGATGTCAGGACAGCACGGTGTCATCTCTAAAAAAGCAAGGAATGGGTTTCAAAAAAGAATTTAATATAAAGGGAAAAAAACAACACTCTATACACTCTACAGTCAACTCTCTCTAAGATGAACACCTTCAGGACCTGACCCCAGTTGTTCTAAAGTTGGATAGCACTTCTTGCTTACATAGTTTTCACACTAGTTCAGATATGCATGCGCCACTCGCCACAGACTACACAATTTGCGATACTAAATCCAGTCAACGAAGTTTGTTTTCAGTTTACATGATGCAAGAATGAAATTTCAAACGTGAATGACAATTTCATTGGGAAAGAAAACCAGAATGAACTCATTCCACATTGACTTGTACAAGAACAATATGTTGTTTTGGTATCATGTAAACAAATACAGAGAAATATATGAAGATAGAATGAGTCATTCCGGTATCATGTCTATAGCCCCTTAAAATACACAATGATTTCCCCCTCTTCCACATACACTGACCAGTAATTGGGACAAGTATACATGAAAGCCATTTACCTTCATCAACGACAAAAATCATAATCTGGGATTCAATTGGCCCAACACCCGCCTGACTGCTTGTAGCCTTACATTGGTAATACCCAGCATCAGTCTTCTTAACACCATAAATGGTATAGACTTGATTATCCAAAGAAATTCTGCCACCAACAGGCTGTTCTTGAAAATTGAAAAACAATGTTGTAGAAGCATTTGGGTCATCTGTGCGACAGCTGATTGACTGATTAACTGGAGTCTTGTTGAATTCTAGTACCACACGCACAAGAGCTGTTGTGTTAATGAATTGAAAGCTTTCTGAAACAAAAGCAGAAATTAAATAAAAAATAGGGCTTTAAAATGCAAATTATGGCACATCACTTGTCCAGATTCTGTGATAACTTGCCTTGGATAAACATAAATTGACTGAGACCAAAGTATAACATGGATGTGGCTTTGGACATTTGATGAGGTCTTGCATTAAGTTAACAGACAAGGACCTAATACAGACTATCAAAGTTCAGTGGCACAATATGTGCAAAAATACCCTAGAATTAAGAAATGTTTCCAAGTTTGGGAAAAAATGGGCTATAACCTTCTAAACTAAAGCACAGACAATTTCAAGAGTTAATTTTTTCTAAGATTTGGTGACAGGAGACAGGGAGACTGGAGCCATATCCAGGAGATGTACTCCCAGAGAAACAGGAGAACTGACATATGAGCATGTACATAGCTACTTTACTGATTTCATCTAAATATCTTTTGCTGTTTTGCCAAAGTTTCCAATCCCCTCAAACTGATTTGATGAGTTCTTACCCCAATATGAAAGGGCAACCTTGCTTCCAGGCAGTGGTGTGGTGTCAGATGGCCTTAAGCTTAGCTGTTTATGCATGAGTGAACTCAAACTAATGTTGAAAGAGTTCATGGCTATCCAAACACGAAGTTGCTGAATTTGCAACTAAAACTGAACAGGAGAATTTCAATATGCCATTGCCCTATGGACGTCAGCTTTTTTTGGAGAAGTATGTGTGAGGAAAAAAAAACAAAAACCATAAATCCTGCAGTTGACAAACAGAGCAAATGCTTTGGAGAAATTTTTAAGGAGAGGTTAACATTGCTGAAAAATTTTGAAATATTTTGAACCAACAATAAAACAATAATTGAAATCAGCTTTTGTCTGATAAAAAGACTAAATTAAGCAGATCTGATCAGCCTTAAGCCTGAGTGGATAACATCCTCCTTGATCAATATACATGTATATCTAGCCTTAGAAAACAGCCGACATTTGGCGACGCTACCACTGGTTTCCAGGGTTGTCAAAACAATTTCAAGTGGCAGGAGAATTAAAGTAAGTAGGTGGCACTGGGAGCCGGAGCCCCCCCAGGCACGAGGTGAGTAGGTCTGGGGTCCTGGGTCCCGGGCCCCCCAGTGGGCTACAGGGGCAGCACCCTGCTGGGGTTCCAAGGGGCGAAGGCCCCAGGAGCAAGACGGATCTGAGGTTTTAACGCTAGCAGAAATTGGCTCTCCTGAGAGCAAAGCTAACAACCCTGACTATCTGTTTTCGAATGAAAATCATCAATCAGTTTTTTTTATTTTCCATGGATGCCATATCCTAGTAAATGTTTAATAGGTCCATATTTTTTTGTTTACAATAATAATGTTTATTACTTCACAGTAAGATTTTTTTACTGATAACAGATCATTTCTTTAGTCTATTAAGAGTGACAAAGTTGTGTGATTATTAATTCACGATTATAAATTAGATTCTGTATGGGTATACTTGTCTTCAATCAAATAATTTATCACATTCATAAGGAAGCAGAAGGATTCAAATAACTACAAAATTCACAATCAATAATATATAGATTTAGCCAGGGCTAAAAGCGAGGCTCCCATGAGTAAATTTATAATTTAAATTAAACAATAAACTTGTATTCGAATTCCACAATTCAGTTAACTTTAGAGCACATTTATGTGACTTTTGAGGGAAAGGCTACCTGATTTTAGAGAAAAATAATTTGCAAACAGCCCAAGAGTGAACCAAATCTTACATCGAGTTGATAGCCTCATATGTACACTCAAAAACTGGTAATCATCTTTTATCACATTTAAGAGCCGTAATGGCTATTGATCACCGTAGATCAATTAGGCTTAGAAAAAAAATCAGGCCAACGTTTTGATGTTCGACAAGTTTACTTTGCAAAATCTTGCCAACAAATCTGGGTGCGTGTAAACCAACCTTTTACACCATGGACAGAAAGCAGTATTTCACAATACAAATTGCTCTCATTCAATATTCATAAACTGTTAAAAAAATTTTCCAAAATCACCTATACGGCCATCCGGTTCTCACTTTTGTAGTGCGAGCTGTAGCGAGTGTTTGAATGAACATTAACAGAGTTACGCTCCAAGATAATAAAGAATTTATCATGTTTATTTTTTATTTGATGGTTTAACGCGCGGCATTTTGAGAACTCCTGCAAGCGATGTTCACTGAACGACTGAAAACAATCGGCATAGCGATTAAAATTGCAAGAGAGACTACCAACAATCAATAAAAGAAATATAATTCGGTGAAACATAAACAGAGACAACAATTTTCATTCAGGAAGACAAGTATTAAAGTGTCCCTAAATATCCTGAGTCTTCAAGCTTCAAGCTTAAGTTTGCTGAAGTTTATGTTTTAAGCCAGCTTCCCGGTGTTTGTTTTTTCAAAGACGAACTCGAGGCAAGAAAATCGCTCAAAGCTTTCTTTTCCGGCTAGAATTATAACTAAAGATTCTTTGGAACATTTTCTTTCTATTTGCGGTGAGAAACTGTCTAAAGGCTTTTTAAAGTTCTGTAAGATTATATCAAACCAGATACTCGGTGAGATCGTTGTCTCAAAACTTACAAAAACGCGCATAAACTAAATTCCCGCATAAACTACGCTCCACTTCATTAAATTAGATACAAAAAACAAACATGAAATACAATAATTTCTCTGGCTTACCATTCGAGATGCAGCTCCTGAAAGTTATCAGGTAAAGCCAGTATCGCTTCAGACTTTGCAATCCTCTTACGCATCAAGCAAGGTGAAAACGAAAACGATGCCATCCGAAATCGGATTTCCGACTTTGACAAGCGACGTTTTCTCAACCAAAAACCCAATAAACAAACTAGCCATCAGTAACAGAAGACTCCTGATAGCAGCTGAATTTCATTTTGTACATCCAGTGGAAAAAGACAGTTAAAAACATCACAAGTTGACACAAAACTCTGTCAGCTTCAGCTGTTAAAGTAAACAAGATTCAAGATGCTGCATAAATTTTGCGCATGAACTCACATGTCAAATTTTGACCAATCAGAGCATAAAAATTGGACGTAGAGCGTGACCAACGCGTGACCATTGTGAGAAAAACAAAAGCAACTGTCTTCCCTGCCTGTAACAGCTGGCTGAATTTTCACGTCCGAGGTCAGTTTGCAATCAAAATTTTAATTGTGCAGCACATAAACACAACATATTTCATATGAATTAAGAAAAAAAATTGAACTTGAGCCTGCGATCACTTGAAAACTAGTTTACTTGTCAGCGGATAACTTCAAAAAATACTTGACCTCGACGGGTCGACACCTGAGCCCGCGATACGGTCAAGTGATACTGGTCAGCGGGTACTCTGTTTTGACAGCTGTCAATTGATCAAAACATTGATGTCCAATATGTGTGCATTATCAGTTTTCCTGTGCTCCCAAACTAGTAAAAGTATGAGATTGAACGTTGTTCGCGATCTAGTAAAACAGTTAACTGGTCAGCGGACAGCTTCCAAATAAATCACGTCACCTGGATGAGTTGACACATGAGCCCGCGATATGGTCATGGGATACTGGTCAGTGGCTATCCTGTTTGGACAGCTGTCAATTGACCATATTATTAATGTCCTATATTAAAGATGTGGGCTTGCCAAGACACGCCTGAGATACCCCTCCCTTCCTTTTGATAGTCTCCCCTACCCCACCCATACAATCTGTAGACGCGTACGTACGTACGTACGTACGCTCGGTCAATCACGTGACAACCAAACGAAAAGAGGTTGACCATATTCCATGGGTATGGGGCTCTGTCCCACGCGCGCTTCGCGCGCGCGGGAGCCCCGCTATTAATACAAACCAATTCAGTAATGCTATAATAAGATTTATGAAACATTTGTATGAACGCTAAAAAAAATCATGATCACTTTCACAGTCAAACAAAGGAAAAAACAGATGTAAAATCACCGCGAAGAAAAAACTTACTTCTGGTCAACAAAAACTATTTTACTTTAGAACACTTTTGTATAAAAAATATCAACAAATCTGCCGCTTCTTCACTTCGTGCTAATTTTGCTAAAAAAGTTGACCAGAGAGGACTGTTGTTTAGCCATTTTCTCACACAAACTCTGAATACAAGTTTCTCAGACCACGTGGGTTGAGCAAGTGTAACTGGATACCAAGAGTTGGGAATATTCATTCGCGGGCGTTAGCGGCACGTACGAAAGTCAAACTTTGATGCAGAATTAAAAATGCTTTTCTTACAGGCAACTTTCTGCGTAAGAATGAAGTTTCAGACAACTTTCCTTGGAAGATATATCATAACAAATTTTATGTCTGCACACGTAGCATCAATCCATAAAAAAAACTACACGATGTTCTACACGTCTATTATTACTAATGTTTTCGAATGCGTCATGTTTGTCAGCCAATTTCATGTAAGATAGGTACTTTAATATATCGCATTACACTTCTTTCAATTTCAAACACAAACTTGTGCCAGATGAGTGTGCGAAAAACCACTCAAAAGCTTTCGTGTGTCTTTTATTCTTCATTCTAAACAAAGGATTATTTAAACACTATGTAAACAAAACCCATCGCATGCATCAACACTATTTTTATTCGCTTCGCGGTATCATAATTATTACGGCTATGGAAAGAACTAAGTGGGAGCAGATTAGAAAACACCTTAAAAATCATGAAAAAGAACATTCAGGGCATGATGAAAACAATATCTTTTTCTATTCTACTTTCTACTTAACAACTTTTTTTAATCGTCCATTTTTTACTTTTCTCGAACAATCTACAGCCGGCGAAAACTAAAAAGTAGCTGGTGATAGCGTCGGTCGCGGGCGCATTTCAACAACCCTGGGTTTCCTCGCCAAATGACGTCTGAGAAACGAGCAGGAAAAATTCCATACTGATGACGCATCACTACTAAGATCTGGGTAGTGCTTCTGATTGGTCATGCCACCTGGGAAATTTGATTCTATCAATCAGAAGTACTACCCAGATCTGGGTAGTGACGCGTCATCAGTATGGAATTTCTGCACTTGTTTCTCAGACATCATTCGGCGGGGAAACCAGAGGTAGTAGCGTCGCCAAATGTTGGCTGTTTTCTCAGGCTAAGGCATTTCCAGAGAGTACTGAATTACTAACCTTCAGTCACACAGTCATCATGGCAGGGTATTTAACAGTTACTACCCAACTCGACTGTTTTTAAATTCAGACGAGAAAATCTATCCAGAAATTTAGGACACTGCCTGTAAATCGCATTATTGCATAATTATTTAACAGTTAATGAATGAGGCTGAGTATCTTATGAAGAATTATGGAGATCGAGGAGGGTGTTATCCGTCGAGGCCGTAGGCCGAGGCGGATAACACCCTCCGAGATCTCCATAATTCTTCATATGATACGAAAGCCGAATTCAATAACTGTTTTATTATTTATTCAAAATAATTCCTAGTTTAAAAATATAGCTAAAACATGCTTACCTCCATCGATCCATCGATGTTCAGTTCATCTTCGATAGTGTACGTTTAGGTTTGTCCAGCTCCGCAAATATTCTCCAAATAGCAGATGTCGCCCTTCGAGTTGTCTTCTTGCTGTTCTTGCCGTGTTTTTAGCGATTTTTTCGCCTAGTTCTTACTCTTGAAACGAGTGAAATGTCCGCCATTTTTTCAAGTTCACAACCAAAACAACTCAACCTCGTCCCCAGGTCTTCTCGGTTAACGGTGCCTTAACCTGCAAAAACGCTGCATTTTTGACGTCATTTCCTCGTTAAAGTCAAAATTCTGCCAAATTTGGTCATCAGTAACCGGTTATGGTGAATTAAACGTGTGCTTTTCGCCAATCAGAATCGGGGAAATATTTTGAATGAATAATAAATGTACTTAACCGAGTGTAAAACACGGAGAAACCAAAAGCCAGGGCAAAAACCCACACAATACCACACAAAACGTATGCATGCCATATTTAAGCTTAAGTAAACCTCTCGTTCCTTGTTATAAACAAACAGTGAACTCTATACATAATATAAAATAGGTCTAATTAAATTGGTGGTTTTCTGAATCTTAACTCACACTGTTCATTCTGGTTAGTTTTTCGTAAATAAAAGACGTGTCGCACTTACGAACAAAATGTCGCAAAGAATCTCATTTTATTATTAGTATTTGCCGACGACATGTATAAAAATCAAAATTCAAATTAACAACATCATAGCTTAAGTTCATACTCACCAGCTGATCTAATGAATATCACGCTCATCAACAAAACACATGCCTCACGTACGCACGCGAAGGCATACAAAACTGAAACCAAAGACGAAGAACTCTTCGATTTGGCCATCCTTGCAAAGATTAGAAAAGTGTGTACATCGATGACTTATTCTAGCCAATTCGGCTGTGCTAGGCAGTTGTCGGGAACATCGTGTGGTTCACGAGGCATATCAACCAGTCTGACAGAAGACGAAGTTTGTACGCCATTGACTTTTTAAAGAAAGTAGATCCAGCAGATCCTAGACAAGCAGACGATAAATTCAGCGAATGCGTAATCGCTTAAAAATATGTCCAAACGACCGGCGGATGGAAGGTATTGCCGACATTTATGTCATCTATTTTCAAGCTTCCTTGTTTCCCCTCACTTTAGCGCCCGCGCCACAACAAGGTCAGTTGACAGTGTCAACTTCGTATATGAATGTCACACTCCGTCACAAGTCTGTTGACATATCCGCCCCTAGGCTCGATTTCCGCCGTCTCCAGGGTGCGGTCTCTGATCCTCCGCGAAGAGAGCTCTTTCGGGGGATGAGTGCGGGCTCATTTTCCCGAACAGCGGCTGGTAATCGAGCCTAATCCGCCCCCTCATCTTAAAAAAGGCGTACTTCCTCTACTTTCTCACAAAAGCGACGTGACAACCGTCCTCCAAAGATAAGACCAAAACAATTATCATTTCAGTCAATCCTCCTAGACTGTGAATAATTTTCTCGGTTGCTGAGATGTAAGGGAGGTTAGGTCTGATGGAAGGTGCGGGATCAAAAATCTTCTTAGACCGTTCCAGGTTTAAACGATCGCGTGCACAAACAGGCTACTGATGGCTATGAGAGGGGCTTGCTCAGGGCTTTTAAAAACGTTAAATCTGTGACCCCCGAAATCAAACATAAACCTTTTTATTCACAGCCAGGGTCATATCCTGAGCCATGAGCCATATGAACGTGCTTCTTATGTTTATTTTGTTGTCACACCCTTTAATTCAACACTGGGACATGATTCTTCCCTGTCCAATCATAAAACGTTTCCCATGTAGCATTTTCCTAACTCCTTGAGCACTGAAGTTACAAAATAACTTGTTGTGAATGATTTCATGACGTTCAAATGATTAGGGTGTATTTTCAGTTTGTAATCGACCCCGATTGTTTCCTGAGGTTTCTACGCTAACCACTTAGGCTAGAGGAGTCGCACTGAAGCCTGAATAAAGTTTCTACACTCCCCAGATAGTATCAAGTCCATTTAAAATAGTCTACCCTCTAGCCTTTTAGGAATGTCTTGTCAATTTTCAGTTTTTACTTTGAAAATCGGTTATTTTTTTCTCTACATAATGATTGAAAACCAATTTTGACGTTGGATATTTCTACGGCAAAAAAATAATAAAATTGTCATCATGTGGTCACGTTAGCTGGGCACTAAGAAAAACCTCATAACAAATTTTGCTACGATTCATTGCTAGAAGTTCTGTTTATTTATATCTATCTATCTGCTTATTTAGTAGTCCTGTTCGTTCCTTTCTCCGGGGGCATTCAACGACGCCGCTTCCTCCTAAGCACGTTGAAAATACTCTTTAGGCTCAGTGTCCGGAGTACTCTTTCATGTCTAGAAAAGCTTTCTAAGCGGCGCTATAAAATTTGCATCTGTTCAGTCATCCTGGGGAAACTTGAGTCTTTTCGAAATTACAAGGGCTTTAGTATTAATTTCCCTAAAATTTCACGTATTACGAAAGTGATGATTTTTTAATTCCTCTCTCCATCACGTTTTTGAATCCGATATTTTTAAATTTCCTTTTTCTACGAGACATAACCTAATCAGGGGAGTAAAATGTGAAAAATTAAACTTCAGAAAATCGTAGGGAATTTATTAGATAAGCCTCAAAAATTGTACATGAGAAATTTTGAGACGTCCTCAAGTCATTAAAAAGTTCTAGGCAATAGTTTTGCTTCTCCGAAACAGAAAGCAGTCGTTGGGTGCCCCTGATTCGAAACCTCTTCTTGGACGAATGAATGCTTACTTATGTGCCTACTTTTTAGGCATGGTTGATGTATGTTCCGGACCCATTTGTTTGCGGATTTGCATGTTTATTTTCTTCGGCTGAACTTTCAGTTTCTCTCTTTGACTGGAGTAGTAATACAGGCTCTTTCTTTTTTATAAGAATATATTTCATAAGAATATCGAGACTGAAATTTGCGAAATTTTAAGAATAAACCTGAGGCTGAAATTGTGAAAAGAATAGAATTTTCGCGAATTGAAGATCTGTAAATACAATACAATGATATGTTTTTACTTATATAAAATTATTCCTTTCTCTAAACGGCGAAACTAGCCAACAAACGAAACACTCTTCACTTGCGATAGCCAAATGTTCAATGATGAGCAGTACATGTAAGGTATTTGTGTAGTACAAAATATGTACAATCAGTGCGAAAGACATGAACTAAGAAAAGAGATCGAACATTAAGAATATTACAAGAATATTTTCAGCCTAAAATCGGCAGAGTGTAAGATGCAAGCCGTATGGTTGCAAGCCGTAAGGTTGCATTTGAAATGTTTTATCTTCTTTTTGTTCATTTGTTTAGCTGTCGCTTAACTTCTCAGAGAGAACTGGTATTTACATTGTCAGTGACAATGGAACAGAGAGGCTGGGAGACGGCCTCATTAGAATTCAAGGGTTCACTGTTGGGAATTTGTACTGTAAAGGAGGAGTTGATTGAATATGGATGAAGTATTGAGAAGTTTACTATGCAGTGCTTTACGGATCCGCCCAAACCATCCGGGTGGTATCGCAAATATATAGAGAAAGAACAATAGAGGACGTGTCAGCCAATGAGGAAGGATTGACGTCATCAAATCCGATCAAACTGATTGGATAGTGCCTGTTGTTTCAGTAAAACTTGGTTTATTCAGTAATTTGCAATTGAATGAGCCGAACTGGGGACAATTCAATTCAATTCAATTCAATTCAATTCTTTATTTCACACTATAAAAGATATTTACATAAGTGCGCGTAAGTAGGAAAATAAAGTAGCTGACAAATAATAATTCACTAAATTTAGGAATACAGAATGATTTTCTAGCTGGCAGGCCGTTTTAAACAATTTAAGATGTTCTCGCACATGAAAAGATACAAGCTTGATTCTGATGAAAGCCTCTTTCCTGATATAGGTCAAATAGGATCGCTACGGTCGGTAATAAAACTTTTCAACGAATCGTAGCGGTCAGACTTAAGTTTTAACCAAAGTCTAAAAAGCAGCTTTCCATTATCACTGTTGCTGCGGTCGGCGACTATAGTTCGGATTGCTACTTTGTTCAGCGATCATGCTCAGCGCCATCAGAATGAAACCATTGCCCGTATCCAAGTTCATATCTTACATTAACGCATGTGTAAACAGTCCGGACAACAACAACAACCAAGTTACCATCTTATGCAGGCTGGAAATGACAAAAACTGTACATGTACTGTGTTTGACTATTTTTGTTTTCGAGGCAAACACAAACCCAAATAGACTTTAGTTCCTATGATCGAAAACTATAACTGCACAACAAATCGGTGAGAGAAAGATTTTTAAAGTTTTAAATCCTACCGGTTCACCTAATGGATACGGCCATTGTTTCAAAAATTCTTAAAAACAACTACAATTCCCATAAGTTATAGCGCCTTTCTTTTGTTTCAACAAACAATAACCATGCAAATCAGCACTAAAACAAGCTGGCTGTTAAGTCTCCAAACACACGTACCCGCTTTTTTTTGGTAAAAATATATTCACTCTCGGACAACTATACTTACCACGCCTTCACAAACTCCCGTTTCAACTCCCAGACAAACCCTGTATTTTCACATTTCCGTAAGCGGGAAATGGCGGCCGCGGACACATAACCTTTTGTGGGAGTAGCTTTAAAAGAATTTTTTAATGTAAAAGAGCAAGAAATGACCATTCAGAATATCAACAAGGCCAACTTAGCCGTATGCACTAAATATAGCTTTTGTAGTTTAATTCATGATGGGAGAAATGAGAAAATTTTTATGCCAAAATACAAATTTTGTGACGAGAGAGGAAAAATTCAAAAGTGTCGTTCGAATCGCATTATGGGATAAATTCTATCCGTACGGCAGGGAAAAAAGTCTCGAATTTTCAGGAAGCTGCGGGTGACATCCGCGTTCCCGTTCGAAACAAAGAAAGGAAAATGTCTTCGCCATGCACACCGCGCCCTTCAGAGCTGAATGACAGTGCAGCTTGCATGTCTCTAAAGAGCTGAGTGGGTTTGTGTATTCATTGCTGACTGGCAGTAAAGATTCGTCAGAGAGAGAATGTCGTCAGACAGTCGAACAGTTGATAAAGTCGTCTTCGCAAGACTTCTAGAGTATTTAGAGTAACCAGAGGAAGGATTTAACAAAAATCCACCTAGTAAGCAATTTTTCCCTAGTGCGCTGTTAAAACTCTCACAAATAACGTGGAGTTAGTGTCTATACAAAATCGTTATGGTCATGGCTTTTTTTTTCCCAGCTTGATATCGTACGTGTAAGAGAATCAATTAGATGGGCATTAATTGGGAACTACGTTGATCTGCAATTGAATTGTGACAGCCTTGGTGCTATGCCTACTATTTACCAGCATTCTTCTCTGAGATGTCCCACATCGAGGAGATCCATATCCGGAGGCTTATGATTATCTGAAGTTTGGTGGATTTTAGGTCAAGATCGGTGACCCAAACCCTTTTTGGTAGGGTTCCAGTTGATCAGCCATGTAAGGAGACGGAGGGACAATGGACAGCAGGGGTACCGAAGTCTTTAGCTTTAAAATAAGAGCAATTAGCAAGTATTATTTTAATAGTTGCTTATCCAATATCGAAGTATTTTTTAAAGCAGCCGAGGGACCTGGTAGATCTAAACAAATCCAATTCTTAACATACTGATCTTCAAAATTGCAAAAAGGGACGCGGCTGACGTGAAGTCACTGCTTGCTTTGCTAGAAAGCAACTGGATAAAACCATTTAGTACTGAGCAGTAGCCTCTGGTATGTTTGACAGCCAGTCGAAGGGCACAGGGATATCTGTTGAACGCAAACGTTGTCGGGGAAAAGGCATTTGGAGAATTTCGTGCACAGCACTGGGAGTCAAATCCGCCTAATGTCGGATTTACGCAAGTTGAAGACATTCTCTGGAGTTGAAGGGAAAATCAAGAGGAAAAGAGCAATAGGGATTATTCTAAAAGCGGAAAGAGCTCTTTTTGGTAAAATGGTTATAATAACAAAAAACATACAGCTTCATATGAGATATGCCCTCTGTCGTCTGCTAGGACCAATTCTTTATGGGCGCTATCCACAGCAAATAGCTAGGTCACAGTGGAAAACTAGCGAGGCAGCACTAGCAAATGAGCTGCCAAACAACGGACCTGCTGCGGGAGAAATTTTCCAGGCATCTGCACGCGTCATTGACGGCATGGTACTAGTGCTAAGATTGAAAAGTGACCATAAGAAGATTACAGATGTTGGTAAATCTTTGTCTACAAGAGACTTGATGTTCTCTTTGGTGTGTCTAGTGAGAATTCAGGGGGAATGCAGAAAGAGAGCATTGAGGGACTGAGTATGGAAATAAATTTAGAAATCTGCAACCGAACCATAAAGTGCAGCAGTGGAGAAAGTTCCCTCTTAATTCACAGAAAAGAATGCCTTAATAGCTTTTATTTTACCAAAGAACAAAAACAAGACAAGAGGGACAAGTTCGTTTTTTTAGCGAGTGTACTGGTTGCAGTTAGCTGGACAAGGTTAGATTGTTGCACCTCTGATCTTCAAAGAACAAAGATCCTTCCAGGAAATATTTGAATTCTTGGGAGTGGAATAGGAACCCTCAGATGATCTATTTCAGTTGCTTCCGAATTGCACCTGTGATATTATGTACAGTTACTGTAAAAGCACGCGCGCAGAGTAAACTATAAAACTGCGATCTATCTTGAGAACTGCCCTGAACTGATTCCGCGTCCCTTAAGACATGGCTGGATTCAGAATGATCGGGAACAAGTAAGGGATTGATGAGATGATGGGTCAGACAGCTCCTGCAACAGTTTTACAGCTTCTCGTTTTTTTATCATGCACCACATCTTCTAGGCTCCCGAACTGTAGTGCAGCTGTCTTGTGACTGGTCTGAAGTGCACATGTTCATCAGGCTTTCCTAGCGTGACAACAAACGAGAAAAAGAACCTGTAACAGTAGATTTCTATACTAACAGACAAATGTAGATACTAACGAAGACTAGAATGTATGGCCCGAATAACTCTCACCATATTTTCCTTGACTGTTGACGTTATATATGAAAAAGTGTGTGGATTTGTTGAACACAAAAGAATACAGTCTGCTAATCGATACTACATTTGAACATTGTACTGTCGCACTTTGTAATAATCGTCGCACTTTGTAATACCTGTCGCACTTTGTAGTAAAATTGTCACACTTTGTAATACTTGTCGCACTTTGTAATAACACTTGTCGCACTTTGTAATAAACTTGAAATAGATGGTCGGAGGACAAGTAAACCCAGACAATGATTGTGGCACCGGGCTGTGCTCTGAGTTTGTGATTTTCATTTGGTTTTATGAAATACAGTATACCTTATTCACGGTAATAAACACAAATCAAGTAATATCTCTGTACATGTCTCAAGTAATACCTCGCAGGTAACGAAATCATAGGTTTTCTAGTTGCCTGTGCTAGTAGTAAAACTTTAAAAATATATTGCTTATACGATCACGTTTCGCCTGAAGGGCACCTTTAATTACTTTTACTAACAATTAATTAAATGAAATTCCAATACAAACTCCCATTTTAAACGACTCTCCCTGTCATAGGCGTAGACACTTTCTCTCTAACGAGGTTGTCCGCATATAAAGAGTTGTACTTCCCTAGAAAGATCTTGAAGCCAGAAGTTGATGTGAACACTTATTATTATTGTAGTTGTTGTTGTTGTCGATGATGACACGTATTACTGGGTTTACTTGTCCTCCGACCATCTATTTCAAGTATATTACAAAGTGCGACAGCTTTTTTTATTACAAAGTGCGACAGCTTTTTTATTACAAAGTGCGACAAGTGTTATTACAAAGTCCGACAGGTATTACAAAGTGTGACAATTTTATTACAAAGTGCGACAGCTTTTTTATTACAAAGTGCGACAAGTGTTATTACAAAGTGCGACAGCTTTTTTATTACAAAGTGCGACAAGTGTTATTACAAAGTGCGACAGGTATTACAAAGTGTGACAATTTTATTACAAAGTGCGACAGGTATTACAAAGTGCGACGATTATTACAAAGTGCGACAGTACAAACAAAATGACTTGTCAAATGTAAACCCGAAATGTGTAGTTCCAGAAAATATACATTCCCACCCTCCCCTCGCCCCCACGGAGGGCACTTAAGCTTGTGCTCCCTCCACCCCGCTGGAATTTCCTTTCAAGGGGTGCTTGTCATATGACATACCCCCGCCCCCCACCCCCTAGAATTTCCCGTAATTTTTCAACTTGGTTGGGTACCCTCTAGAAAGAATATTTGTGTCAAAAATGTTGTTGCACTATATTATTATACGAAAGATAATTTTTTCTGCGATAAAATGCGAAAAAATCTTTTCATTTATGTTGGTAGGGTGTCTAATAAGCTCAAGGACATTATTACTAGTAGTAGCTAATAATTAACCATAGAGTCGATACCTTACACTACTGACTACATGAATAATGTCATCTGCAAAAGAACCAGTCATATTCAAACTAAACACCACGTGAACGTTCATTTTTTCATTTCAGTTAAAACATTTGAAGGCTTAGAACACGACTAAATTACGGTGAACCAAATGTGGAATATATATCAACAGCTAGATAACCGGAAGTTTATACATGAGCCGATGACAACTGTATGAAAGAAACCTATCGCGTAAGCCATGAAAAAAGCATTTAGCCGACCGTAGATGAAAGATGATCAATGCAAACAATAATACTTGTTTTGAAACACCTGTAACAGCAAAATAACTGATAACTTGCTCAACAAAGAAACTGCTATTTATAAGTAACTCACCTATCTTACTCAGACCCCCTGGAAAAAAACCTCTGTAAGCAGCCCCCCCACCCCCTCGGAAATTGCCTCCTTTTGGACCCTCCTCCCCCCCCGGCCTCGGAATTCCCGTTGCCCTCCGAACCGGGGGGGGGGTATGGAACTACACGATACATATAAAAAACAAATGGTCATTTTGAGAGGAATTATATATAACTGTTTAGCATGTCAACATCGAAAAAGCATGACTTCACGGAAAACTCGTAATTATTACTTCTAGGGGAGACATTGAGAAATCTCTCGCAAAAAAAAAAAAGCACAAGAGTTTGCATCTATGGTTTTGTAGTTGATAGTTTTGAGAGCAACTTCTTTCACTGGAATTATGACGAATTTTTTTTGTTTTGATCGTTTGTGGCAGTTTAGGGGACAAATTGGCATGTTTGAAAATCTAAAGATGGCAGCGCCATTGGTAGCTATACTGGCACCTGAGACTAGCTATTATCTAGTTGTTTTCTATATAGAACTACCATTTCACAGCCTTTATCGGCCTAATTTATCGGCCTTCTGGTCCAAAAGGCTAAATTTCTTCTTTACCATGGCAACCATCACCAAAATCCATCTAATTTGCTACAAAAGCCTCGAAAATCACTTGGAAGACATTGGTACCATGTGCAATCATCTAAACCTGTCATCAAAACATGAGTAAACACATGCAGTTAAAAATTTACCTTTTTACCCTGTATGTAGATGTATTCAACATGTTAAAAAAGCTGAGTGACTGCTCTTTATCATGTGATAGACCCTACAAAAGTACTCATTTGACACGGTTATCATTCATTAAAATAAAATAGAAGATTCATGTCTTTAATAAAAGGCTATTCTTTATCCCTCTTTTCATACCAAATCGTCAAATTTGGGGTCCTTGTCCATTTCCTTAACTGCTAATGTCACATTCAAGTTGACAGTTTTTCGAATTATAAATGAGCAAAACTTTCCGGAATAAAATTCTTACGAATAAAGCTGGCATGAAAATACTGATTTCTGTATAGATATGATGAAAAGCAAATTACAAGAAAAGGTGAAAATTTATAAAGTGGTACAGAGTGATGTTGAGCGCGCGCGTTTGCCCGATTACTGAATAGACGCAATGCAACATGCAATCTATTTGTTGAATATTAAACTTTGCTAAATTAAGGAGTTAAACAACGCCGAAACTAAAATTGTCTCTATTTAAGTAAAACATATGTGCAATTAAGACTTATAAGCTTGACGTAACAAGCGTTAGATAGCAAATAGATCCTGATTGGCTGCGCTTAATGCACTTGTTTTATCGTCTTCCTCAGCAGATGCACTTTCGTTGAGCCTCGACAAAAAAGCAACGTACTTTATTGCGAAAACGAAACAGGTAAAACTAATTCGAAGAAAGTAGAAGCAAAGACTGTGACACTGGTTGACGGCGTCAACAAAACCATCTTTTCAATATGGCATCACGGCTGGATAGGAGATTTGTTTGGTGCGATTTATTTTGGAGCGCCTTCTTTTATGTATCTTTCCTCTTGACAGCTCCAGATATGTTAAACTTAACTTGAAACAGCTTACTTTTGTTTTTATTTAAACTAGTTGTAAATTTGATTGAGTAACAACAATAGAGGACCATAAAACCAAGAGAGAAATAGTTTGCGACCTTAAGTAAAACTGGAGAATTTGTAGGTGCTTTGTTCCGAAAACTTGCGGCTGCCGTAAAGTGAATGCTTGTCCATTCACCTGTCGCTGAAATTTAGGAAACCTTCTAACTAGGGAGGATGTGAGTACGCAACAAGGAACTTTCTTCTCGCTTATTAAAGATAAATAAAACGTTTAAGTAATTCAACTCCGTTCCAGTAAAGTTTGCCCACATTTAACAAATTGAGAGAAGCTAAATAAACGAAATAAGGTAAAAACCGTTTTTAAAAACATTTTTAGTGACGTTTTCATTGCCGTTGTCGTGGTGATTTCTTTCTTATTTCTTATTTATCTGAGGAATTGGTGTGTTCTGAAAATTTCGCGTTTTCTCATAATATTTCTGGAACTTGATAGGTAGACTAATTTATTTGCCAAAACAGTAGGTCAGAACATGCAAACACAGTTATGTCACTGTAATTTGTATGACGTGATTCTGTGGCTGTCAAGAGTTCTGAGTCAGGGCTTAAAATCAGAGTGCACGGATATTTGTTATCAGAGCTTTCTCTTGTTGTTACGCTATACTGACGAGCCCCAAAGAGGGCGAAACAGCAGTCTATGGCTACAATCCCGCTCTGTTTTGAGTTCTTTCGGTGTCGTGTTGATGTCTTGCAGGGTTAATTTTCACGTAGTACGATCAGCATTGCAGAATTTAATATGTCTACATCCAGGACGCGTATTTCTTGAAGTTTTCCGCTGACAAGTTACTAGTTGTCAAATGATCGCGGGCTCAAGTTATTTTTTTTGTAATTCATATGAAATCTGTTGTGTTTTTGTCACTTTGGCCCCGCGCTATTAACATTTTGATTTCAAACTGACCTCGGACGAGAAAATTCAGCCAGTTATTTTCAACTACAAGCAGGAAGGTCAGTAGTCTGCTACACAGCCGTTTTTAATGTCGTCACGCAACGCTCCTGCCGGACTAGGAAGACAGATGCTTTTCACTTTTCGCACCATAGTCACGCGTTGGTCACGCTCTACGTCCAATTTTTGAGCTCTGATTGGTCAAAATTTGACAGGTGAGTTCATGCGGAAAATTTATACAGCATCTTCAACCAAAGACAACAATATTTCGGCTGGCCATACCAGCCTTCTTGAGGTTTACAGATGTTACATAACTGAACTTATGTAGGAATCACAATATTATATAGATGGAGAATGTCGCAATAAAAATTGTTTAAAAGGGAGAGGCGGAAATGACGTACAACACAAACACTGGAAAGGACAAATACCAGGCGGTGTGCGTCACGAGATTCGACCAATCAGAATGCGTCATTTGTAGAGTGATTATCGCGCTTGGAAAGAGCCTTTTTTAGAGGTATATGTGGTGAAATTTTCGCGTTATTCCAAGCTTGTGTTGGTAATTTCGACACTATACCGCCGTGGAAAGTTGTTGGAACACTTTATCTTGATAGCAGTTGTGTTACTTTTAAATATTTTGCTTTTTTGAGCTTTTGTGACAAGTTTGAATTGCTCGGTCATGTGCAGGCCGCCATGATGATTTGAGTGTTGTTTTTGCCGTTCTTCTTGGATTCATTGCTGGTTACTGTGAGCGGTTTTATCGAATCATTTTGGCCCTCTTGTTATTTCAACCTTTCTTCTTTGCAAATTTTGGGGTCTACCCGGGTCTACCTCTGTTAGTTTTCCCGTTATGAGCGGTTGAAAGTGTCTTGGAATTAAGACATCATCTCAGCCAAGTGGCACAACTCGTAGGAACGGGCTGAGAAAACATGCCAAAGCGGAAGCCATCGTGAAGCGAGTAACGCCAAATCCAGGAAGAGTTTGTTCTATTTTAAACCAGAAAAGGTAAATAAGTTTGAATATTGTAATAACCTTTGGAAACAAAACATTTTCATAACCCAGTGCGGAACTGAAAGCGTGACTTCAAAATAATTTGCATGCGGCTTGTGCTATGTGTATGCAAACTTTTATGTAAACTTATGAGAAGCAGGAAATTAGTCGCCGCTCATTAGTCGGCTAGATCGCACGATCGTCACCGAATCGCTATAAACTTATTGAAATGGTCTTGTGAAGTCAATAGCAAGCATCTAAGGCCACTATGAGATCTTGAAAATTCTCCAAATCGCTCTCTTCCGTAATGTTTTTCAGAAAAGGCATGAGTGTTTTGATCCCTGGGTTTGATTCATCTCTCTTACGAGATGCGAACTCGACCGTGTCACGATTGAAATGACGCACAGTAACAGTTTTACCCACGAATCTTCGTGGGTCGTGACGCACACCGCCTGGACAAATACTATCGATTTCACGGCGGTTTTTAATAGGCCTTGAGGTTCATACATCTTGAAACTTACTTACTTTGACAGCTAAAGCTGACATAGTTTTTTGTCAACTTGTAATGTTTCTAACTGTCTTGTTCCACTGGATGTACAAAATGAAATACAGCTGCTATCAAGAGTCTTTTGTTATTCATGGCTGGCTTGTTTATTGAATTTTGGTTGAGAAATGCTTCGCTTGTCAAAGTCGGAAATCCGATTTTTCGTTTTTCACCTTGCTGGATGCGGGTTGAAAAGTCTCAAGCGATTCTGGCCTTACTTGATAGCTTTCAGGAGCTGCATCTCTCGAATGGCAAGCCTGAGTAATTATTGTATTTGTGTTTGTTTGTTTGTTTGTTTGTTTTTTTTATTTCTAATTTCATGAAGTCGAGGGCAGTTTACGAGGCTAGTTTATGCTCCTTTGTATTAAGATTTGAGACAATGATCTGTCCTAGTACGAGGTTTGATATAAGCTTACAGAACTTTAAAAAGCCGGCCTTCAGTCGATATTTTCTCAACGTAAATACAAAGGAAAAACGTTCCGAAGAGTATGAAGTTATAATTTTGGCCGTAGAAAGAAAGCTTTGAGCGATTTTCTTGCCTAGAGTTCATCTTTGAAAACAGTAAACACCGGGAGGCCCTCTGAAAACACAGGTAACCCAGGCTCACTGTTTGTGTCACGTACTGGTTTCATAACATGAGTAAATGTAGAGAACATAAGTATGAGGCAAAGTTTAGCTCTCGAAATATACAAATAAAAATCGATTAAACTGTCCATGAGGCGAGTTGTTGTTGTCCTTAATATGCACACGAAGTTTCGAGAAAAATAGTTTGCTTCATCTCTCCTACATAGTATAGTGACATATACTATGTAGGAAAGAAGAAGCAGACTATTTTTCTCGAAACTTCGTGTGCAGATTAAGGACAACAACAACTCGCCACATGGAAAGTTTCATCGGTTTTTATTTCCACTTTCTAGCAAATTTCGAGACCTAAACTTCGCCCCGTATGTTCTCTATATTTACTCATGTTATGAAACCCGTACGTGACACAAACAGTGAGCCTGGGTTACCTGTAGCTTAAAACATAAACCTAAGCTTTAAGCTTAAAGACTTGGGAGACACTTTAATACTCGTCTTCGTGAAAGAAGATTGTTGTCTCTGTAAATGTTTTACCGAATTATATTTCTTTTATTGATTGTTAGTAGTCTCTTGCAATTTTAATCGCTTTGCCGTTTGTTTTCAGTCGTTTATAAACATCGCTTGCAGGAGTACTCAAGATGCCGCGCGCGTCAAACGCTTTTTAAGATTATGCATCAGTCAATTCCAGCTGCGCCTAGCCTTTTTTTTTTTGCCTTGCATGACAAATTCTCGGGGGTGGGGACTCTTAAGCTGTCAAATGCCCCAGGGTGGGGACGAAAGAAGAGGGCAAATGCCCGGTCCTCCGTCAACACTGCAACATTTTTCATTGATTGCAGAGTCGAATAGTGCTGGTTTTTTTGTTTCAAGTAACGTCTTCTTTTGTAATAGCGCTAGGATTCTAATTTTAAAAAGTCTTCACGCCGCGACGACATGCCCCAGTTTATGGTTTTAATAGTATCGCTAAAACTATTGACATTAAAATTAATAGAGTGCTGTAAAACCATTATGTTATGGATAGGTTTTAAATATGAAAGGATGTTCTTCAAATAATATCAACAGAAATTTGATTCACTAACCAGAAAACGTTGATTCACTTCGATAGCTCCCGAGTTTCGCCATTTAATTCTGGCTTAATAAGCAATGAAGAAATGCATGCATAAAATCGAGAACATGCCTTTAAAACTCCCTGTCCTTGGAAGATGAGCCAATCTGCCTTTTTTCCAGTAATATCCACTGTGTAGTTATATTCTGATAGGAAACCGCGTGCATGTCAAAAGCTTGGGAATAGCCCTGGGGTTGACAAATGCCCGGCGCCCGGGCAGCGCAAAATTTGCAAATGCCCCACCCCCAGGACTGAAAAGGCGGGGAAATGCCCCGCGGTAGCCCTGGGGGTTGTTCGCAGCTAGAATTGACTGATGCATTACACATCGTTATAACATAATTAAATCAAAATTCTTTATTATGTTGAAGCGTAACTCTTTTAATGTTCTCTGCAAATTTGGCGCTTGTCAAAAGTGAGAACCAGCTGGCCGTGTAGGTGGTTTTGGAAATTTTTTGAACGGTTACTCTAAAAGCTCACGCATGCTTCGATGGTTCAGTGGTTCTGAATATTGAATGAGTGCAATTTATCTTGAAAAACTGTGAAATACTGCTCTTTGTCTGAGGTCTGTATGATAAAAACAGCGCCTCATAGTACTGTTTCACCTCAGATGTGATGTATAAAAAGTATAACAGGTTGTTTACACGCACCCAGATTTGTTGGCAGGATTTTGTACAGTAAACTTGTCGAACGTAAAAAA
>CALNXK010000025.1:2765000-2812500 GCA_942486035.1 Porites lobata | reverse complement strand
TCTCATTTCCGATAAGGACAAGTCTCGCGCGAGTGATCGCTATATCGTGGTTTCCATTGACTTCCCTTGTTGCTTCGTTAAGAAGTTTAGTGGTTCACAACTAAGGGCCACCTCCTACAAGGTCAAGTTGTCCGAGCGTTACGCAACACCTCCCTCCGTTAGTGTCCGATCGTTCTGGTCCCCAGGCCTCTCAAGCCCAGGTTAACGAGCCTTCTCCGGTAACCCCCGCTGTGCCTGCAGCCTCAGCTTACCTCCGTGCCGTCTGACGAGGAGCAATTCCCTTCGTCCACATGTGATGGCACTACCTTTGATGCCCCTATTGGCGTTCCCTCTCTACCTGTTCTACAGGAGGAGCCCAGCACCAGTGTGACAGCCCCAGATCAGGCCCTACCGACCTGTCCCAGTTCTTCGCCTGAGACTCCTGGTCCAAGACCTCAAAGACAGCGAAAATCACCTTCTTACTTAAATGACTATGTTAGATTTTAGCCTTTACGTCCTTAAGTTTTATCCTGCAGCGATGAGCCGTATCATGCAGTGACTGTTAGATCGTAGTCTGTTTGTTATCAAGTTTTGTTCTACATTATGGCGACTGTCCATTATGGCACTATATCTTTTGTCTCGGTTCTAACCTTTTAGGTAGTTCGCATTCATTTACGCGGAAGAAGAGGTTGCGCCAACAGGCAGTGCCTGCGGCATTGTGTTATATTATATGCGCGCGCCGGTTTTCCCTTGTGTGTGTGATTATCGCATCCATCTTGTTGTACGAGCGATTTCGTTGATATTAAAGCTGTTAGAGTTCCTTCGTTGTGACGCTCCTGTCTCTCCAACAATGGGCGTTAGCTTTCCCTCAAAAGTCACATATGTGACCTTAAGTTAACTGATTTGTGGATTTCAAGTTTATTGTTTGATTTAAATCATAAATTTATTAATGGGAGCTTCGCTTTTAGTCCTGGCTAAATCCATATATTACACTACAGCTTACTACGACTTCGTTTTATTTCGGAGTCTTCGGTACATCATTTCTCGTTAAGTATTTTACTGTTTGTGAAAAACGACGAAGACATTAATTTACTTGTAAAGGCTGAAAATCAGTTGAAAAACTTTGTGTTCGGCGGATAACCCGTAAAAGAAATACATCTAACTGGGCTCTCCATTTACTCTATGTAGACCAGGTGGAACACGTAACTACACTTGCACTGTCATTAGCTCGAATTGACATATTCATTATCATAACCGCGGACGTTTCAAGCAGTAATAAAAATATGACATTTATTGCCAGAGATTATACATTTCGAGACAAAAGTAAGCTGTAAGTCAATCGTTGTTGTCGTTTGCATGTCCTGATAATTCATTAGTTTAGAATAATAGTATTTTCCTACTGACCATGTAATTGACAAATTCAAGTGGTTTTCCCTTTGAGGGAGTAAGTGGTATTAAATTATTCTCAGTGTATATTTATTGTCTGCAGCGACAATCAACCTACAAATCATTTAAGTAGAAAACCCTGAAATACCTATTTTGGAACAATACCGTACATATTTTTAGTACATTAGCTATGAGGAAATTAATGTGTGATATAAAGTTTAATGAGTCATTGAGATTATGTTGGATCTTTGATTTCCAAGTGATGAGTCAGTGATGTTTATTTATAAATATTGACTGCCTCAGTTTCCAAATGCTTAGTAGCCTGTCCAAGGAGGTTTGTTTTTCTTCTGACAAGTTTTCCCGGAAACTGCGGAACAACTGTAACTAAAAAAACAAAGTAAAAACAAACAAAAAAACGATACAAAAAACAATTTAGTCAACTTTCAAAATGTATTCTAATGTATTTACAGGTTATGAATGAGTTCAGATGTAAGGCAAAAACATTTAAAACTCAGGTTCCTGCTAGCTGGAACATCAGTCTGCATACACACTACATGAATAATGATGTCCTCAGAGTAAATCCCACATATGTTGTCATCAATAGTCATGCATAGAAATTGTAGGGAGCTAGATGTAGTAATAAATGAAATTATATGGGAGGATCAGACTGCTGTTTTCCTTTTATTGCCTGTTCTCACCTTCACAGTGTATAATTATACAGTTGAACCTCCTGAAAGCTACCACCCCAAATGCCAAGATCCAGTGTTTTCTCACGGGAGGTACATCAGTCACTTACGAGAATTGAGATGAGGCCCTTACATCTTCTTTTCGGAAGATAAATTACACTGTTTTGCATGCAATTTCTTAGTTTTTACTTTATGATATGCAGTTCCATGACATCAACAAAAGTTCTTTGTATGATGTGAGTAGTAGAGTGCACTGTACAGAGAACATACACTGTACTTGATCGTAAACTATACACCACGCGTAAAGTGGACATGGTCACTTACATGTACAAGAGGTTAAAAACAGTGGAAAACTGAGAGAGGTGAGGTGTACAAAAGGTTCCAAATAAAGCCGGCTTTTACTGGGAAAAAAATTGTGTTTTGAATAGGTACTTAGTTGCTTAAGGTAGGTGGCCTGCATGTGGATCTTTGACTGTACATATAGTTATAAATAATTATTGTATTCAATGATCTTTGATGCAACCGTTTTTTAAGTATTCTGACATTCTTTTCAATCTTGCTGTAGTAGCAGGGTCCGGCAAAAAAATACTTTACAATGTTCTCACATGGGTCATGTGACACTCCTAGTTCTTTAATTTAGACCTCATCGCCGCCTTTGATACTGTGGACCCTGACATTCTTATTCACAGACTTCAGTCACTGCTCGGCATACATGGGTCAGTTCTCCAATGGTTTCGATCCTATCTGAGAGGTCGATCGCGACAAGTTACAATTAAGGGACGGACCATTAGAAAAGTTATGGGGGGGGGGTGGGGAATTTTCAGCTTGCACGAATTTTTTTTTTCGCTCACTGCTTGTGCAGGAATGTTTTTGCCGGGTGAACCCCTCTGCACGAATTTTTTTTCAGACAAATATTGCTTTTTTTTTGAACAGTGAAATCTTGATTCATCATCTATGTTTTTGTGCGTTATAAATTATTCTACACTCACAACAGATCAAGGGATACAGGCCACTTTAATGCAAAATCTTTTCGAAAATGTACACACAGTGAGAGAGAAGCACTGGACGAAAAAATGGATTTACTAGGGTAGCCAAACTACAGCAAATGTGTAGCAAATACCACATTTGCACAAGTTTGCGCAAGAGCAAAGACTGATATTTCACTAGATTTGCTATCCGTAGCAATGACGGTAAATGCCACATTTGCACAACATTTACATCTTGGTGCAAAGATAATAGGACAATTGCACGATGACGTCATTTGACTACAACTACCAGAATCCTTGAGTTTGTTGTTTTCTTGTGCAAATTAAGGCTATTGTTCTTTAATCCTCAGCGGGATTGACAAATTTAAATAACAAAGCAAAGCCGAAATGAATTCTGGTAGTTGTAGTCAAATATCGTCATCGCGCAATTGTCCTATGGGCAGCCATGGATTTGAGGGTCATTTGCAGATGGTTCAAATGTGGAGGCAAATATGTTTCTTTGAACTATATTTGCACATTACGCAAATGATAGCGCAAATGTGCTGTTTTGCCCAGCTTTTACTTTAGATGTAAAAGCATGTAAACCTGTTATTTTCAGAACGTTTACATAGCTTTGCAAATGTGAGCGAAGTATCTAATTTGAACAATGTTTGCTTGGGTTATCATGGGTGATCAAGTTTTCATAATTGAACCAGATTGCTTTGCATAGCAAATGTAACCAAACTCTTTGTATTAAACATGTTTGCTCACGAAGCAAATGTTAGCAAACCTAAACTTTGAACAAATTTTCTTGGGTGTGCAAATTTGATCAAACACAAAATTTTGCTTGTAGCGGCAAATGTGGTCAAAAGCCAAGTTTTGAACAAAGTTGCTTGGGCAGCAAATCTGATCAAACTGTTACTATTGTGCAATTTTTCGCCCAGGTAGCAAATGTAATCAAATTCTGACTTTAATGTGGTTAGCAAATGTCATCAAACCCATAAAATTGAGCATGTTTTCTCAAGTAGCAAATGTAAATTCCAAGGTACAATAAATTTTAAGAGAAGCCACAAAGGCAAATGCAGTCCGGTTCGGCAGAAAGACTTCTAATGCGGCTAATTTGTAATTGAGTTCTTTGTTGAACCGAAATCTTGTTGACGTACAGGAATTCAGTTGATGTGAGAATTTGTCACCTCCAAGCAAATGAGCCGTAAATAGTTGATTACTTTTACAGAGCTCCCCTGCCGATGTTCGCCTATTGAATAGGCGAAAATCAGCAGGGGTCTACAATTTCAGACCTCTACGAATCTCGTCATGCTGGACCTTAATAACCAGTAGATTGAATTAGTGTATTTGCTTTAAATTAGAAGCCCGGGAAAGGTTTATGCAAGGGGCACTGTCAGAAAGGCACACCTTTTTGTCGCTTCAGGTATGAAAGGATAGGGATTTCCTGAGTTGAAGTATATGAGAGGGTAGACTATTTGTCATTTCGTTCTGTAAAAAGACTAACAGAAAAAAATTTGTGACTGTAAAATTGTCAAAAAAAATTAACTGGTTTCTGATTCCTTTATGACAGTGCATATAAAACAGTTAACAGGAAAGATGCATGTAAGGGGTTGGATCTCTGGGCGGAGTCTCACAGCGTGTACAAAATTTTATTGTAACAATGTACTGTTACAGTTGAGATTGGAAATTTACTTTAGTCACAAAACGAATCAAACATATAGGAAATGTCACATGCACATCACCTTTGACTGTCAGCAAGTGTTATGCAGTTCACTATATTTGCTCCCCTTGCAAATATGGATAATTATGATGCAAATGTGCAAATTTATGACACAGCCAAATGTCTAGAAATTTATTGTTTTTGCTCTTAAGGCAAATACGAGTAAACCACATGCGAAAGTGTTCTTTTGCTATCCTGGAAAAACAAGAGCAAACACCACTGCAAATTAGGGGTTTTGCAATATTTTTGCCTGCATTTGAAGTACAGTGAAAACTGTCATTTTTGCCAAGGATGTAAATTTGAGTAAATTGGTAGAAATGTCAAAGATTTGCCCATGCTGCAAATATGTATCAAATTTGTATCAAACCATTACATTTACTTGATTTTTGCGTATCAATACCTATCTAGCAAATATATGTATTTGCCCACACTTTAGCCGCCAGCGCAAATGTAATGCAAATTTGGAGCTCCAAATTTACCACATATTTGCACCTTTCGCAAACATTAGTAAATCCGTTTTCTCGTCCAGTGAAGGAAGCCACTTGGAGTGGACAGCTTCCCCGTGCATTTTGAAACTCATTATTGCACTCATTATTTTGGCTTTATAGTAATTATTGGGTGATAAGTAGTTATTCTGGATAATTAAATGTTTTTATGATATTTATTCTAATGCAATATACACTGTATGTTGCAGATAGTCTGGCTGCCAATGAAACCCATTCTTTGTGGTTTTTAATTTTTGTTAAAAGTACCAGTTGCAGTGTTGCTGTTAACGTTGTTTACTAGTTAATGTTGGTAACAGTTAAAGTTTTAACACTACTACTACATGTAAATGCACTTTTTCATTTTATTATAGAATCATTATCCAAGGCCATAAGACCCATACTCTAATTTTATTGTGGGCACAAATAATTTTATAGAATATTACAAAGATGCCAAATTCTAATATTTATATTTTCATTATAAATTTTATATGTTGAAAAGTTTAATATTCAAACTGTTTATGGATAATTAAACGTATTTATGATATTCATTATAATACAGGATACACTCTATGTTGCAGGTAGAATGACTGCCAATGAAAACCATACTTTGTGGTTCTTAATTTTTGTTAAATGTACCGGTGGCAGTGTTGCTGTTTATGTCGTTGACAGTTAAAGTTATATACCACTTACTACTACGCGTGAATGCACTTTTTCATTGTATTATAGAATTCTTATTCAAGGCGGTAAGACCCATCCTCTAATTTTTATTGTGAGCACAAATAATTTTATAGAATATTTAGAAAGCTACCAAATTCTAATATTTATTCATTACAAATTTTATTTTATTATTTTTATTATAATACAGTATACAGTGTATGTTGTAGGTACACTAGCTGCAATTTAAAACAAAAACAAGGTTCTAACTGTGTCCTTTCAATAAGAAGAAAGTGATTTTTGTTTATTCATATTGTGCCTGGTAGTATTGTTGATTTCTGAAACTCAGACTTTCTGAAAAAGTCACAATTGGACCTTCCTTCTGCATGAATTTTTTTTTCTTTACCTTCTTCTTTGCATGAATTTTTTTTGGTGTTTTCCCCAACCCCCCATCCCCCCCATCACTTTTCTAATGGTCCGTCCCTAATGGCGCTCTTTCCAAAAAGTTTGGCCTCGAATGTGGGGTGCCGAATGAGGTTCATTCCTTGGTCCCCCTGCTTTTTACTATCTATGCCAGCAAACTTTTCAGTATTATCAAATCTCACCTGCCGCCTGCGCACTCGTACGTAGATGATACTCAATTATACTTTTCGTCTCGTCCATTAGAAAGTACGTGTGAAGCTGAGGCGCTAGATGCTATGGAGAAATGCATCGCTAATGTTCGTTCATGGATGATAAATGATAAGTTGATGTTGAACGATGATAAGACTGAGTTTCTGATGATCGGCACAAGCAAGCAGCTATTTAGAGTGTCTGTTAGGGTTGGTGACGTTGACGTAATTCCCGTATACTCGGTGAAAAATCTGGGCTCCTGGTTCGACTCGCACATGATATGGTAACGCATATAACAAAGACCTGTGGTAGTGCATTCTTTTACCTGTATAATATCCGCCACATACGGAAATACCTCACTAGTGAATGTACCGAGAAACTGATTCATGCATTTATAACCAGTAGGTTAGACTATTGCAACAGTCTCCTCTATGGAGTTCCCGACCATCACATGCAAAAATTTCAACGTGTCATGAATGCCAGTAGAGCACGATTGATCTTCTGCACACCTAAACACTGTCATATTACGCCGTCTCCTTGAACAACTTCACTGGTTGCCTATCCGCCTACGTATTGAGTTTAAAATCCTTTTGATCACCTTAAAAGTGCTCCAGGGCTCAGCTCCTAAATATCTCATTGATTTAATTTGTGTTTTACCGCATCCCATTATGATTTACCCCATGGGGGACGGCGGGGCTAAAGTGCAGGTCACAGGTCACAGGTCAGGTCATAGGCCAAGGCCACAGGTCAGGTCACAGGTCACAGGTTACAGGTCAGGTTACAGGCCACAGGTCACAGGCCACAGATCAGGTCAAAGGTCACAAAAAACAATAGGACACTGGAAAAAACTGTTCTGGACTGACGTTTTACTATACAAAAATAAAATAAGCCAAGGAACCTTGATGGTATTTTTGTCCTTTAAACAATATTAAATTCCACACATGGAATACTATTTTCATGCTGATCATACGGCATATCCAAAGTTCGTAACGAAATCACAAAGGTGTGCAAAATCATGTGATTTGTATGAAAAACAAATCACATGTTTTTCACTGAAAACGAAGTGTTGTCGTCAGTATTAGAATGTCATCTCCAAATAAACCGTGCAGCGAAGATAACTTGGAGCGAGTCATTGAAATGCAGCACTGTGATGCTTTGATACACAGCAGCAGTTTACAGAGTCATAGATTCAAGTTGTAATGGCGGAATGCTCCCTCCTAAGGGGGGTAAGGCCTACAAGGCAAAGCCAACAGAGGTTTTTCAAGCTGTTGTGCAATAGAACGTGAGAAAATGGAAAGCTCTTGGGAGAAGAGCCGAGAAATATGGTCCAGCAACTATTTGAGAGGCCCAAATAGCAGTGTCTGAAGTTCTTAGCCGACTACACTTTAACACAGCAGTATTTTGTGACTGGTACGAAGCGCGAGCAGCAGGCCGCTATCTTCGAAAGAGATGGAAGACCGATCTAGTGGCAAGAAGAGTTTAGGACGAGGAAAGTCTGAAGAAAGTTGCCGTATTTTAGTGGTCAAATAAGTTTTAGACTGTCCTTACGTTGTTCTTCCGTTTTATCGTCGAATGCTTTTCAAAACATCCACAAACACGTCATGATATTCTTAATGCAACAACCCTTCGTTTTGAGATTCGTTTTTCTAACAAATCACGTGATTTTGCGTACCTTTGTGATTTCATTACCAACTTTGGTTACGCTGTAACGCAAGTCCTCCTTGCGTGATAAACATGAATATATTTTCTCATGTGTGGGATTTGGTGAAGTTCAGAACAGAAAAAATATAATTGAGGTTCCTTGGCTTGTTTTACTTTTGTATAATAAAATGTCAATCAAGAACAGTTTTGTCCAGTGTCCTATTGTTTTTGTGTGTGACCTGTGATCTGACCTGTGACCTGAGCTGTGACCTGTGACCTTTAGCCCCGCCGCACCAAAAGTGATTTTGAACAGAAAGTTAAGACATTTTTATTTAGCAAGGCGTTTTGTTAGAACAATTAGTATATATTTAGATTTTTATATAGTTTTTCTGCGAAGTACTTTTCTTATAGCCAATTAATTGTAAATAGTGCATTTTTTTTATAGAAAATGCGCAATATAAATGTTAAATGTTATTATTATTATTATTATTATTATTATTATTATTATTATTATTACTCTAGCTAACACAAACTGTTTTAATATTTTTTACATGTATTCATAGGCACACAGTCTTCTAACACCCCTTCAGGTATGATTTACTTACTGTTAATAATATGGTATCCTTTTAAAACATTAATTGATAATTTTAATAACTATTGCAAAACAGCTGGATCCACAGTCTAGGATTTAAGGGTGCGTTCTCTGGGCAAATCTGAATAAGGATCAGTGATCCTACAATAGATTACTCGGATCATATCACGCCAAAGGAACAGACCAATCCACTCTGGGAATTAAGGATTCATTCGTTCATTAGATACCATGACTACTCTGACTGATCTCAAATCACTGATCCTGATCCGGATCATCCCAAAAGTAAACACACCCTAACTAAACATTCATCGTGATTTTAAGTAAATTTGTTCATTATTGTACATTGTATGACTAACCATGAAAAGGTAAAATACCTTTTTAAAATGTCACATGGTTTACAATAGAACAATATAGTTTTAAACAGTAGTTTAAATAGTAGTTCTTTCGATTTTGTTATTGTCATGAGATTCTTTTAACTGTACATTAACAGTTGTTTGTGCATCTTTATTAATTTTTACATGCAGATTGTACCACTGCCTCCAGTTTCCTTGGCATGACAAACAGGAAAATTCGTGACACTGACATCACAGCATCCTCAGAATTAGATTTAAATTCCTCAGCATCAAATGCAAGACTAAATAACACAAAATCTTGGGTTGCTGATACAAATGATACACAACCTTGGATACAAGTGAATTTGGGAAAAATTATGAACATTACCTCAATCAGTACTCAAGGCTTTCCAGGTTCTGGCTTTGTTTCATCATTTTACTTCAGTTATAATGTCAGTGAAATGGAGTGGTTGAACTATACCATTCATGGAGGGTTAGTTAAGGTAATCATTTGTAAAATAACTGTTGAAAGTTTCCATGTGTGCTACATGATATAATAAATTCTGCCGAGAGCAACTCTAGCTTCATTAGTGCTCTCTAACTTTCCGTAGTGCATCCATAACTCGATATAAGCACGGCCAAAAGCATGAGCAAATTCTTTCATAACACAGCTGACAAAAATGCTTGCTTTTTGATTAACTGCAAAATTCTCGTAACATGCAAAACAGAAAAACCAGAAAAACAAACGCTTCTATTGGCTCAAGAGATACAAACAGGCCATGATTGTCTAGTTTGAAAGAAAATTCTTTCTGTAAAACTGGGTCGCTGAGAAAGAAAATTTGCTTATTTATTCATTAACGATCAATGGAAACTAAGCCGAAACAAAAGTAAAAGCAGAGTCCACCAAAAGTTAAAATAGTCATATGTTCGTAAAAGGTCGTGGAGTATGGTTTGGATTCCCTAAAAAGATGATTTATGTTTTGCTCGGCAAAATCCGGAAAACTTGTTTTTTAGTACCGACGACTGTCGTCCTACTTTATTTTTATTCATTTACTAACAATGGCTGGTCAATGGCTTCTTGAGAATACCTGCTGGCAGCAGTGGTTTTTGTGAGTAATACATTTATGTCTTCTTGTGTAATTTGTCTTGTTATTGCAAGAGAAATTTTCCTTCTTCAGTCGGATTGTTCGGTAATAACAAAAGTGCATGAATAATTTTTATTTTTGCTATTGAGCTTACTTTATAAGCTTATACATGTAATTATGGTGTTTTGTACAGGATAAACAAACACTAAAAATAAAGGACACTTTATACAAATTGGATATTTCTTTTCCACCTGACTGTCAGTCCTTATGGCAGACTTTTCAACGAACAGGCTGTATTATTGATTTGCAAAACATCTTCACCGCTCTTGCTGTTGGTTTGAGTGGCTAGAAGCTTAATTACAAATGCTATGCTAGAAAGTTTTTCATCATTGCCGTCAATTTTTGGGTACTTAGTACTTAGGAAAAGACACTAAAAACACACCTGAACACTTCATCATGAAAAAAATCTTTATACAGTGTATGCAGGGTCTGCATAAATAAAGATTTTGTTCATAGTGGCTCAATAGGTCTTACATAGGGCAAGCAAGTACGCTATGTTATAATTAAACTTTTAGTATAAAGACAGAAAGTCAAATGTTACTTTAGTTTCAGTACTGTTACATTTAATTTAGTGATCCTCAATGAGTGAAGGTGGAGATCGTATACTCCACTATGCATCTTACTTTCTATGCTATGTATTTTCAAGCTGTACTTGTAGTATATTTGTCTTGGTCTCTGTCTGTGGTCTTAGGTTTTCTGGGTTCAGAAGACTAAAATATTATATCCTGTAGCTTATAATGGAACATACATTGTGAATGTTTCTTTAGGTTTTTCAGGGTAATACAAATGATAATGGTACTAAGAGAGTGTTGGTCAATCCCTTGGTGACAGCCCAGTACATAAGATTACATCCAACAAACTGCTCTGGACACTGTGCACTTAGAATGGAGTTTTATGGCTGTAAATCAGGTATTATTTAATCGGTCAGTGTAAAACGCAGACTGCGGACTATTGTTTTCACCATGCAAATGAGTATGTGGCAACAATAATCCCATTGTTTTGTAACCCTAAAAACAATAGTCTGCAGTGAGTCCGCAGTGTACATTTTACACTGTCCCATTATTTGAAGCCGTAATTGGTTAAGCCTAATTATGATCTGAAGATTATGGAGATTCAGTGTGGAGGAGAGTGTTTCATGTACAGTGTACTAGAAATACATGTATCGCAGAATCTCACGATGCTCGGGGGTAGAGGCTCGTAAGTGTAACCGGGGAGAGTGGGTTTCAGAGATAACTCAATCTCCTTTTGGATGGACTAAAGTTGAACCGAGTGCCCTGGCTTTAAATAGGATGTGGGATTCAAATGGGGTTGCTGTTGTATTAAGGCAGCGTAGGCAAAGTTGTGAAGGTGTCGTGTTCACCCTATTTGATCGTCCTTCATGTGTAGTTGTTGTCAGAAGGAAATGCAGGTGTGACAGTGGATGACTGCAGGCTAATATGTGGTGGGATTTGCTAAAATAACAGCTAATGTAACTTGTGCCATCTCCTACAATGTATAATAATAAATTGAAATAATTACAGAAGTACTGTGACGTCACACTGGATGCAGATACGAACTGGAAATGACCAATACAATTATTGTATATTTAAACAAACAAATATACATTGGTGGCCCAACAGACTTTGCAAGTTGCTAAGACCACGTGCGCCCCACGTGATACTCGCGCGCTTTACGTACGACGAGATTATTAACTCACTCGCTTCACGAGAAATAACATCCTCCAAGATCTGCATGATTCTTTAGATCACACAATAGCTGAATGGAAACTAAGAAATGGAATTTTGATATTTTAAATCACGAGTTAAGCAATGAGGTTGAGTACATGTACAAACCTGTACATGTATTATTTGAAAATTGTACATGTAGATGGGTGAGGACAAAACATGGACCAGGGGCCCATGGACCCCCTCTTTGGACCGGGTCCATGGACCACTTTCATGGACCAGGTCCATGGACCCCCTGTCATGGACTAGGTCCATGGACAGTTTTTTTTATTTTTATAAGAAGGTCTTGCACCAGGTCCAAGGACACTCAAAAACAGAAATAGTGTCAAAAAAAGATTTGACGAGACGCTGTCGACCAATGCTCACAATTGATCGCAAATATTTAGTTGTGCTCACATGACGTACACTCTGCTTGCACATGTGCAGTCGCAAGACTGTTATTAAAATTAAGCTATTAAATTCAAAAGTTATCACCAAGAGAGGAATTACACACTCCAGTACAAATTAGACTCGCATCACCCTTAGAAAAACAAGCTGGAGTTAAGAATTCATTGCTTTTAGAGCAATCATGACTGAGTCACATCGCAATTCTCCATAGTTGATGTAGCTTCAGTTTAAGCTACAATCCATGCCACTTCTTCTTCTTCAAGATCTGGAAATCACTATCCGTGAGAATTTATAATCGTCCTGCTAAAAGTGCTAAGGAGCTGGGCCCAGCGAGACAAAACATTGCAGGAAAAAGTGACATTCATGCACAAAAAGCAAGTGGCTTAATTAGAATTGTTCAGATCCAGGATGCACTTTGGAGAAATTAAACAACCTAAACCCTTTTAATCAGCCGCAATGAACAGCTTTACATTTTAAAAGAGGTAGAAAATCAATATGTGTTTCACGATCTCTCAGTATGAAATAAGCGGCAAAAATTCACATTTGCTCAGTCAAAAGGTTTTCCTCTGAAGCATAATCTGCCCATCAGAGAAAACAATTCATTGGAACAAGCAGCATTTTGGTATAAGGTACCGACCCCCCCCTTTTTTTACACTATGTATCACAATTAAACATTACTGATCAATCGAGCATTGTTTGTTGTTATTGTTGTTTTTTAACCTTTTTTTGCACTATTTCTATTTTTGTTCATTTCTCATTATTAAAAAAAACTGTCGATGGACCCGGTCCATGACAGGGGGTCCATGGACCCGGTCCATGAAAGTGGTCCATGGACCCGGTCCAAAGTGGGGGTCCATGGACTCCTGGTCCATGTTTTGTCCTCACCCCATGTAGATCATACAATCAGGTGAACAGAAATCCAAAAATATATGCATATTTTAATTCTTTGAAAATAAATTTATACTTTAAATTATTCTACATGTAAATAATTAGCCTAATACATTTAGAATCATGCTTATTATTATCCCAATCAATATTATGTTGCAGTTACATCTGCACAACATTTATTATCTGGTTCCTATAAGTAAACAAGTAATCTGACTGTGTTTTACCCTGATACACTGTAGATCCAACTATAGGGCTTCCTGGTCAACCACTTTCCCTGAAACAGATTTCTATTTCGTCATCCATGATCAACATCACATGGGATCCACCCATTGACATTGGTGACGGCATAAAAGGTTACACTGTAAAATGGCAGGAAGTAAATGGAACATCTCGCTCAATGCAAAAAGTTGTTCCACTTTTAAGTTTTAATTCAGCACCACTTACTGTTACACCATACACATGGTATAACATTCATGTGCAAGCCTACAACGACGAGGGGATTGGCCCTTGGTCTAAACCTTTTAGAGTACAATCAAGTGAATCAGGTGAGTTTAATACTAAATTCTGTTCACATGGTTATACTTTGATTGTTATTTTCTTTTGATCAAGATGCATGATTCTTGAGGCAGTTGAGGTTCTATTTCCACTTGTCAGTCACATCACATCTCAGAATAGACCATTAATTTACAGTTGTGGGTTTATTTCCCCAGCCGTTGAGTGAGGTTGAGGTTGATCTTGTGTCAATAAAAACCTCCTTTGTTTTATAACAATTGTGTTTAAAAAAAATACATTTGTAGTTTAAGAATAGCATTATTTGCATTTAAAAAAAGCAGGAAGGGTTGTATCTTTTTTCTTCTAGTTTAGATAGTATGTATTGTAATATTTTGACATGTCTTTTGCATACAGCTGTAGTTAGTATATTTGGTAATTTTAGATTATTATGTATTTATTTAACATAGTTTATCAGGTCCACATCAGCTTATGCTGCCATCTCTCAACGTGCTTTATCAGATAAAGCATGTATGTGTACATGTATGTATGTACGGTATGAATGCATGCAGTGGCTGTAAGTTTGTTCTATTTCAGTACCCTCTGCCGCACCAGCAAACTTCACTTTGAGTTCCAGTTCTCCTCTTTCACTAACTGCATCATGGGATGCCATACCTGTCAAGCAACAACAAGGAAAGCTGCTGGGTTACCAAGTCTTCTACAAGAAGGAGGGATCTGGCAATGAACAAAATGGGACTGTTGGACCAGATCAGCTCAATTACACAATTATTTACCTTGAGTTAGCAAGTTACTCTGTTAGAGTAGCTGGGTTTACTGCAGTCGGTATTGGCAATTCCACTGTGGTACTGACAAAAACGCCCAATGAAGGAGGTTAGGAAACGGCACATTTAAGGTTGCTGATGCATGTTATTGTTTTAAATTGACTTGATCAAACAACTGTAGTTATCTTAGAAGCTTAGATACATGTACAATGTTTGTATGCATCTTATTATTTTACTAGTTATAGTTGACTCTACAACTGCCCCAACTCTGTATTGAGTCCGTCATTGCAGCCTTGGTGTTTGTGTAGCTCTTTGAAATTAACCGTTCATGTTGAGGATTTTCACAGATAAACAGACAATAGGTGAAACGTAAAGCAGGAAACGCAAGATTTCATGCACTGAGTCATGTCGATCAGTACGCAGCGTCGATCAAAACATTCTCGGTGTTTCGACAATTTTTTCACACGCGTCCTAATCTAATTCATTTTATTAAATTTTCTGACTAAAACGGCATACATCAGAACAGAATTTAACTGTACCAGTTCCGGTAATTTCTTTAATTGTCTACCCTGTGAGCAGAGTCTACATTTTCGCGGTGTGAGCCGCTGAGCGAAAAGTACGACTACGCACTTCACTCACACTGCGAAAATGTAGCCTCTGCTCCTAGGGTATATAGAAACTACGTTTTACCTTGATTTACTCGTTCGCTTAGGAAAACTTGTTTGTTTAAATCGTTTCCAATCAAAGATTTTTGAATGATAGCGGAACTCCACGTGCGCGCGAAGCGCGCCCGAACGTAGTCTCATACCTAAGAAAATATGGTAATCTACCCACCTGAGAAATTATTTTTGGTAATCACATGACCTTACGCCCGTCTGCCCGCCCGCCGTCCATCATCACCACAGAAATACCAATGTAAAATAACTCAATCGACAGGTATGGCAACTCAAATGCAACTCGAGGTTGTTTTGGCGGGAAATCGCATAGCCACCCTCGTCTTGTGAAGCAGAGACAACTAAAGAGTCAATAAAGACGAAAACGGAAGGCGGAAATTGTCTCTGTATCCGTGTTGTCTAAAGTATTAAGCTTACATTAATTGTCATGTCCACAAATATGGAAATGTTGAGAAAGAGAAAGACAGAGAAAAAGAGAAAGTAGGCGACAAGCCGTTGAAGCCTAACGAGAAGAAGAGCGACAGAGAGCTAGCACGAGAGACAAAAAGCAAAGGAGATATTTTTTTGTTGGAAGAACAACATGAAAATTTTGTAGCGCCGGTGAGAAAATGAGAAGAGACAACTAGCGGCCACCAAGGTGAAAATGAGCGGGATTGAAAAAGGAGTGAACAAAAACACCTGACGTACGACATTCGACATTTCATCCATAAAACGTGTAACTAGAAAGTTTCTGGAGTTTTACGTTGTAGTCGTGCAAAACAAGGGCAAAGAAATGTACAAAAAAATGTGCTGCACGTGCAAAGTGGCTTTTTTGCTAATTAGACCCATTATCGTTTTTTCACCGTTCTCGTTGGCTTCGCCGCTTAGCATTACACGATTTTATATTTTGTTTGAGCAAACTATAAATATTATCGAGGCTTCGCTTTTAGCCCTGGCTAAATCTATATATTAAACTCGTGTCTCGAAAATCCTTTAGGTGCTTACCGTAAATGACCTACTGTGTAATAAATGCCTAGGGCGTCTATTTCTTTTTAGGGGTCCAAGAGGGGGCGTTTAATAGACAGGCGGCGTTTATTCTCATATTTACTGTAACAATCCCAACAAAATTAATATGCTTTCCGCGAAAATATCAAGAAGGTTTAAAATAGCGGAATATCTACCCCATCAATGGATAAGTCTAGGCCATCTAGAGATCCATATCGCTCTTTGAAATCCCAACATTGATGTCAGCATCCTCGCTCATTAGTCGAGCTTGCTTGAGCAGAGCGAGACTCTCTCTCCCTCTCTTTTTTTTTTGTTTCGCGGGCACCAATTTGGAGGCCATGCTCCCAGGCATTCCTAGCGGAGACCGTGGGAACTGGGGATCAGAATCGTGACGACTTTCATTGTATGCAAATGAGACTTGTGATGAGCATGCGGCTTATTTTCGGCGATGACTGAATTGACACATGTAAGTTGATGACGTTTTTCGCGCAAGCTGCTAGGATGCCTCCTCAGGATTTTGCCTTCTGGGCGAAATCCCTGCGAGGGCAATAAACCTGAGACAGAGCAGCTCGTTTTTCTGCTTTTTGATGCATGTTGTATGGTATTCAAAGGACAGGATGGACCAGTGGTAATAATAAATACTAATTAAACTATGTAGGAAGAATTTACAGTCTACTATTTTCAAGTATTTGCTGAAACTTCTGTTTCAGGAGAACTCTCAGACATAGTTGATGCAAAAACATTGGAAGATGGTATGGCCTGTAACTTTGAATGTTTTGTTATGTCATGTTACTTACTTTACACCCGAACAGTAATCTGGGACGTCAGTATGCAAATGCGCCCCGGCTGCCACCATTGGTCCATTTGTGAGCTTAATCCTTGGATAGTGTGATCAGTGAAGTGATTACAAATGTACATGTACACTGTAGAGGTACGTGTACATGCAGACTACACCATCTTTTCTTTTTCTATTAAACAGCTCCAAGTGCTCCCCCGGTCATCAATAAGGCAGAAACTACAGCTGAAGATGCTCACACTATCAGAGTCACATGGAATGAGATTGTCAAGAAAGACCAAAATGGTGTCATACTAGGTTACGTAGTGGCATACAATGTGAAAGGTCAACCTACACAGTTAAGCCTCAATACAACTGATACAAGTACAGTTATTGAAGGACTAAAGCCATACACAAGCTACTGCATTAGAGTGCAAGGCTATACTAAGATTGGTGCCTCAGCTTGGTCTAACTGTACCACAGTGATGACGTTACAATCAGGTGAGGTATAGTTCCTCAATTGTGATCAGTTTGAAAACACAAACCACAGTAAAAAAAAACTGTAACGAAACACAAACAAACAGAAAAGCCACCAGTGTTTGTTACAAGCTAAGGAATCCTTTTGTTAAGTTGAAAGGCAATTTTATTGAACCTAATAATGGCCTTTTAATTAATTTATAGGTCTGTGCGTATGTGTAGTTCTTTTTATTTTTATCTTATTGAATTCTTTAATTTTAAGTCCGTTTCTTTTGAATAGTTGCTTTGTTTTCCTGTCATTTCTCTATCAGCTAAATTGTAAATACCCCAAAATGGTCGGACGAAAATTTTGTCCGACATTTTTTCCATTCGAATATCTATCACAACGATGTTTTCGTAATCTGCAATTGTATTACAAATAATTATGTAGGGACCGTTCTTGGTGATTTTGTGATGTATTTATTTCATTGACTTAAGTTTTGGCTATGAAATGTGTGTATTTGCTCATACAAGCCAGTGCATGTATGTCAGCCAGTCAGAAAACTAGTCGAACGGTAGTGGAATGTTAGTACAATTTTACTAACTGAAGAGTTAAAACTGAACTTTAGGTCCAAGTCGTCCACAAGATTTTTCCGTGGAAGCTTCCTCATCTACTGCCATTAATGTAAAGTGGAGGGAACCAGCAGAACCAAATGGAGTTATACAAAACTATTTGATTGAATATGGAACAAGCCCAAACCATCAACTCACAGAGAAAGAAGTTGCAGCCCGCATATTTCAATACACCTTAACTGGCTTAGAAAAATTTACAACTTATTACATCAAGGTCAGGGGAAAAACAAGCAAGAGAGGGAATGCGTCAGAAGTATTAAATGCTACAACGTTTGAAGACCGTAAGTATATGTTTTTTTATCGCTAATGTACAGATGTCTTGAGTAGTATAGGAGGGACCGGTTACTCCGGTTTTTTGCGGAGGATTCTCATTAGAGTGCGGAGGAATAAATTAACGTCGCTGACGTCATAGGCTATTGTCTTGATCTCATGAATAAAATGCGCAGGAATCTCATTAAGATAAGGTCGTGTGCTATTTTAAGTTGGTTTAGGTTTTCTAGTTACTTTAAGGTCGATAAACGTCTTCGTTTTCTATTGGTTAGTTAGAAAATAAGAAAAGTTTTCATTGGTTAATTCATAGTGCCTGAGGAGTAAAGTCAAACTTGTCTCTGACTTAAAATCACTGAGACGTAACGTAATTATGCAAGTTCTATTTCCTGCTGCTGCGATTGTCCTGGTTCCGGTTCACTGATTTTTGGCAGGTAAATCGTGCATATTAATGAGGGCAAAGGCCAACTAGCTCTTTTTTACACTGCAAACAATGTTTTACTCACCCCTCTCCTTTTCATTTTTTTTTACTTTCCTCCTCCTCCACAATTTTATTATTTTCGTTCCTCAATTCCCTCCTCCTCCTCCTCCTCATTTTTATTGTTTTCCCTCCTCCTCCTCCTCCTCCTCCTTTTTGTTTTCCCTCCTCCTCCTCCTCCTCATTTTTTTTGTTTTCCCTCCTCCTCCTCCTCCTCCTCATTTTTATTGTTTTCCCTCCCCCTCCTCCTCCTTTTTATTGTTTTCCCTCCTCCTCCTCCTCCTCCTCATTTTTATTGTTTTCTCTCCCCCTCCTCCTCATTTTTATTGTTTTCCCTCCTCCTCCTCCTCCTCATTTTTATTGTTTTCCCTCCTCCTCCTCCTCCTCCTCCTCCTCCATCTCCTCATTTTTATCGTTTTTCCTCGAAAAGGCCAAGAGGCTAAAATCAGGCCTATATGGCCAAACTCAAATGTGATAGTCTGATTTTAGCCTTTTGGCCTTTTCGAGGAAAAACGATAAAAATGAGGAGGTGGAGAAGGAGGAGGAGGGAAAACAATAAAAATCAGGAGGAGGAGGAGGGAAAACAGAAATGAGGAGGAGGAGAAGGAGGAGGGAAAACAATAAAAATGAGGAGGAGGAGGAGGAGGAGGAGGGAAAACAAAAATGAGGAGGAGGAGGAGGAGGAGGGAAAACAATAAAAATGAGGAGGAGGAGGAGGAGGGAATTGAGGAACGAAAATAATAAAATTGTGGAGGAGGAGGAAAGTAAAAAAAAATGAAAAGGAGAGGGGTGAGTAAAACATTGTTTGCAGTGTAAAAAAGAGCTAGTTGGCCTCTGCCCTCATTAATATGCACGATTTACCTGCCAAAAATCAGTGAACCGGAACCAGGACAATCGCAGCAGCAGGAAATAGAACTTGCATAATTACGTTACGTCTCAGTGATTTTAAGTCAGAGACAAGTTTGACTTTACTCCTCAGGCACTATGAATTAACCAATGAAAACTTTTCTTATTTTCTAACTAACCAATAGAAAACGAAGACGTTTATCGACCTTAAAGTAACTAGAAAACCTAAACCAACTTAAAATAGCACACGACCTTATGTTAATGAGATTCCTGCGCATTTTATTCATGAGATCAAGACAATAGCCTATGACGTCAGCGACGTTAATTCATTCCTCCGCACTCTAATGAGAATCCTCCGCAAAAAACCGGAGTAACCGGTCCCTCCTATACTACTCACCACCACCACCACCACCACCACATTTCTATTGTTTTCCCTCCACCACCACCACCACCACCACCGCCACCACCACAATTTCATTGTTTCCCTCAAAAGGCCAAAGAGGCCAAAATCAGGCCTAAAAGGCCAAACTCAAGGAGGGAAACAATAAAAATGTGGTGGCGGTGGTGGTGGTGGAGGGAAAACAATAGAAATGTGGTGGCGGTGGTGGTGGTGGTGGAGGGAAAACAATAGAAATGTGGTGGTGGTGGTGGTGGAGGGAAAACAATAGAAATGTGGTGGTGGTGGTGGTGGAGGGAAAACAATAGAAATGTGGTGGTGGTGGAGGGAAAACAATAGAAATGTGGTGGCGGTGGTGGTGGTGGTGGTGGAGGTAAAACAATAGAAATGAGGAGGAGGAGGGAAAACAATAAAAAAAATGAGGAGGAGGAGGAGGAAAAATAAAAATGAGGAGGAGGAGAGAAAACCATAAAAATGAGGAGGAGGTGGTGGAGGAGGAGGAGGAGGGAAAACATAAAAAAATGTGGACGAGGAGGAAAAATAAAAATGAGGAGGAGGAGGGAAAACAATAAAAATGAGGAGGAGGAGGAGGAGGAGGAGGTGGAGGAGGAGGGAATAAAAAATTTGAGGAAGGAAAATAATAAAATTGTGGAGGAGGAGGAAAATAAAAAATGAAAAGGAGAGGGGTAAGTAAAACATTGCTTGCAGTGTAAAAAAGAGCTAGTTTGCCTTTTCCCTCTTTAACATACAAGATTTGCCCGCCAAAAATCAGTGAACCGGAACAAGGACAATCACAGCAGCAGGAAATAGGAAGTGCATAATTACGTTACGTCTCAGTGATTTTAAGTCACCAGTATACTTAATTAAATCCACCACATTTTATTCATGAGATGAGGACAATAGCTTATGACGTCATCGGCGTTAATGTATTCCTCCCCACCTTAATGAGAATCCTCCCCAAAAAAGAGGCCTAAAACATCCCTCCTATACTACTGTCTTGGTTATGCGTTTTTTGGTACTTAATCCTTGAAGCAAAGATTATTTATGGTACTTGAACAAACCCGACAGCTTAGGCAGTAGAGAACCAATTTGATTTGCACGAGGTCGCTGTTTTGAATCCTACCCGTACTACAGTGTGACATACGATCAGGGTATATATATAATGTTAGGATTGCTCTAATACAGACAATCGTTTGTTCCAACACGCGTGACTTCTATCCTTATGAACTGAACGTGACTCACCAAAAGTCAGATTGCAAGAGACTTGGAGTGGAGTAGAGTGGAGACTTTATTTGGAGAGGGTAACACTTGAGTTCTACTCTAAAAACTGATGTAAGCTCCATTCACACAATTAAATAACTGGATTCTTAAGTACGGGACCTTATAAAATATACGGTGAACCCTCCCTAACATGCACAACATTGATAGGGTCAAGTGTCCGCTTTACAGAGGTGCCTGCAAGGACAGCTTCGACTGCGCTGCAAATTATTTTGGAGAAATAAAAGGAACTGGCGCAAAAATGGATATTTAAATAGTGCTACGACAACAACATGTTTTACACCTCTGTTATTTATTCGTTTTCGTTCTGTATTTCTGCAGGCCCTGGTCCCCCAGGAAAATTTGTTGGTAGAGTCTTATCAGACAGTGTAATCTTCATTACATGGGAAGAACCTGTCAATGCCAATGGAATCATAAGATCTTACCATATCAGAGCTTATGAAACTAAAACTTGGAGAGAGGTCTATAACAGATATGTGACCAAGGGACCCCAAAAAGAAGAGAGTCTACTATCATCCAACCTTAAGCCGTTTACAAACTTTAACTTTACGATACAAGCCAGAACCATTGAGCTAGGAGAGATGGCTTATTTCACCGCAAAAACACAGGAAGGAGGTAAATTTAAATTATATTTGTGCATACCCTTGTACCCCACTTTTTTATAGCTTAGTTATTCTTTTTTATTCGTACGATTTTCCACGTCCACGGCCAAAGACGAATGTACTATTCCTTGTAGTTACTTGTATTTAATTTTGTTTGTAAACACATTCATGTATTCGCCCACAGAGGATTTTGGTGTTAACTCTTTCTCTGGAATTTAACAATAAATTGAATCAAAATAATGTTGAGGCCGGGGATGCTTCGTTCGAAAATAGACTAGTTTTCGCAACTAAGAATCGCCTTAAAACTTCAGGTATTTTGATGCGCGATTTGAAATCGCACTTTGAAAACGTGGCATGAAGAATTGTGTATCGAAAGAGGCATTATATTACATCAAATTCTTATCTGTCAATTTTCTTTAACCTTTAGTGCCAGGTAAGCCGGTGAAAGTCAGGGCCAAGTTAGAGGAAGATAATATTAACGTCTTATGGGAAGAACCAGTTAATCCTAATGGAATAATCACAGAATACAATGTGAGTGGAAACTATGTTTACATGTTCTTTTATCTATTTTTGTAACCCAATCCCCGCGTAATACCTCCTTTATGACAAGGCTTGTTCTCACTAGTAATGCATGGAATAAGAAACGTAATCAGAGGCATAGAGCCTCGTCGTCTTGTTAAAACAGAGTCCCGCTTCCTCTAACGTCTCTGTTGCGCACTATCTGGTGAAAACCAGATTGCCGGAGTCGCAAGGAGAAGCAGTGGAAGAAACCTAATCACCGTGTCGGCGACTCATGGGAAGGGGTATTGCGAATGTTTTTTTTTTTTTCACTTCTCCTTCCGACTCCATCCGACATTCTGGTTTTCACAAGACTGTAAATGGAAACGGTTTATCCTATGTTCACACTATACCGGATAGCTAGCTTCTCGTGCTTTCCGGTATAGTATGAGCAGCAACGGCAGAGAACTGGAACAAGTCGTTCACATGCATCAAGCCGTAGCGGTTAGCGGAGAGGGTTAAGTTCTCTACTTGGCTAAAGAACATCCTTCTTTAGCATTTTGCACTCAGTGGTTTTGTTTAACTTGAGGGATCTTTAGAGACGTGCCCCACTTTTCATTTCTTTTTCTTGATGATTTTTTTTCTACGAACTTTGAAACCGTTCTCCATTCATCATTTAGGAACAATTTCGAGAACAAAATTAAGTTGTAAAACATGCAAATGGCCTGTAAAGCGTTTTCACGCACATGGTCAGCAACTATGCAAATTTATTGCGACAAAAAAAAGCGCGCACAAAAGAAAAGAATTCAACTCCCACAGTAATTGTTTGGGACACCAAAATGGCCAAGGCTTGGCCCGGCCGGGCTGTCTTATTGGTATTTTGACACCAACATGGCGGAATTGACGTCATGTGAAAAAGCATAGAGGTATAGAGAGGAGATCTTATACTGTGTTTTGTTTGTCCTTTTCTGTTTAGGTGTATTTCAAGGGAAGAAGAGCGTATAACAATTCTGTCAAAGATGATTTAGTGTTTGTGGAATCTAAAACGTCTCGGTACAGGTCTATCACGATAGCCTATTTGAAACCTGGTACAGAGTACTCGATACATGTTACGGCGTTTACTAAGAAAGGAAAGGGTTTACCAAGTGACGCTGTTACATTAAGCACACCGGCAAAAGGTAATAGTCAACATCATCATTGCGTACTGGCAGGTTTTAAATAGCACTATGACACTCTGCACTGAATTTAGACCCTGACTGGTCATTATGCGGTGTTTCAGTACTTTGTAGCCTGATACCCTAGAGTGTCAGCCGTCTCCTTTACCCCAATCCCCACTCCTTCAAGGCGAGATACATGTACGTAGTGTGCGTTGCATTGATCTTATTCTGGAATAGGGGACGAGAAGAGTATACAACCATCCCCGAGAAGTGGAGGTGAATAGTGGTGGTATATCCCGGACTCGAAGCGTCGAGGTATATTTCTAGCGCTATGAACCGACCCTGAGGGGGGTAGTTGTTTTAGTATTTACCAAATCAGTTGGATAAAAATCAAAAAGGAACTTTTTCTAACTAAAAGACGTCACTTAGGTAGAGTTTGTTTACGTTTCAATTGACAGTGTTTCGGGGATCATTTTTTACGATTTTTGTTGCAAATTCAGCGAGAAAATGTTTTTCTACCGACCAGTAAACACCGACAAGCCAAATTTTGTCTCTTCCTTGTTATTTGTTGGCTCAGCTGCTTCATTTACCGCTAAAATTTTATCTTTCGAAACTGTCGCGAAGCAAGAAGCCATTTTGAATCCCGTCCCAAAACAGTGAATATCCAAGGATATTCCGACTTACGGGAGCCAATCAGAACGCGCGAAAATTGCTATCCACTGACTGGGTGAACACTGATTAAAAATGTCCGTTCGATAGATCAAACTAGTTAAGCGTTACTCGTAGTCCTGTAAAAGTCTTTTTAAAAAGAGGTTATTTGCAAGAAAATTCTTTTAAAAAATGATAAACAGAGCAGTTATTCCCTTACCTCTCCTCTTCGAGCACCCGTTACGCATTATATCTGCACACTTCTACGTCTCTGCTATATTGAAAAATGTGTCTGGTTTTAGTAATGATATCTTCTTACGGGGAGGGACATTAACCAATGGCCTAGTCCTTAATCTGGATAGTAAGGCATTGCAATTCATCTGGCCTTTCACCCAAAACCTGCCCAGCATGGTTGACCCACCAGGGACAAGGACCCAAGTGGTATAGTTTCCAGGGTCGTCAATGCATACAGACCTCCCCACCACGTTAAGGCGCAATAATTAGCAACCGCCGCCTGGTTAGCTCAGGGGGTGCGCCGGTCTGCTGAGCGGGAGGTCGCGGGTTCCCACCCCGGCCGAACACTCATGATCTTAAAATAACTGAGAACTATCTGTTCTTGTTGGACGTAAAAGAACCCACACCACTGTTCGAAAAGAGTGGGGGACGTAGACCCCGGTGGTGTGGCCATTCTTTACGGGTTGTGGGATTGGTTTGGGATGGCACCTCACATGGGACCTAGGTCCCGTTCGTGCACATTTCCTCTAGGCAGGCCTATGTCCAGAACAGCTGGTTAAAAAAATTAGGGAGCAGTAAAAAGTCTAAGTTAAATCTTATTATGTCTTAAAATGTTTCCCTTCTTCGTAGACGTCCATTTCCGCATGATGTACAGTGTATAAGCTCAATTACGTTTCATGATAAAAGTTCTTGTTGCCATCATCATTATCATTATTAAATATGATATGAAAATAGCCTCATTCAAAGATTTCAAACAGTAGATAGTACTTATGGCTGGTTGAAGTAAATTTTCAGTGACAAAAATTCTTCCCTCCTTCCTTAGACGTCATTTCGCGGGGAAATCATTCGTGGCATCGCTAAATGTGGGCTGTTTTCTCAGACTATTATCTAATAGGATAAAGCCATATGTATAAAAATGTGAAATAAAGCCTCCCCCACCTTCTTGGTCATTTTTATTTCTAGTCTATTAAATGACCTTTGCGTTTGCGGCGTTCATCATTTTTCTCTTGCAGCTCCTCCCCCACCACCACTCCCACTGGTTCTCAAGGGTAGCATCAAACCTACCGAAATGACAATCTTCTTGACGAAATCTTCAGATAGCAATGGAAGAGTTGTGTAAGTCTAATAGATTGTTTCAAAGTTTTTAACCACTCTTGTAACAAGTTAAAGTGACAGTGTCACTAAAAGATAACCCTACTTGTACATGTAAGAGATCTCCCTCAGACCGATTCTCGTAAGTGATCATGACCACGTTCTTTTCAGAGACTTTTCTCGTCGCGAAAGTCAAGAGAAATGTCTCCGACCTGAGACCGGCAGTGTATTTTTTTTCTGTTGATTTTTTTTTCGACCCGAGGTCTGCCTGAAACTCTATTGTCTAAACCAAAGGATATTGGTCTTTTTATCGATTCAGTTTTTCAAAATTTTGTCGCGCACTGATTTGTCTCATTTCCATAATTCTGTCTTCTACGTTAACAGATATGGCACTGATACCTTATTCATACAAAGCTTAAACATCTTTATGTGTGGTTGGTTGTTTAGTTCCTTACGTTGGGTCACCTTGTTATTTAAGTTTGTCCAAGACTTGCCAGGTCGAGGCAAAGTGAGCGGAGTGTAATTTTTAGGAGTTTCTAGGCGAGAGAAGCGAGCTTTTTAGGCCGTGAAGCGGCCGAGCGAGCGACAAAGTCGCGAGGAAGGACTTTTTTGGAAGTCTAAGTTTGTCGCGAAGTAAAAGTTATCTTGGATCCTACGTCGACGGTAATTTTTCAATTTTCTAGCAAGTAAGTCAGTCAGTCAGTCAGTCAGTCAATCAATCAGTCAGTAAGTCAGTAAGTCAGTCAGTCAGTCAGTCAGTCAGTCAGTCAGTCAGTAAGTAAGTAAGTAAGTAAGTAAGTAAGTAAGTAAGGTAAGTAAGTGAGTAAGTAAGTAAGTAAGTAAGTAGGTAACTTAAGTAAGTAAGTAAGTAACGCATTTATTTAAACACTATCAAATTACAGCAACGCTGATGTGGTGGTGTGTAAAACTAAAAACTAATGAGAACCATTTACATAATTAAGAATTAAAATAAATAAAACCGATACGTTTAAGACAATAAAAAAAGTGATATGTTTTAGACAAAAAAGCTAAAATTGGATGAAAAACCACAAATAGCTAGTATTAAAAATTGCATTGTATAAAATCTAGAAGACAATTTCTTTACTCAGCGTTTAAAATTTTCTTAACAGGTGATTTTTCTCGTTTCATCATTGTTCGACAGAAGCACTGATATTTTGAACTTACTTCTTGACTATCTTTTTCTTGGGGGTCGGCATGTTGAAACATAATTGATTTTTTAAACTGTACTGATTTGGTTTCATGCTTAACTAATAAGTGTTTTAGTGGGGAGAGCATGGGGTCGAAGTAACATGTGTGAGAAATATGCTCCGAAGGCTTCCATTTGATACCCTGTGAACAGGCTCTCTGTTTGGGGAAAGGGTGAAAAAATCTCGAGAAGAGGGAAGGGAAAGATTTTTTCACCGTATCCCCAAACAGAGAGTTTCGGTTCGCAGGCTGCCATTTGAAAGTGTTCAAAACGTCTTCAGCTAGTGTGCACCGGTCTAGACGGTAAATTATTTTAGCAGCTCTTACGTGGATGCGTTCAAGTTCGTGACACAATGTTTTGTTGCACCCCACAAAATTAGACCTTACGCAATGAATGGTAATATTACTTTGTGGTAGTCCAAGTCCAAGCGGGCGTCAACTTGTAGAAAATAAACTGATTTCAACAGGTTAACTTTCTGTGTGAACAATTTCGACAATTCAGAAACGTGTTTAGACTATTTAAGTCACATCGTCGTTTTAAGGGCATAAATTCTGTCTTGCCTGGGTGTTGTGTTAAAAAATGTTGCGAAACCAGTTCGTGACTGTATTCAAAATGAGGCGGCTACCACGTCAGGATTAGGACAATTACAATTACGTACATGGTGGTATATCGTCAGCATACATGTGCAGTTCACCATCACCGTCACTGCAATGTCTGGCAAATCATTATAGAAGAGAGAAAATAAGAAGGGACCGTGCACAGATCCTTGAGGGACTCCAAGCGTAACTTTACTTGAGCAAGAACAACAGCCATTAACAGTGGTGACTTGATGACGATCAACTTGCAACTTTTGAAGCAGCACATAATGAGAAATAGAATCAAAAGTTAGTCCAGGAATACGATCCCGACTACCATGTTGTTGTCAAGTGCTCTCTTCCAATCTTCGGTCAAATGTTCAGTACAATGATCTTTCTTGTATGCCCACTGATGTGGGTTACTAAGGTTGTTGCATTGTCAGAAATGTGAGACATGATACATGAAGCAACTGCTGACTCCATAGTTTTACCCGAAACGCTTAGCAATGAAATGGGGCGATAGCTGCATTAGCCTGTTTCATGATCCTTTTTATACATAGTGATAAAGTTGGCTATTTTACATTTGCAGGAACAACGTTGTAGTTCTAATTCCTCTAGCTGTTTTTCATTTTCTCACAACCTGTCGGTTAAATAAACATGTTTTGTTGGTGTAAATGAGACGTAAGTTTGTACTCCCTCGTTAAAGGCTTAAATGTGTATTATTTTGTTGTATTAAACTAGTATTCATGAAGTTGTAGTGGAAAAGGTCGCAACAGTCAGCAAACGGTCAACCTCCTCTTTACCAGAAACCATTCTTGGCTACAAAGAGGCAATGGCCAGTGGGGATCAATATTATATTGCTGCCAGATTTGAGCGAGATAAAGAACAGGTTCCTAGAAGGTTTGTCCTTGGTGATGGAGAGACCTATGGTGGTTACAATAATGCGCCATTGGAGCCGATGACAAAATACAAGGTGTATGTGAGAGCAGCAACTGAAGTTAATGGGGTAAGAAACAAAATAATAGGGACTTTAAGATCTGAGACGCGACGACTTCTAGAACGCGGTGGCTGATAAAGGACTGGAACTAGAACGCCGTCGTTTGCGCGCGAAAAGTAAAGTTAAGATCTCTGTCGCGATGAAAGACGACGCGACTGCAAACCGCTCTTTATCAGTGTGATTCTTCGGCAATTCTTTCGCAGAAATAGCCATGGCATCATTTAAGAAAGTCCAAGAAAAGCTTTGTTTGTGCTTTGTTCGATAGCATCACCTCCACTTCTTCGTTGACGCTTCGGTTTGTCATCGCTTTCATCCGCTGATGAACCTCTTTTCTTCGTCTCTGACAGATTCTCTATCGCTTTTAGTCTAACATCTTCCGCTTTAGCCCGATCGTATTGAAGTTTTTTGGTAGCTGTTCCCTGTGTTTCCTGAAATTCCGCTTCGCCACTTTCCTTCGACGCAATGATCATATCCAATAGGTTTTCTAGTTCCGTTGGCTCATCGGGAGTTATTCCAGTTGCTTTTTCCTCCGCGAGAAGTTTCTTCTTATGCGTGTAAACAAGGATTCCCACGTGGTCTCGTACTGATCGCTTATCAACCCTGAATTTCGGCACAGTGCATTTGTTCAAGGTGTCTGCTATACTGCTTCTTTGTGTTGACCCTTTCTTAGTTGTGTAGGGATTTACATTGACGACTTGTTTGCATAGAATGGCTTCATGATCATGTGTCCAAAACATTACTGAACTAGAGGGAGGCATAAAAACACACGCAGTTTAATAAAATTATACAAAATAATACAGGCTTAAAATTGGCTTTTAGCGGCAGATGAACGCAATAAATCCAGAATTGCAACGGTACAAGACACGAGAAGAGTATGCAGAAGACTCCTGCATTCACTATTTGCAGTTTTAGCTCGTGACTTACTTGAAAGTCTTGCTCGAAGTCGAAGTCGAAGGCGCTGCCATTTTGTAGGCTTCGTACACCTGAAAGAAATTCAAAAATAATCAAAATCCTTCTATCTCTGCGATCTAAAATGTCGCCAGAAATTACGTCCAATTATCCTAGAGTGCTGAGTTTACATGTTTAGGGGAATATATCGTCATTTAATTAAAGCACAGGAACAAATATACTCACGTTTTGTACAGAACGTCAAACTCGTAAAACCCACGTTCTCTACGCGACGCGGTGACACCAGGATGACCGCGTTAGCATGCGCAACATGTCTCCTCTTTGAAAATTTACTTCCGGTCGCGTCTTACAGCCGTCGCGTCTCGGATCTTGAAGTCCCTAATAATAATTTGTGGCGCGATCGTTGGGGCCACTTCCGGCAAAGACGGTCTTGCAACATTATTTAAAGAATCTTCTCCGCGCACAGGCAGTCTAGGAAGCCTCAGTGTCTTCTATTTGAGAAAGACTTAAACTACGTTCTCTTTGGTTTTCTTGTACATTGATAATATCTTCCAAAGTGACCTATTATTTAATTTTTTTAATATGCAGAAATGTGTTTACGGAGAGTCTGCTGGAATTACTCTTCCTCCTACCGGTAGGTTTCGAGCAAGAAAGAACGGGCGCGCGAGAGGGAGACACGCGAGGGAAGAGGGAGCCTTACGGGCAGGCGCTCCCCCTCCCCTCGCGTGTCTCCCTCTCGCGCGTCCGTTCTTTCTTGCGCCCACTACTTCTTTTTGGAGGCGTTTATAATCAATTAAACAAAGAGACAATGCTGTACACTACAATTTCTTGTGGATAGCAGTAAATCGTGTGATTATCATTTGACTTGTGTTGTGATATGTGTGGCAGAACTTGTTACACGATTATTAACTAATTATTACTCTTGCCTGCATTTCGGGGTCTCAAAAGGTATTTTATTTCAGTTGTGTCTTTGAAAGCCTTTTACAACCTCATTCCCAGGGCTTAATTTTCCCTCAGAAATTGGAGAAGTAAAAACCTGGGAACAGAGCTTGACTGGAGTATGATAGACTTTTTCTCTTTTAAGGATAGACTATTAATATTAACCACTAGGGACTTTAAGAACCGACAATACGGTGGTCTGGAAAACGTGAGGACCGAGGGTGGGGCTGGGGCTGGGGCCAGCACCGCGTTCTACGCGCGGGAAATATGTAGTTAAGATCAACAACGCGATCATTTAGACTAATATTCATCGTCTGGAAAACAGTAAAATGCTTTTCACCTTTCCCTACAAGAATGACTCAAAACTCATTTAAGACTTTACAGGAAGCTTTGCTCCTTAGTCTGGAAGGAAAGCTAATAGATGACGACGAATTTGCCGTGCTGTATGAAGAATTCATTCCACAAAACCTTCCGTTTCGCCACTGGGATTACGAAAAATTTTCCCTCGTAAACAAAGACCCCGCAGAGTGTAAGGCAGACTTCTGATTTGGGAAGAGTGACATCGGCATCAGTGCTGGTGGATGTTTTACAGATGCCTGATACCTTCACATGTCCAAATGGTACCGTTTGAGATTCAACAGAAGGACTTTGTGTTATACTAAAGCGCTGTAGCTATCCATGTAGGTTGTCTGATATGATTTCTATTTTTGGTCGATCAGTACCCGAGCTCAGCATGATTAACAATGAAGTCACTAAATGGATGTACAATGTTCATGGCCATAGGATTACCGAATGGAATCATTTCATGTCTCCTAACCTACCGCAAACTTACTCTGAAGCAATTCATGACAAAGGTGCTGCCTTGGACAACTGTTTCGGCTTTGTTGATGGAACAGTTCGTCCCATATCAAAACCAGGAGTCATTTCCGCGTGCAACAAAGGAAATAGGAGACGTCTGCACGGAGGTAATCAATCAGAGAGCTGTTTATAATGGCCACAAGCGTGTTCACGCTCTTAAAGGGGCTATGTCACCCCACACGCATGCGCGAGCCAATGAAAGCAAACTTGAAAAAGTTGGCGTGTCTTTTTCAAGTTCTGTCGGAGATTTTGGAAGGCTGTTTTTATCTGTCTAAATCTCAGCCATCGTTCGATAGTTAGCGAAGTTTTGTATTAAGAATCGTTCTATGGTGATTACAGGATAATTTTCTGGCGTTATTTTGAAATTGTTTGCCTGTGGAATGTTTTTACGTGGATTTACTGTGTCCTCTTATCAGCGGCCGTTGTAATGACGGCTACTCCACAATGAGTGATGGAATCTTTGATGGAATCTTCCCTATAGTTCACAGAACCTTTCTACTGAGTTATTTTAGAGGTTGCTGGCTCTTGGATCTTTCTTGTGCTCAAAGTATGTGGACATATAATGAAGCGGCTATCGAGTTGGCGGCGGCCGTTTTTGGTAAACGATTACAAGAGCACCAGGACATGAGTTTCGTGACCAAACTAAACTCCTGGCGAAGGAAACATTATAAAATTCGGCTAGATTCCTTCTTGTACTTATCTGGATTCACGGCAAAGATAAACACGACCGTTTGCTCGTCCAGATTGTTCTCAACGGACTTAGAGAGGCGCCTTAGTACGAGTTAGATCCTGTAAATGCCATGTTTTTGAACTGTTTGTGTTCGAGCATATTTTTGGAAAATAGCAGAGTTTGCTTTCCCTTTTTATCAACGGACTGCTTATAGTGGAGTAGTATACCAATGATGCTCGGTTCTGTTTTTCTCGACGTCGCAGTGATTCGGCACGATCGAACAATTTTGCGCGATAATGTATGTTTCTCTAAGATCAAAACAAAGACTTGATGTCTCTTGTTCTATCAGCATCTAAATTATAAAATCACTAGCGACAGACAAGTCTAATTGTTAATGATTTGAAACAGTCTCGGTCTTTATCTTCGGTCTAGCGTCTTTTGTAGCTCGTTTGTAAAATACAACTTCGATTTATGTTGTTGAATAAGACAATATGCTGTTGTTGAATTAAGAATTTGTTCATGCTTAGCGTGCGTATATCGAGTTATGGATGCACGCGGGAAGTTTGGAGAGCACGAAAGATGCGTAAGAGTTGCACGAGGCGATAGCCGAGTGCAACTCTAGCTTCTTGAGTGCTCTCCAAACTTCCCAAGTGCATCCATAACTCGATATACGCACAGCTAAAAGCATGAGCAAATTCTTTTATAACATAGCTGACAAAAATGCTTGCTTTTTGATTAACTGCAAAATTCTCGTAACCCGCTACACAATAACAAACGGTTCTATTGGCTGATTACGAACACGCCACAATCGTCTAGTTTGAATGAAAATGTTCTTTCTGTAAAGCTGAGAAAGAAAATGTGCTTCTTTTTTCGTTAACGATCAATGGAAACTAAGCAGAAACAAAGGTAAAAGAGTCTTAAAGTTCACCTAAAGTTAAAATACTAACATGTTCGTAAGAAGTCGTGGAGTATGGTTTGGATTTGCTGAAAAGATGTTTACGTTTTGCTCGGCGAAATCCAGAAAACATGTTTTTAGCGAAGACGACTGTCATCCTTCTTTAAACTTATATTCATTTACGAGCATTGGCTGGTCATTAGGGTTTCTTGAGAAGACATGGCAGCAGTTGTTTTTGTGAGTAATAAATTTATGTCTTCTTGTGTAATTTGTGTTGTTATTGCGAGAGAAATTTTCCTGCTTCAGTCGGATTGTCCGGAGATAACAAAAGTGCGTAACAAATTTAAAAACAACAATAAAAAAGGAAATTTTACCCTTTTAAAAATGTTGTTGATGACCAGTTGGTGTCTGTTCTGTTCCCAGTGAATGTCTTTCGGCCAAAATTTGCTGCAGCTGGTCTTCCGACAAATTTGCGAAACGCGCAACTTGCGAGTTTTTTTAAATTCGGCTTTATTTTTGCTACTTGTTGGATCAGGACATAAAAGGTCAATGCCGATACAAAAATTGGGCAGTTCTTCGCTGGTTTCTTCCATATTTTAAAGAGAAGGAAAGCTGCACTGCAGCTTAAAAGACGACAACTGCACTTTGCAGCCAGATAAAAAAAAAAATGCTCACGTCATCTTATTTACGCACGGGCGTGCGTAAATAAAGATTTTGTTCATAGTGGCTCAATAGGACTTATATAGGGCAAGCACGCGCGCTATGTTATAATTTTTGTTTGCGCACTATTTTATGAATGGCATGCGTTTCTACCCCAAAACTACAAGTAAAATTGTCGTCACAATTTTATTCTTGATCTAGCATAACCAGAGAAGAAACGTTCCGTAAATTCTATCGAAATTTCCCTTATCTAAACCCATTTCGCTTGTTAACCTCTCTAAATTCGGAGCCTTGGACGTGACAGAGAAAATGGAGAAAGTCACGCGTTAAAAACAATAGAATTTTGACAGTTGAAAGTAATTTGCATAACCTCAGAGCGCACATGGAGAAAGTCACGCGTTAAAAACAATAGAATTTTTTCAGTTGGAAGTAATTTGCATAACCTCAGAGCGCATGCTCTCCAGCTGACATAGCCCCTTTAAGAGCGGATGTCAGTAAATATCGACCTTAAGTCTACAAAAGTGAAAAATCGAAAATTCTCAAAAAAAAATTCACAAAGTAGCGCTAGGTAAGCTGTTAACATAAATGTAATTTTTAATTCGATCCGATAATTATTTTCGACGTACGGGGGGGTTATTGGTTTCCCGGCTCTCGGACCGGGTTTTGCAGGCCCGAGACCATGGGTGCTTACCATTTGACAGAAAAATCCGGTTGGGTTGTCGAAAGCATAATGGTAAGCGATTTACCAGTTTACCGCAGAATTGCCACATCCGTTACGGTTTGAATCCAAAAATGGGGGGAATTTGTGTAGAGTGAGTCTGGAACCGAGAAGGAACCGAGAAATTGGTTAATGGTAAGCAACATTCCGTTTGGTTGGTACCAACCGGAATGAAAGGACTACCTCAAAACGTACTCCTCAATTTCGGTTGGAATTTCCGAAAAGTGACCTTACCATTTACCTTCCATCCGGGAATTCCGAAATTTTCTGTCAAATGGTAAGCACCCATCATGTGTCACAAAAAAATCGTTTTAAAATTCATTTCGTTGCGTAACATCTACGTCGTGGTTATGTAACGCAGATATTATCTTACACAATCGTACACTCGAAAAGACAAGTTATTTGGAAGAGAGAAAGACACGTTTATTTTAGAGTTTTTAAAAAAGTTCAGATAGGAAAAAGAGGTATGTTTTCGCTATCCCTTATTTACACACGTCATGTAGTTTGATTGTATTCCAAATTATGTTGCTGATTATCCTTAAACCTTTCGAGTCGCTAATTGTACATTTTATTTTGGGTTACGCCCCCATATTTCGCGTTCAGGTATATTTTTGTTAGTTATGGATGTTTCGCTGTATTGTTATTTTAGTTTTTACGTGATTTCAAGCCACATTATTAAAGAATTATGACAGATCAGAGTAGACTGGCTTTTGCTTGAAATCGTTGTAAAGGCCTTCATCCTCGCGTGGTCAGAGAGTGAATTTGTGTTTGTTTACCGATCGACTCACCTCAGCCCCCGCTACAATTCAAACCGTTGTAATGTGGACAACAAATAACTTATTCAGAAAAGTACATAATTGTACACATTTTAAGTGGTGATTTACTCAGTTTAACAAAACACTAAATGTCAGGCAGTCCTACATTCTCAGTAAATTTCACAAAATCGAAAGATTCTAGCTAATCTAAACTATCATATGTCGATTTAGAAAAGTCAAGCGATCCTGAAATGCTTTACAGATCTCAAGTCTAGCGTTTGGTTTACGCTGGGCTCAGAGGACGAATCATGTTTTGTGACACTTGGAACTTTTTTGAGCTCGACTGCCGGTCAAGGTTTTCAAAACACTGAATGGCCGGCAGTCCTTTATTCTCAGTAAATTTCACAAAATCGTCGACAAGATAATGTTGAAGTGTATTTCAGCTCCAGAAGCAGCAGACCCAACTAACGCGTGGAGATTTTCCGCAAAAGCCGTATGAAAGGTGAGGATCACGACCTGTGATAGTTTAGATTAGCTGGAATTTTTCGATTTTGGGAAATTTACTGTAGGACTACCGGCCATTTAGTGTTTTGAAAACCTTGACCGGCAGTCGAATTGAAAAAAGTTCTAAGTGTCACAAAACAAGGTTTCCTCCTCTGAGCCCAGTGTAAACCAAACACTAGACTTGAGATCTGTAAAGCATTTCAGGATCGCTTGACTTTTCTAAATCGACATATGATAGTTAAAATTAGCTGGAATCTTTCGATTTTGTGAAATTTACTGAGAATATAGGACTGCCTGCCCGTTTAGTGTTTTGAAAACCTTGACCGGTTACCGGCCATATAGCCACAGCGTTTTCATTATTTTCAATATTTTGAATGTTTTTGTTCGATGAAAAAATGGCAAATTTCAAAGCCCAAAATCGTCGACTGGTACCTCGATTGCAGTAAAGAGTCTTATACCACGTTAAAGAGCCTTATTTCTTCTTTCAAAATCTGCTTTCAAAACTATGGGCAACTTAAAAGAAAATTTTTGAGGCCGAAAAAAACAAGAAGTACTTTTCTGAAATTTAAGCTTTCCAGACTCTGCAAGCCGATGAAAAAAAAACTCAGAAAAATGCAATAAGAAATCAGTTTGAGCAGCAGTGGTTTCACGTTATCAGCTATCAGAAACGACCACGTGTTTATCGAGCGATATGATAAAATTTAAAGCCGTTTTCCGACAAGAAAAGCGGAGTTTAGCCATCTTCTGCTACCAAATGCACGAGTCACGTAACGTTGTGAAAGGCAAAGCACAATAATAAACTTCAAAAAGCACAACATTTCTGACTTTAGCGGACAGAACAATGCCTACGAGTATATGTTTCATACCTTAGCATGGGTTTCCTATAGATATTGGAAATAAAAAAACATCAAGGACAGCATCGGCAAGAGCATCTTCGGCTGCCCTCAAACGACGGGGATTGCGTTACATTTCACAGATTGACCGCTTACCACCTGTTTTTGGGCTCGCATTTCGACGGAACGCTTACCTCGTGTGGCGCGCGCGGTACGGATCTGAACTCTTGTTCACGAGACTTTGAACTGAATTTATCGGAAAGATGCCACCACCACCAACAACAAGAAGAGCTTTTGTCGGGTATTTGTCGTTTTTTTCTACGAAAAGTGCGGGTAAGCATATTCACGCAAAAACCATTTGGCTTACAAAATTTGTTTAAAAGCCCGCCCTGGATTTGAGGCGAAAAGTATTTCCTCGCTAAAAAATACCTAGTTCACGCAGTGAATAAATGGATGATTATCAAAGCATTATCGATTTCTTGCCTAACCTGAGGGATTTCCCAATTTAGCGATATGTAGGATTAGGGGTAGGATGGACCCGAACTCCGAAGAGGAACACCTTCTACTACGTTTCAAAAGTGTCACTAGTTTAGGCAAGCATGCACGTGTCTTACGTAGGACGTGAACCTTCCGTGTGAATTGGCACGTGTCATTTGAAGTAAGACGCTACTTAGCTATAACGCGTCCTACGATACGAAGAGCTTGTAACACCTGTCCATAGATAATACGCTAGCTGAGACGAAGAAAACTTGAAAAAATGACCTTTGGCGTCAATAGACCTTTTTACCGATACGGCGGCCATATTGAATTAATTCGATTTAAGGAGTATTATAGGATGCCCAGGGGGCATGAGCACATTTCGTCTGTATTTCATTAGTACGACTATCTAATATACTTATTTTAAGATTTACTGTAGCTCTGCCATTGATTTTCCCATGTGTAATTATGATAATATTTTGCTCTAATTATCTAACTGAGGAAGCCCATTCCTTACAAGCCCGGTGGCTTCTCTTGGGCTTCCTCGCCATGAGGAGTTTAAGTAATTAGATTTTATTTGATTTGTACAATTTTTGGCAAACAAAACAATAAACAATAATAATGATAAACTGATTTTTTTAAAAAGTTTTCTTAGAATAAGATTGTGATGAGAAAGAAGATCCTTGTGCCGTGTTTGGATGTAATAATGATCGCCTTTTTCTAGTTTAGTTTTAGAAATATGGTCTTTCACTGTATATTTCTCGGGAAAAAGGCGATCATTATCACATCCAAACACGGCACAAGGATCTTTTTTCCCATTACAATCTTATTCTAAGAAAAGCGCTCGAAAATACAAACGAAATGGGCTCATGCCCCCTGGGCATCCTATAATACTCCTTAAATTGAATTAATTCAATATGGCGGCCGTATCGGTAAAAAGGTCTATTAACGGTGTGAGCGCTTAGAACTGCGCATGTGCCATTGTTTACGACAGTGCAGGTGTGGTCTTCTGTGCAACATATAAACAAACAAAATTGATAAAAAAGAAAACCTCCAACCCCATAAACTCCGTCATTTTTGAAAAATCCTGTAAAGCTCTGAAAGTCCCGAAAAGAAATCCGGGTTTTTGTAGCTAAGCAGAAGCCTTCCTTGTGTTTTTCGACCTGCTTTTATCCTCGATGAATTCCTGCTCATAACCAACTGGTCATAACCTTCCTTCCTGGTCATAACCACGCTGTCTGTCAATCTTCGTCTCCTGATTTTCACAGTTTTTGTCAGTGTGTAGAAAATAAAATCGTGATTTCTTTTATCGCAGCAAATAAGAGTTTTCGTGGGTAGAAATATTACTCTCATCAAACGTTTAACTTGATGTTGCCTCTGTGGTAGATCCTGTTATGCTGGTGAACCTTTTCAAACACGCGCCATGTTGGATTAATAGTACCAGCCAGAATAAATTACGCAAACTATGTATACCAGCTTGTAACTTAATACATACTTTTATGAATGGTGTCTTTAGCGTCTTATTCAAGAAGTGTTGACAATCTGTTTTGTGTGTTATCTCAGAGTCTTTTTTGATTGTTTGTTTGTTTTAATTTATACCGTTTGTCAAAAAGTTTTAAAGGTTCATTTCCGGCGACGTTTTTCGAAAGTCATTTTCAGCACTGGCAATACCATGGAGTTGGTAGTGTGTCTTTCCTTACTGAAAAGGCCGAAAACTGATAGTTTCTGTAAATATAAAATACTCCTTCCCTAGATACCTTACAGCGCCAAAGAGCTTTTATTTTCGTCAGTAGTTTTCTGAATTACACAAACATTATTCTGCCTACAGGATTACTTGTTGTTAAAAGCCCATAACCTGCTCCTGTCCGTCCTGTCGCTGTGAATTTCCTCAAGGCCGAAAATTTGAGTAAGAACCGAAAACAGCAGCTTAAAGGAGGCACACACCTTGAACTAGCCAGGGAAAAGGGGCTTCTGATTGAGCTAAACTGTAATTGATGTACGGTTCAATTAGTTAGACCCGTTACTATCCCCCGGACAACCAAAGGAACAAGTCCAGCCATTTGGGCCGGGGGATGGGGAGTACTTTGAAGCGGTCCTGTTGGGGACTTTCGGAGGTAGGGGGCGGGGCGAATCGAAAATAACTTCTCTTTGTTTTTGTGAAGTACATTATTCCTCACACGGTTGACAAGGTGGCGGCGGACTCCATAGCTGTGGAAAGGTTCTTGTGAAGCATGTACCAGCAACATACAAGGTTTCACGAAATTGACGTCAACACCTTGACGTCAACAAATTGGCGTCAACACTCCATGAACAAGGATGATGTCTAGACGTGAATAGTCTGTCCACAGACTAAGGTCCTTTTGTTTTTCGGGACCATTTGACAGCCCACGAGTGAACTGGAGCGCAGTAACGAGCCCTAACCCCACCCCACTGCCCTTGCGGTCAATAAATCATTGCGTTTTTCATTTTTTTTCGAGAATCTCCAAAGGGAATATAGAGGGTGTTTGAACAGTTTCAGTTTCAGTTATTTCACCGACAAAAAAAGAACAAAACAAAACAAAAGACAAGTATACAGAAACACGCAGAAGCAATGTGGTGAGAAAGCCCAAAAAGAAACCATAAGGCTTACGTCATCCCCTTTTTGTTCGTTTAGCGTCGAAGAGGTTCCTGGTTTTGGGTCGGTCGGTGGGGTGGAAAAAAAATAATCACAAGAAATCTGAGAATAGGAGGCCTGAAACACTAGCATCATTGCCGTGGGGCCTCAAAACAACAAGGCATGGTCACCAAATCGACCCAAACTCAATATGGCGGAAAACATGATGGTAAATTTCATGCAAAAAAGGTCTAAAAAGGGTAAAAAAACAAAAAGGATACACCACCGAACGTTTTATGCCTGGAAGTGCTGTTATAATGCTCATTTTTCAGATTAAAGGACTTAATTTAAGTCCAAAAAAAATCTTGTCGTTTCTTTTTCTTGTTTTTTAAAAATTCCAAAAAACTGGGTCTGTCGGACGACACTAATTGAAGAAAAAAAGGGGATGGCCTTTTAATATAGGTATTAAGCTTCCTCAGAGTGTAAAAGTATAAGCCTTTACAAGGCCAGGATCGAGCGTATACTGAGTAACTTAATGATAAAAATTTGATCAAAATTAAATGAAAGGCTAAGACTCTAAGCGCTGTCTGGTAACGAAACGGTAAACAAGAAGTGCTGCCTCTCATTTAATAGAGACGTGAAATACTGGGTGGACCACATCCTAAACTTCCGCGAAAACCGCAAGAGATGAGCGCACGCTAAGAAGACTAAACCGGGGACGTAGCTGCGTGCCCGAAAAAGTTGAGGAGAAAAAAATAAAATGAAATAAATATAACCAAAAAAATCGGTTTCCAGAGAAGCGACGACATTAATTGGACAACCGAATGTTGGATGATTTATCTTATATAGCAAGCTTGATGATGTAAAGCGTGAACGCGTTGTTTTCTCCACGAGCTGTCTTTGCAGTAGACGAAGTAGGGCATAATTACGTCAAAGTGTGGTGCTTTTGTCGGTCAAAAACAATGAGACAGAAAGCGGTAAAAAAAATGTCATTTGTAAACTAAAGTCGGAAGTACTACAAGCTTGATTTTTAATAGCTGAGCTTATCTAAATTAATGATAAACGGTTGACGTCAATGAACCCAACAAGCCGACAGAATTAAGGAATTTTAGAGGCTGTGTCATTTCATAAACAGCAAAAATGCTTTGGCTTACAACCCGTTAACCCCACCTTTAATAAAGGCAACTTAAAAAAATGTTGAGATTTAGGGTGGAAGGGAGTGGGGCGGAGATGATGTAGAAAAAGTCAGACGTACCTCTGGAAAAATCCTGGCTACGCCCCTGCTAAAGCCCGAAAAAACAACAGAGTCTTGAGAAACGTTCTTGTCATCTGTCCGGGATCGTACTTTAAAGGAAGCGCTGATCAAGAATTATTCATGTTGGAATGAAACTTCTTGTAGCTTCCAGCGAAAAAAAAGAGTGACAACCGTGGTAAGCGGTCGTTCTGCAAAAAGTAGCGCAATCTTCGCCGTTTGCGATCTTTCGGCGCTTGGATTTAAAACGTTGTTGTTCGTCAGGAGCCCATCAAATGGAGCCTCCATCTCCATTAATTTCTTGAGTCAACCCTTTCCCGAGTAGATTTATAAATAGAACGGCTAGTTTCCCACGAAAAGTGTCATATTTCCATGAGTCTCATGTGTCACCGTGAAAAAATAAAATTGGATGAAGTCGAACTCAGAAGCCTGTCCCTCGACCGTTTTTCTTTTTTCCTTTACGTCCATATTTACAATTTTACAGCCGCTGGGATCTGGGTATCATGAAATAAAAGTTAATCAATTACCCGACTGACAGTGAGCATGAAGCGATAGGACAAAGCCAGCGAACTGAGGATCACGGAAAGGTTATCTTTGGGAGTGTTGTTTTCTTTTTTGCCGTCATACATCCCACATTTAAGCATGCACCTTGAAAAGAGTCGACGATTAAGCGTTCTGTGGACGATTTGGAACTTTTCGATGATCAGCGCCGAAAAAGTGCCAGGATCATTTGATTTTTGTCATCACCGTGAAGTGGATTTCGCCAGTTAAGCACCGCATGCAAAAGCGATGACCTAAGTAGCAACTAACGAGGAATACTTCAGTTCCCAAAGTTGAGAAATTGCAGCCTTCCTTTACAACTGACTTGTATCACCATGAGAGTTGCCTGATAAAAGTGGCACTTGAAAAGTTGAACAGAAGACAACAGTTGCTGAAGCTAACTCAAAAGTAATTTGCTAACGAAGGAATTTGTGACATCGCACTCCAGTCCAAAGACCCACTTATCTCAAGAAAAACAAAATGGATTGTATCTGCGCCAAAAGAATTATGACTGACTAACAGGACAATTCTCAGCAGTTAATGTAGAAGTTTAGGCTCAATTCCTTCCTTCGGATTCGCATCTGTAGATCACTTTTTTTGCGAGAAAACAATGGCTGGGCCCAGCGTTACAAAACATAGCAGGGAATCATCACACTAGCTGAGGGACAAAACAACCACAAGGGCTATAAGTATTTATTCAGATAAGCGCATTTCGGAAAAAAAAAAACCTTGAAAAACTAGAAATTTGATTAATATTGAGTCCTTTAGCCGAAATAAGAACCTTAACGCTACAAAAAATTGGCTAAAGAAAGCGAATCCTGTCACAACTACAGACTGCAGGTAGTAGTTAATCATTATGCATGTAACAGACCAGCTTCATGGCCTCTTAATGTGAGACAAGCAACCAAAATTAAGATTAACATAGTCAGAGTTTAAAACTCTCCACAGTATAATCTACCTACTAGAAAGAAAAAAAAGAAAATCTCTGAGGGATGAAAACGCTAAAGTCACGTTTCACTAGCTTATGATTGTGTTTGGCCTGTCAACACCGAATTTCCTGCTGTTTGATGAAGTACAATAGCAGTGTCATTTCGTGGTTGTGATTGGCTCTTCCCATCGTCGGCGCGCGAAGTCTCCCCTGGGAACCGTTCTAATTATAAATCTACTCGGGAAAGGGTTGACTCCAAGGGCTTGTATGGGAGATGGAGGCTCCATTTGATGAGCTCCTGTGTTCGTATGTTCTCCCGGATGGATACGTGACATTTCCAGTATACGTAAACACCATGCTAAGGTACGAACAACAGACATTCACAACATTGTTTTGTACAGTAAAATGTGATTTCATGGACATGAAACGTTTTGAGTTTTAAGACTTTCTAATATTAGTGCTTTGCCCTCCCTTTGACAACTTCACGTGACTGGTGCACTTGGCAGGCGTTGACAGCTTAAGTCCGCCTTTCTTGATAGCAAACGGCTTTAATTTATATCAGATCGCTGTATAAACACGTATTGGTTTCTGAAAGCTGATGACGTTAAACCTCAGTTCCTCAAACTGATTTCTTGTTGTATTTTTCCGAGTTTTTAGCATCGGCCCGCTGAGTCTGGAAAGCTCAACTTTCAGAAAAGTACTACTTGTATTTTTTGGCCTCAAAATTTTTTTTTTTAAGTTGCCCATAGTTTTGAAAACAGATTTCGAAAGAAGAGATGACGCTTTCTAACGTGGTTTAAGACTCCTTACTGAAATCGAGGTACCAGTCGACGATTTTGGGCTTTGAGATTTGCCATTTTTTCATCGAACGAAAACGTTGAAAATATTGAAAATAATGAAAAATCTCCAAAATATTACATTTTTGTTCAAAATGAGTAAATCACCTCTTAAAATGTGTACAATTATGTACTTTTCTGAATACGTTATTTGTTGTTCGCATTACAATTGATTTAGTTTCTAAAACGAGTTTTTGTGACATGTGGTTTCGGTCCTGTAAAACTCGGTCCGAGAGCCGCGAAGTCAATAACCCTCCCGTACGTCGAAAATAATCATCGGATCGAAGTAAAAATTACATTTATGTTAATAGCTTACCTAGAGCTACTTTGTGAATTTTTTTGAGAATTTTCGATTTTTCACTTTTGTAGACCTCAGGTCGATATTTACTGACATCAGCTCTTAATTCCTCTTTTACAGTCCCTATGCAAATAAAAATCTTTCGTTAGACCTTAAACAGCGGACTAGACTTCATTGAAACAGTCCTCACATAGCCCATATAGAGTTGAATGCGATATGGAATATCAGAGAAGAAACCAACTATATGCTCTATAGGGTTAAGTACTCCTGAAAGCGGACTTGAACCGGTAAGCGCACTCAAACCTCTTAGTTAATCCAAGATGACCGTCCTCTATCATTTCATGCCTTAGAATAAGTTTCTATCTATGCTAGTGAAATAAACTATCGAAATCAACTCTACAAAGCTAAGCGACTCTAACCTTATATATCATAGCTAGTAAAAGGAGACTTGAACCAACGGTCTTATACATACAGAACGTATCGCTATCATATCAGTCGATCTAGAATACATAGTTTTCCGAAATCAAATCAGAGTTCACTTGAGGTAAGGAATGCGAGTTTAGAAGCCGAAAATGTTAAACTGGCTAGCAAACTACAATTCTGCGAAACTTCATTGAATAATTTAGTATTCTCGCCTCTCAAGCTTCATCGAGTTCGCGCTTCAGGGCTCCCAATTCCCAAACATGATTTATCAGCGAGATACTAAATTTTTGCAGTACATATAGACAGACCCGCTCATATATTTCTTCTTTGAGAGTTAAGTGCATTTTAGTGAGTGATAACTTTGAAAAGTCCACTTCGGATGTACTTCGACAGCACAGCGAAAATTGTACACGCGTATGAACTATCTTGCGTGTATTATGAATAGCTCGTGGGGTTCACTCGCGATTATTTTTTAATAACTCACGGGACTCACTCGCGTTTAGTATGAATGACTCACAGAACTCACTCACTCACTTGTAATTTTCAAAAGCGAACGTCTTCGTAAACGTGTTCATAGTGCGTGATATTTATTCTAAGTTTCATGCTGAAACTCTTTTAAGTCCCAACACAGTCCCTACATAAATTTCGAACTCTTTTTTAAGTCCCAACACAGTCCCTACATAAATTTCGAACTCTTTTTTAAGTCCCTACGCAGTCCCTACATAAATAGGAACGTTCGACAATCTATAAATAGCAACAAGTTGTTTAATAGTTCATTTGCCTTTAGACATGAAAGAGGTAACATCATGCCTTATAAATATAGAAAAGTATGTCCAATATGTAGGAAAGCGAATATTGTTAAACTCATGCAGTGATCATTTACGGCAAGTCCATCAACTCTCAGTGGAAGATCGTCAACCGTATTTAAGATCAGTGATGTATTGTAATACAATGGCGACTGAATCTTTTCCCCAACATCATTTGGAGATCTGTCCTTACCCTAACTTCCAACTAGAACAAATGTTTAATCTGATCGTGGTAGGACCAACTAAAAGTGGAAAAACTCACTTTGAGAAGCAAATTCTAACCAAGAAATGTATAAGGTACCCCAATCCAGGAAAACCCCGTCAAATCTAATGGTAGGACAGTTATAAAACTCTAGCGAAACAGCTTGGAAATGAAATCAAGTTTATTCAAGGATTGAGTGAACTTAAGGAAGACATAAGTGACGACTTACGTGAAATTTCAACAAATTACAAAAACATATTTGTGTTTGATGATTTGATGGGGGAGGCTGTTGATAGTCCAATTATATTCCGGTTATTTACCCGAGGACGACATAGGAATGCCAGTTTTACCTTACTGCCTCCAAATATGTTCCCTAAGGGGAAATTTAATACAGACATTGCTCGCAACACTCAGTATATTGTCATGTTTCGAAGTCCCAGTGATCGTAAGCAAGTTGATATCCTAGCAGATCGCATTTTTGCAAAACGTTGACCTAAATTCATGGATGTCTATGAGCAGGAAACTGAAAAGCCCTATGGAAGTGTGCAATGTTGATTGATAATCAATCGGGAACCGCGAAAGAACAACAAGTGGTGTTTGACATTTTAGAAGGCTGTAATTCCTATCCTAATATTATTCAATCCAGTGTACAACCACCGAGAGAACAAACGTCTACAACACAGCCCTCAAGAAAGCAAATAAATCAACCTACAAAAGAACTGTCTAGTAGGGTTTCTATAAAGAGACCTCCAGTTATACCTAGAAAACCCCCTTTAAAGCGATCTCGAGTATCACAGGAGTGGAAAACCTTTGAAGCCTATAGCTCTGAGGAAGACTCTGAAAATCTCAAGATTCTGAATAATATGAGTCTGAAGACTCTGAGATAGAACCAACCATACATAGACGAGGCAAAGGAAGACCAGGCTTTTACCATTCATAATGGTTTATTTTTGAAAGACCTTAAAGTTACAAAGCGGGAAATGTGGCTTCTACCTAGCGTAGGCCGCCCTTTTTTCTAAGTGATAGAAAACGTTCTCATTAGCTCTTAATAAAAAGATGTTACTAAGTCTAATTAAAAAGTTCTTAATAAAAAATAAAATAAAAAGTCTTAAAGTCTTACTTAACAACAAAATTATTTAAAAAGCGCTAGGTGTCGAAGAGGTCTTGATCTTCTTGCATGTCTTTATAAACATCTTCCGTCTGGATTTGGTACATTAATCTGTCAGTATCTGTGAACAGTAACTTAATCTTCTCTGCTCCGTACTTGCGAAGCATGTGATTGTAGTGAAAGTTGTACATCCACAATTTAGAGAGGTCTTACACACTAAAACCTGTGTAAATAGGTTTCTCAAGGATTATAGTGGAACGCTTCATGTCCATCCCCACGAAGTAGTCTTTCTTCTCCTCATCAGATACGAACACCACACTCCTCTTGTGGGTTAGTTTAGCTACGTTCTTCTTGAACATGGATGGTTCAAACTCAAGTTTAATGTTGATCCTCTTCCTCACATCTTCCATGATTTTTCCAAAGACGGAGTTATTCATAAGCTTGGAAAAATCCGTCTCAAACTTAGTACTCGCTTGAGCCTTCAGTCTGGTGTACAACTCGATCTAGGGCTTCAGCCAGGTCTGCTGTTTGAACTTGAGGATACGATGAATCTTTGTAAGTTTCATCCGTAAGGAAAGATATAATTGCAGATTTCTGTAATGCAAAATGTATCCTCCCTTAGGCCACAGATTAGGGACTAACTTCTCCACTTTGCTGGGTTTGTACTCTAAATGCGTGGTTAACTGCTGGCAGTAAGGATATGTATCATCTCTGGAGTGATTTCTATCTTCTCTGGGGCAACGGGGTAATCGTTCTAAAGGTCATGGAGCTCCTCTGGGTATTCCAGATCAACCTCTAGAATGTAGCCAATCTCTGCATCGTCAGCAATCTCATTCACGTCAAAGCCTTCAAACTCTGTTTTCCACTCAAAGTCTCCGATAGGGAGCGGTTGTGACATAGCCCATCCAGACAAGTTGTTTGCATCATAGTAGATATTGAAGCTGCTAGGCTGTTCAGGATCGTGGTCCTTCAGGTACTTTTTGTTAGCTCTGGCGTAGCAGTGAGTAATCGTAGAAATACCACCTCGCATTCCCCGCTCAAGGAACATATGCATCTCCTCGTCTCTTAGAGTGCGCAATTTCACACCGGTAATCTTAGAGAAGCATCCCATACCAATCCTGGTACTGTGTGGTAGTGAGCAGGATCCAAATCATATTTTTTCAGGCAAACATCTCTGAACTGTTCGAAGACATCAGCTAAGAGGAATATATCCTGATAAAGATAGATATCGTGATAGTCCCCCAACGTTTCACAGCCCATTGTACTCCATACTGTCTGAGCAAACTCGTACTTTTCTTGGGAGATGTCTTCTTTCGTCAGTTCATTATCATAGTCTTCTTTTGGAGGCAGACTTGTTTCATTGAATTTGTAGGAGTTATCCATGTAAGAATAAGGGTATACCCCTTTCTTACATAGCAACTCCAACTCTTCGGGTGTAACGTCCCAGACTTGGGTAAACATTTCTTCTAGGATGGGGAAATCATTCAAGGTACTTGCTAAGGTATCTAGACTTGAACCTGGGCCAAAGAATTGGATCGAATGCAGGAACCTCAGGTTCCCCAACTGGAATGACACATACCGTTCCATGTTGTTCGGGATAAGCCGAATGTTCTTATATCGGTTCTCTGCCTTGTTCTTCTTGTTAGCTTTCTTACCAGAGTGACGGCGGATTCCACGCATTATTAAATGGCCGTCATACCCTTATAGATTCTGAAAGAAAAGTGGTATACGTTTGAGTCGTTTCTTGTTTATGTTACAACCAGCGTGGGCAGCCCCTCTGTACTCTCCAGTAGCATGATTGTGATCGCGTACTTTTCGAACCCTTAATTTCTTTTCTGCCTCTTCTGGAGTGCCATCAGCTGGTCCCGTTTCATAGGATGCGGCTGTGAAGGGTTGCTCACACATATAGCAATGTGTAGCTGCTTGAAACTCAGCTTCCTGTTCTTCGGTCAAGTCCATTGGTTTAATTTCAGCTAGGAGTGGTTTCAGCTCTTCTTCTAACTCTTGAAGGCTTGTAATTAGCTC
>CALNXK010000025.1:2745000-2760000 GCA_942486035.1 Porites lobata | reverse complement strand
AATGATTCAGATATTGGCAAGTTAGACTTTGTTCGTCGGCAGAGAAACCTTTGTGCCAGGGAGTAAGTCATACCCTGAAGCGGAGTGTTCCTATGGTCCAAGAGACCAGTGCAGAGGTCTGATTTTTTTAACATCTTCTTGGACTCCTTAACGGCAGCTTCAGCTTTACCGGTAGCTCTAGCATAATACGGTGACCGGGTAATCAACTTGAAACCATAGGTCTTGGCAAAATTCGAAAATTCCTGAGAGGTATACGGAGGTCCATTGTCGGACAAAAATATATCTGGTATACCATAACGGGCAAAGTGAGCCTTTGTGACTGAGATAACATTGGCAGCAGTGATGTCTTCATTCAACAGTTCGACCTCAATCCAGTCACTGTAGTAACAGAATACCAACAGAATACCAACGCCCACCCTGCTTGAATAGGTCCTGCGAGATAAATTTCCATGGACCTTGTGGAATTTCATGAGACAACATCGGTTCCTTTGGGAGGGCCGAACGATAGCTAGCACACAATGAACATTTGGCACTCTCTTGAAGGATTGCAGCTTGCATTCCAGGCCAGTACATTACTTCTCGAGCCCGGCGAATCATGCTTTCACCGCCCTGGTGACGGTGGTGGAGTTTTTTCAGCATAGTAAACTGTAGCTTCCCGGGAATGAGGACTTTGTGTGACTTGTACAATACACCATTGAATACCGCTAGCTCATACCTTAACGGATAGTATAGTCAGGTCTCTTAGGGTCAGGATCGTTACAGAGTTGACAAAAGCACCAAATTTTGCACAGCGATAGCTTATTGCAGTACCATGAATATTAGAGGGGGTGCCCACTTCAAATATGTCACTGAAGCGTGCTAAACAGGATTTAATTATTGTAAATTTCATCTGCTGGGGTCCCTGTGGTGTTTTGATTGGAAATTGTTATTTAATACCTTAAATCACTCTGAATTCTATTCTCATGTTGTAAACAACAGTTTTACTCGAACATCTGGCATTCCCATCCATTTTTGCTTATTGATTGTATAATTAAGTTGATTATTACTGTGCCCTTAAAGCAAGTCCACAGTCCTTCCACATTTTCATAAGTCATTTCTATGATGGCCTCGTCCTTGCTTCATAACTTGCAAGTACTCAGCTTCTGGGGTTCTCTTCCCCTTTTCTAATGTACTTCAATTAGAGGAGGCCTTATTGTGTGGCTTAAGACTTATTTATCAAGTATTACTTGTCATACCCTGGGTACCAGAGGTTTTTCTCGCGTACGGCTGGAATTTTCGGTGTTGGCCGAAGCCGTGCTAGAAAAGTCTCTGGCACCCAGGGTATACTTGTCATTACATGTCAATTTAACCTGAAAAAAGCGTATGGCATAGCGATTCACACACAAAATTTCAGAAAAAAGAAATTACCAAAGAGTCTGTTGTATCACATTTATGACAGCTATTCATGAAGAGCAAATAACGAAATGACAGAACCCAAAATACTTCTTTCCTAGGGAGGTAATTAATTTTTCAACTTAACATAGGCCTGGATGCCTTTCAGTCTCTCTTTATCCAGTTACCTGCTGGACGCAAGTGCATGTTTTGACAGAGAAGCAAGCACCGTGGCACAAGTGATATCATTTATAATTCCCGCAGTTTGTCTAAGCTTTACAAAGCAAAAACAAACAAAAAAGAATCTGGTCTCATAAACGAAAAAAAGAAACAAGTTAGCCCAAGCTTCAAAAAAGAGCACAGTTTATCATGAAGCCTCTACATTTGGCACTGAAGCACTCATGTCCAAAAATAATAACAGCTTATCAAGTCGTAAAAGCCGGAGACTCAAGTGGTACAAGATTGACTCAAATGATAAATGGTGAATAGTTTAACTGCTGAAACTGTAGAAAGGGGGCCGGGCTAACTTTTAGGGCCTGTTTACATGGAGGAGGGGGACCCCAGGTAGGAATGGTAACCCACTTAGGTGTGGTAACCCGCCTGTCCATATAATCTCTCATTTTAATTTGATCTCGTTTACATGATAGGTGGGGTCACCCTTCAAGGTGGGTAGCCCGGTCTGCCACACCAGGTAACCCTCTCAGCTGAGGTCAAATTTTGCCATGTCAACGTTTCAAGGTGAGGTAACCCAGGCTAGTCGGGGTGGGATTCGTGATACATCAAATTCGCGCAAAATTTACTTTGGCGCCGGATGGCTTCACATGATTATTAAAGGTAACAATAGAAAGCTGCAACACTGAAGGTTGCAGCAAGAGTAGCAATTGAGCTTAGACGTGGTTTGCCAGCAGTTTTCTTGTTTACGTGCTTAGCGACCATTCAATAATCTTGAGAAACTGTACCCCAGGATGGCGGGGTTTTAAGATTGCATGTAAAGGAAGGTTATTTTTTTACCCCACCTAAGCAGGTTACCTCACCTACCTGGGGTCCCCCACCTATATGTTAACAGGCCCTAAGTCTCAGGAACCGTGAAACTGGTAATAAACGGTATACCTAACCCGGGACTAGCTGTGATACTACCGGCCATCTTCAAGAACGTCAGCATAGCAGCCAAAGAAGCCATTTATCGGTGTAAAACGAATATTAGATTGCGCTTGTTTCATGCGTCTCGTTTTGTGACTTTTTTTGTGTTCGTTTTTATCACCATCTCTAAATATCAATCATGTTCAAAACACCCCTACTAACAAAATATTTCGTAAAGCTCTTTAGAATGATATTCAGCAATAAAAACAAGGTGTGACCAGGAGCCGATTTCTAGGCTCCTGGTGTGGCAACATAGGCATAAGTGAACGCAAAGTTTTGCAGTTTGTAATCAGTCAGAAATCTGTTTGAGTGGTCTAAGTTGGGGCTGATGGGCTTCTTTATCATGACCACTCCATTATTATAAGGGACCAGGCCATAATTATTGTTGACCCTTGCTTTTTTTGGTATTTTATGTAATTTTCCACAGCATTATTTTGTGAAACGTTGGTAACTGAATTGCTCTGGAGGAATTCATGATCGTCAGATCATGTCGTAACCACGGGGTATTCGCCTAATTGCATCAAACAAATGACATTCATTCTCATAAATGATGCATCATTGGTTGGCTAAAAAGGGCCTTTTTCCTATAAATTTCAGCTCTTCTGAAGTTAGTTTGTTTGTAAATCGTAACGCACGCGACGACCTTCCTTTTTTTTGAAAGATCGTATAGACCTACCATTAACACTCTGGTCCAAGGGCTCTGAAGTGAATGAGCCGCTTACAGGTGTCTAGGCATGCAGGGACCTCATACACTTCTTTTTAAATGCAAATGTGCAAAAAATAAAGAGTGTTAAAATTCCTGGAGAGGCATGTTTTACAACCTTGTCCCCGGGGTTTAACAAAAAGGTAGAAAAAGGTAAAGAGACCATATTTTACGTCAATAACTCGTGAAAGTAATAATAATTGATAAACGTGAGGTAGACGGTGCGCACCTTTTACCCCCCTCTCTCCATTAATTCTCCGTTTTAAGGGTATTTAAAGATAGTCAAGCTACACAGAAAAAAGAGAAGTTGAAATAAGGATGTGTTGACACCGGGGATCGAACTCGGGACCTCGTGCACCGAAGGGTGCGCACTAACCAATTGTGCCACCCTTGCTCCTCCTTTTCCCCCTGAGGACGAGGTTGACATGTTTTCATCATTATCAGGGTTACCAACGAAGCAAATTATAATCTAATCTTAGCTGCACAATTACAAAGTGGGCGCGTTGTCAGTTACGGTTCATGAGGTCGTTCATGTGGCATGTTAAACTTTAACGATTCTATCGTTTAGGATGTGATACATTTCAGTTTTATGTTATTGTATGACATCTTTGAATGCTGGCTTTGTGATCTGTTTAAATTGATATGTAACGATATTATCACTGGCAAGTCTTGGCAGTGACACTGATAGCCGCACAGGCCGCACAGTGAACATGGCCACACTTACCGTGTGGAGACTGGGCACTAGTCAGCATTATGTACATGTAAAACTATTTTGAATAGTGTAACAACAACTAAACATTGCCAAATTAAAAACTTAAAAATTTGAAACAAATGTTTTTTAGCCAAATCAAACAAGAAGAGTACTCACCACAGGGAACCCAATCTGCTATTATAGGTGAAAGTTAACCCCCCCTTTTATCTGTAATTAGGACCATTTGTAATGGGCACCCCCTCCAGTATTAATCGGTAGATGCTAAGGAAGCTCTCTGCCAAATTTGACACTTTTGTCTCATCTGTAACGATCCGGTCTATATTTTGCACTAAGAGACCTGACTAGTAATTGACCACTCCAGAAAATACCATAACATACCATAATGCTCTTTGTTTGTCACCCCAAAATTTTGCATAAGCATTGTCTTCAGTTTCTCTTGGGAGTTAAAATGGCCCCAAGAGAAACTGAAAACAATGCTTATGCAAAATTTTGGGGTGATAAACAAAGAGCATTATGGTATGTTATTGTATTTCTGGAGTGGTCAATGACGGAGCGCTGTGGGCACCCAGGCGGTGTGCGTCACGAGATTCGACCAATCAGAATGCGTCATTTGTAGAGTGATTTTCGCGCTCGGAAAGAGCTGTTTTCAGAGGTATATGTGGTGAGATGTGTGTTGGTAATTTCGACACTATACCGCCGTGGAAAGTTGTTGGAACACTTTGTCTTGATAGCAGTTGCGTTACTTTTAAATATTTTGCCTTCTTGAGCGTTTGAATTGCTCGGTCATGTGCAGGCCGCCATGATGATTTGAGTGTTGTTTTTGCCGTTCTTCTTGGATTTATTGCTGGTTACTGTTGGCGGTTTTATCGAATTATTTTGGCCATCTTGTTACTTCAGCCTTTCTTCTTTGCAAATTTCGGGGTCTACCCCTGTTAGTTTTCTTGTTATGAGCCGTTGAAAGTGTCTTGGAATTAAGACATCGTCTCAGCCAAGTGGCACAACTCACGGGAAACGGGCTGAGAAAACATGCCGAAGCTGAAGCCGACGTAAAGCGAGTAACGCCAAATCCAGGAAGAGTTGGTTCTATTTTAAACCACAAAAGGTAAATAATTTTGAATATTGTAATAACCTTTGGAAACAAAACATTTTTCATAACCCAGTGCGGAAACTGAAAGCGTGACTTTTAAATAATTTGCATGCGGTGTGTGCTACGTGTATGCAAATCTTTGTGTAAAGTTATGTGAGGGAATAAATTGTGATAAATCTCTATCAAAACACAAAACTATTATCGAAGATCCAGACAACATCATACAGGATTTTAAAACTGTGAGGTTAGGTTTTACTTTATAACAAAATCGATATACTGTGCTCACTTCAATGACCGCACAGACAAGATCGTGGTTTATTTCACTGTTTATTTCTGCGGCTGTATGTTCGGCTCTTTCGGTCTGTTTTCCAACTTCATTGGAATAAGCAGCATTTTGGCATGAGGTAAAAGTCGTGTAGGCCTACCACCCCCTTTTATTGCTATGATTTGTTTACGGGTAGGCCCCGTTTTACCTTATGAAAATCAACACTGGCACTAATAAGAACCAAGCACAGAGTAGAAAGTTCAACATTGCGCAACTAACAAGAAACGTATCCACTCCAGTTTTTAGAGGGAGTGTACGGAAACTCTGTGCGCATCTATTTACAAGAGTCTTCGAACTCTTCCACGAAAGAAGTGCCTAAATTTTCACGAAATGCTTTCCAAAAAAACACACCTCTAGCTTGAAGCAGAAGAGGATCGAAATACACAGTCCGCAATTGGTTACGTTCAGTAGCCAATAAGAAAACAAGAATTTCGATCCGCCACGTGGGTATTTATGTTCAGTTCAAAACTCAACAGACAGAACGGCTGTACCGTTCTCGCCACGACAAAGTACAACTAAAGTTGCTCTTCTAAAAGCAACTAAGCACAAAGCCAACCCAGCAACTGATGAGGTTCGTGAGGAGAACCGAAACCATGGTCTTGCCTGATCACAAACTGTGGCAATGACAAAACAGTTTAAAGACTGTTAAGCTTATTCAAAGCTATTACCAAGGGAGGAACTACGCGCTCCAGTCAAAAGCCTCACACTATCTTTAGAAAAACACTAAGCTGGAGTTTACTGAGTCACAATTCAATTCTCCATAGTAAGTTTATGTAGCTTCAGTTGAAGCTGCATTTCACTCTTATAATTTTGGATCTGTAAGTCACTATCCGTGATAATTTAACATTCTGCAAAGAAAACTGACGAGCTGGGCCCAGCGTGATACAGCATTGCAGAAAAGCATTACACTCACGGACTAAAGAAAATCGCTTAGATCAGATCCAGAAGGCACTTTGGAGAAAATTGGAACCCTTATTCAGCCGTAATAAAAAAAGCTTTACGCTTCAAAAGAGGTCAAAGAATATGCGCTTGCATCACAGGGCAAATCCTGCCGACCAGAAAACAATAACTACAGTCAATCGATATATATGTCATGACCTCTCCGTGTGAAACATGCGGCTAAAACCACATTTGCTCAGTAAAATGCAGAACCTTCCAGAGCATAATCTACCCAGCAGATAAAAACAACTTCATTGGAATAAGCAGCATTTTGGCATGAGGTAAAAGTCGTGTAGGCCTACCACCCCCTTTTACTGCTTCAATGACCGCACAGACAAGATCGTGGTTTATTTCACTGTTTATTTCTGCGGCTGTATGTTCGGCTCTTTCGGTCTGTTTTCCCCTTGCCTGATAGAAGATTTATTTGCGCATTAGGATTTCAAACGGGCACTGTTTTCAAAATAATATAAACTTGTCGATGAAAATAAAATTGTTATGAGAGACGATTTCTCACCTAGCTGGTTGCACGCGCTCCCCCCGCTTTGCCGGTAACAAAGTCCATCAAATATGTAAACACTTCTAATGAACGAATTTTTTTTTTAGTTAAGCAAATCCAGGTATAAACTACAGATCTCTTTCACTATGAGATAACATATGACATATATATAAACCAAACAGTACATAAAATCTTATGAGAAGCAGGAAATTAGTCGCCCGTCAAAGTCGGCTATTTCGCACGATCGTCTCCGAATCGCGATAAACTTCTTGAAATTGCCTTATGAAGCCAATAGCAAGCATTTAAGGCCACTATGAGATCTTGAAAATTCTCGAAATCGCTCTCTTCCGTAATGTTTTTCGGAAAAGGCAGCAGTGTTTTGATCCCTGGGTTTGATTCATTTCTCTTACGAGGTGCGAACTCGACCGTGTCACGATTGAAATGAGGCACAGTAACAGTTTTACCCGTGAACCTTTGTGGGTTGTGACGCACACCGCCTGGTGGGCACCTGTGATTTGTCGGAGGGCCAACCATGAGCCACGAACATACATAGGACTGACTGGGTAGGATCCGCCTCGGTTTCAGCTTTAATTTCCTCCAGGGTGCTAGGATACATGTCAGGGGAGTCTAGTTCCATGGTCTCTAGTTCTACCCGGAACATCTCTAGTGCATCCTCTGAGTTGCACTGGAACACCTCTTCTTGTGGGTCTGAGGGTGCAGGGAGGTTCAAGGCGGCTCTCGACAGTGTATCGGCCAAGAACATATACTTGCCTTTCTTGTAAACTACTGTGAACTTAAACGGCTGTAGCTGAAGCATCATCCGTTGAAGGCAGCTTGGGGCTCTACTCAAAATCATTTCTAACGGCTGGTGATCAGAATGTACTATAACATCTTGTTTACCATAGAGATATTGGTAGAACCTTGTACAGGCTACTTTGATGGCCAGACATTCCTTTTCAATAGACGCATAGTTGACTTCAGTTGCTGACAGCGTTGAACTTGTAAAAGCCACAGGTTGCCCATCTTGCAGCAGGGCACTTCCAAGGCCTGTGTCACTGGCGTCCACTTGTAATACACATGGCTTGTTCACATCAAAGAACTTCAACGTCGTGGCATTTGCAATTAAGCTTTTGGCTGTCTTAAAAGCTTTGTCATGCTGGGAGGACCATAACCACACTGCATTCACATGTGTCAGTTCAGTGAGCGGCTTCACAATTTCTGCAAGGTTTGGGGTGAAGCGTGACAAATAATTGCACATGCCCAGGAACGGCTGAACCCGTTTCACATCTTGTGGTGGGGTCATGTCCTTAATAGCCTGGAATCGATCTGGATGTGGGGTGATGCCATTACTGCTAAGGAGATGGCCTATCGAAGTAACTTGCTTCACTTTGAACTGAAATTGCCTGGGGTTTAACTTGAGATTCACTTCACGGCACCGCAACATTAAGTTCCACAAGTTAATATCGCGATCCTTCTCAGCCTCCTCCATACTATATCCACTCCCAAAGACCAAAATGTCATCAGCCTCGTTCACAACACTAGTCAATCCATCCAGTGCTTCATGTTGTCTACGCTGGTATTCCTCCGGTCCTAAACTGACCCCGAATGGCATACGCAACCAACGGTAACGATCAATTGGAGTATGCATGGTTGTTAGGAATGAGGAACTGTCATCTAACTCAATGTTCGTGAACCCCTTGTACACATCAACACAGGAAAAAATTTTGGCATTGTTCAACTTAGGCAGTAACTCATCAACTGTAGGAATGGGGTACTTTGGGACTTCAATGTCTTTATTGATCGTTTGGCTAGGATCAATACACACAAGAACGCTTCCGTCGGGTTTCTCTCTATAGATGCTGTTGGAGATCCATGCAGTCGGCTCATTAACCTTGTTCAGGATACCCTGTTTTTCAAGGTCACGTATTGCGTCAGATGCTTTTGCTTCCTTTGCTACAGGGCACCGATGTGGATGAGCTTGGATTGGACTCACGTTAGGGTTCATGCTGATGTAAAAGGATGGCCCCAAGGTTCCTAACCCTGTATGGACATCCTTAAAGGCATCCATGACAATGGCTTTAGTCAGTTTTCCCCAGGAGACAGGCACATGGGACACACCCACCTCACTAGCCATGCTCCTCCCTGGAAGAACTTTTTCTTCACTGATTACAGCACGATGAACTACACCAATATCCTCACACTTACCATGCACTGGAGGTGCTGGTGGTTTCCTCAGTCAGATTAATCTCTTCTGTTGCACTACCATTCAGTGAGGCGGGCCTGAATTCCTGATCAGGAGTTCCACTTTCCTCCACTCTTCCTCGCAGAGGTCCCGAGTTAAGCTGGCACACTTCTGAGGCACCCCCTTTTTGGTTGTTACGATCCAAGGAGCAGGTGTTTCCTCTTATCTCAACCAGGCCTAATCTATCACAATCAGATCCACTTAGAAGAGGTGGCTGTGATCCCATGACGTCCTTGACTTTCCTTGAGTTTCACAGACCAATTCTCTTTGCCCCACTGGCTTTATTACACCTCCTCCATAGGTACGCAGGATGGCAGAGGAGGCAGAGGGTTTGATTAGGCCATGGATATCAACTCCTGCTGGACACACGCTCCGGAGGTCCTCCACAGCAAGGGTGTTGGTTGCTGACGTAGTATCTAATTGCAAAGTTTTTCAAGTAAAAATTTTTTTTGCTGCGGATAATTTGATCGCCGCGAAAAACTTTTTCCCCTTCTTTACAGATACCGATCTCACGGAGTGAGTGTCCAGAGTAAACAAATGATATGTTTCTTGCCCATCATCAGAAACTGAATCATCCAATGCATTCACATTCTGAGGTTTGCTCAAACATTTCCGAGCTATATGCCCTTCTTTGCCACATTTTTTGCACTTATGCTTAACCCATTCGCCCCTGAACCGCCCGTAACCGCCCGTGCGGATCCAGGTCCTTTCTACCCTTTGTGACGTCATCAGTTTTAACGTTCAAGGACCACTTGCTTCGGCAACTTGTGTAGAGTGAAGAGATCTTTCAAACCATACCAGAATGAGCTCAATTCAGTCAAGGATACCGGAGAAAGAAGCAAAAAACCACGTGACATTGACCTGAAAATCTCCAGGAAAATCTTGTTCCATTGCTCACCTACCTTTGCTTTCACCTAATCCTAAGATCCTAAAAGCTTTCCTAAAAACTCTTCCCACCAAAATGAAGCCTACTAAATGCCCAGCAAGAGAAAAAAAAATGAGGCAAGAAAAGCGAAAAAAGAAGGGAGGAGAGAAAGCGAGATTTTGCTTTCTGCGCATGCCCGAACTTCGCAAGCTGATATTTTGCATCTGGATCAGAAGGCCGCGAAGTGTACGACCTGTAAACCGGTTTGTGGTAAGTTTTAGCTCTTTATAGCACGACAGTGACCAGAAAACCACTCGACTAGCTTCAAAACGCGTTTTTCGGCAAAATCTACAGGAGCGAATGGGTTAAGGAGAAATGCCTCACTTGGGTGAATCGGCGTCGCCCCACAGTAGTTACACTCAGACTGTTTTCTAGACGACTCTTTGCCATTGCTTTGGCTTTGAGAGCGAGTGCTGTTTTGCTTTTACTAGGAGGCTTTTTCGGTCCAATTCAGCTGCTCTTGATCTCCACGGACTTGCCTCATAAGCCTTGGAGCGTCAGTGGAGGATTCGTAATTCTTTGCTATTTCAACCACAGTACGGAACTCCACAATGTTACCATCCTTGTCACGATGACCATTAGTATTCAACTTTCCTTGTAAAGTTTCGTCCACCAAGCCAGCAATAAAGCGGTCACGGCATGCTTGATCTTCAAAATTCCCATATTCACAATATCTAGCTCGCTCCCCCACTCGACATTCCCATGCACTAATGGATTCTCCTTCGGACTGAAACATGCCTCCCATTTTCGTTTACTCAGCGTGAACACTGACACTGCCTCCAAAGCGCTTAATGAGGGCTTTAATAACTTTCACCGGGTCACTCTAATCTTCTTCGGATAGTCCCAGCGTTTTGTTGTTTGGATTAATCAATCTCTTCATCTTCGAAGTGTTGACATGTAAAGGTTTTGTTTCTTCCATTGTTTTTTCCCATCCTCGCTTTGATCGTCATATTTACATCCGTCTTTCCGCTCGAACCATCCCATCACCGTGCAATAATCAATATAATCCAATACGAAACAGTCTAGAGCTTCTCGCTCATCTAGCCCCTCTTGCATTTGAGGGACAGGAAAACCCACTGAAGCGGTGGCCATGATAACAGCAAACACAAACAACTTATACGGGCACTAGCTTGATAACATCCGAAAATGGCGAGAACAATTCGTACAACTCCCACAGTTCGTTCTCAAACATAAACTGACCGTTCTATGGACGAAACCTCCTGACTTTAGGCGCGTGTTCGTTTACTTCTGACACCATGTTGACCGGCTAGGAAAGCTTCCATCAAAGGAACAACAGCTTTCGAGAACACAACACTTTGTTCTCAAAGCACATGCATCCAGCCATCTTCATTTTACACATACAATACGGCCCACGCGGAACACCGCTGACCCCTATGATGCAACGACAGAATTGTCTCCTATCAACAAAACAAGGTGAAAAACGAAAACGATGCCATCCGAGATCGAATTACCGAATTTTGACAAGCGACGCATTTCTTAACCAAAAATCCCGTAAACAAACCAGCCATGAATAACAGAAGACTCTTGATAGCAGCTGTATTGAATAGGAAAAAGGCAGTTAAAAACATCACAAGTTGACACAAAACTCTGTCAGCTTCAGCTGCCAAAGTAAACAACTTTCAAGATGCTGCATAAATTTTCCGCATGAACTCACCTGTCAAATTTTGACCAATCAGACATAAAAATTGGACGTAGAACATGACCAACGCGTGACCGTGGTAACAAAAGGTCTTCCCCGCCTGTATTTTAAAAAACTGGCTGAATTTTCGTGTCCGAGGTCAGTTTGAAATTAAAATCCTAATAGTGGGGGGCCATAGTGACATAAACACAACATATTTGATGTGAATCATTGGAAAAAATAAACTTTCAGCCTGCGATCATTGAAAACTGGTAATTTGTCAGCGGATAACTTCAAAAAAATACTCGACTTCGATGGGTCGACACTTGAGCCCGCGGTAAGGTCAGGTGATACTGGTCAGCGGATACTCTGTCAATTGATCACAACATTGATGTGCAATTAGTTTTCTCTTGGGCTCCCAAACTAGCTAGAAAGTGTAAGAGTAAACATTGGTTTCCCTGTGGTGCGGACGGACGCTCGGTCGCTCGGTGTAGGGTCACGTGATTAGCCAATTTTCTGGGATGAGTAGATTTACTTAGCTATGGGGCGCTGCGCGTGGAGCTCCGCTAAAAGGGGAGATGTTACATGACGTAGTTTTTGGAGTCTTCCCATGAGTCCTTGTGTGATTAAAGTAGAGAACGTATGGCTTCGTTTCATGCAAGTTGTCTCAATAGATTCCTCAGTTAAAGGCCGAATAACAATTACTACCAACATTTCTCGAATGGATAGAACCAAATTTTCTTAGCCAGAGGCTACGCTATAATATACTCGTCACACCGACCGGGGCTGACTCCTGACTCCCTTTCTCCTCCCCAGAGTTTGTACGGTCGGTGTTCGGTCGTACGCTTACGTCATAACCTAATTTTTCTCGGATGGAAAGATTACCAAATTTTCTTATAGAGGTTAGCACAGGCAGCCCAAGCTTTGTGGGAGTTCGTTGGACTTTGAATATATAAGAGAATGTATGAAAATATGTAAAATACGTTTTAAATTCCAATTTTGTACAAAGATAGAAATAAAAATGGCTTACCTTGTGTTTGTGTTTTGTTATTTACAGCCTCTTCGCCTCTAGAGCCATTTGGAAGCCGTTTTATCGACGTTTAAGATTTTGAGTTGTACTAACAGTAAGAGAAATGGGAAGGCTGGGGACTCTCAAGCCGACCGTTCCAGCTCGAAGCTCCATAAATCCCATAAAAATGGTCCGAACTCGCCAAAATTACCTTCAAAGGATCTGTCGATAATTTGTCTTTCCCTTCTATGCTTCTGGAGTCTCAGATTTCATCACAAGCGCTAACGAAGCGCTTGATTTTAAATTTTTTCTATTAGAGTTTTCTTTCTCGGGATGCGTATGACCGGGCTCTTGGACGGTCGCTCAAAGCTTAGGTCACAGCGACAATTTGCCTCCGTCCGGGGCTGGGCACAGTGCATCGCGAGTGTCATCGCGAGTAACACGGTGGGAGGGTCCCTGGGTCCATTTGACCATTTTTTGCAAACCGAAGAATTTCGGCTTGCTCTGCACCTAGTAAGCATAATCGCAATAACAATAATTTAGGAGAAAGAAAAAACAGTTTTTTTAACTTTATAATAGTTCTGACAAGAACCAGGTAAAAAATCAGACTTAAGAGTACTTAAAAGCACTGTTTTTAATTTGAATACTTAGTGATAGATGCATTAAAAGTTTACTTCTGAAATAGGAACTGTTTACATAAAACTACCTTAATACTGCTAATAAGACAATAAGATTAGAGCGCCTAAAAGCACTGTTTCGACTTAGAAATAAAATAGAACGAAAGGAAACTGTTTTACTGTAAAGACTTTAAAAGGTTTAAATTGAAAACGATCGAAAGGGTATTTAAAAAGCAGCGAAGACCAAAAAGAAGAGGAAGGAGACGGCTCGGTCGCTCGGTTGTGTGAAAATAGCCGAGCGCTCGCGTGATGTTTTGGCGCGCTTTGACACTGTCAAATGGACCCAGGGACCCTCCCACCGTGTTACTCGCGATGACGCTCGCGATGCACTGTGCCCGCCCCCGGACGGAGGCAAATTGTCGCTGTGACGTAAACTTTGAGCGACCGTTAATTACGTCACGTCCAAGAGCCCGGTCATACGCATCCCGAGAAAGAAAACTCTGATAGAAAAAGTTTAAAAACAAGCGCTTCGCTAGCGCTTGTGATGAAATCTGAGACTCCAGAAGCATAGAAGGGAAAGACAAATTATCGACAGATCCTTTGACGGTAATTTTGGCGAGTTCGGACCATTTTTATGAGATTTATGGAGCTTCGAGCTGGAACGGTCGGCTTGAGAGTCCCCAGCCTTCCCATTTTTCTTACTGTTAGAACAACTCAAAATCTTAAACGTCGATAAAACGGCTTCCAGATGGCTCTAGAGGCGAAGAGACAGTAAATAACAAAACACAAACACAAGGTAAGCCATTTTTATTTCTATTTTAGTGCAAATTGGAATTTAAGACGTATTTTTTTTTTTCATACATTCTCTTATAAATTCAAAGTGTGATGTTAGCTCCTTGTTTTCTAGTCCCAGTGCGCCCCTTGCTCTCCAGCATGACGGATGTGTACCACGTGAACGGCTAGCTGCAAAGGGCCTATTGAATTATTGTAATTTGACTGAAGCAATAAGCGATATTGTCTTTGAATATTTTTTTGAGTCAGGTGCAGCCGCCGCAAGCAATAAGGAAGCCACTGTTTCCCTTCCTGTTTTTGGAGCAATCCTGTTCTCCTGTATCGTCCTGGGGTTTACCGTCTTTTGCTGTATACGCCATCGGCGGAAGCAGGTTGTGGAGTATCGTAATCAGCTTTTTCCAGTATACACTGGAAAACACCAGGTAAAATAGTAAAACGAGCTTAAATTGAAGCTGCTACATAACAACCAGTGCCTGCTTGGATACTGCAACTTGTTTGGCCTGAAAATGATGTTTGTTGGACTGCGTAGATTTCACACCTCTCCCATTCCAAGATCATACTCAACACCAACAATGACAACTTTGAACGCGGAAAAACAGAGGAGGGGGATTTCTTTTACTTGTGAAAATTTTGTCTCAGAGGAGCAATCAAATTAGAATAGGGGTTTTATAAGCAAACGTCTCTCAACCTTTGCTCAAACATGACGGCGAAAATAAAATGAGTTTGTGATCTTTCCGTCTTCATCTCGATTAACATCATCTCCTTTGATATGTGAAACGTAGGTGACTTTACGTGGAGTTGTTGAATTTCTATGGACAGCCAAGTTAAAAAAGGGAATAAAAAATTTATCGTCAGTGCCGGTTAACGTCCTTCGCAAAACGTGCATTGGGACTAATATTTCACGTCGTAGTAGTGCAATTAAGTTTGATGGCCCGTGCAAAGTTGTCGTTTTTGGTTGTTAATCCCGCTACTGTTTTACCCTTTTGTTACCGTCGTCGACTCT
>CALNXK010000025.1:2587500-2737500 GCA_942486035.1 Porites lobata | reverse complement strand
ACGTCTTGTTGTGCACGGGAAATTTAAAATTGAGCTGACCGAGTGGCTAATAAGAAACTGTTCCCCTATGTTGATGCCGGCATTAAATCAAAGGTAAACAAGCGTTCAGAGAATGAGAGAAAGAAAGAGAGGAGGTTCCCTTATAACATCACTTAATATATTTAAGACAGTGTGCTGGAGGTGATTGTTATTAAAGGAGACTCTTTTTTTAGTTTGGCAGGCAAATATTTAGGGGAAGACGCTTAATCAACGTGAACGCCTTTTATTTTTGGCATTTAAGGCGTAATAGCGTATAAATCTCAGAGTGAGAAAATCTGAGTACAAATCATGTTTCGAGTCCATTGCGTTTGGCATCAAGATTTGAAATAATGATAATAAAATAGAGCATTGCAATCTTGTCTCACAGAATTATCAGCTCGTCGTAAAATGTTTCACGTTGCCTTCTATAATTGTACGCATGATCTAAAATGTATGGTCAATTTTATAGCATCTACTATGGTTGACAGCGTTGTTTTCTTCTTATAGGCGATCAAGTGAAAATATTGCAAACAATCCCTTGCCTCCATTACCAGATGACATGGAAGATCAATTCGATCCGGAATCAGAGGAGAGACAACAGATGCTGGAACCAGAGATTTACGGTGGTTTGTCGGGGAGTGAGGGCGACATAAAACTAGAAGAATTCCATGGTAATGAGCACGCTGTGGCCTTGGAACTGACGCCTATTGCACACTCTAAAGAAAAGGCCGGAAATTCAAAGAAGAAAACTACAATCGTCTGAGACTTGAGCTAAAGTTAATCTTTTTACTTCCAGATTCAATAATAGAGACATTTTAAAAATAGTCCCTACTTTATTTCTGTTGTAAAATGCTGTGATGTGATCGGCTGTTCAAATAAAACCTTATCTGTAGCAAGTTTACATGACTGTATTTGTTTATGTTTTACTGATTTAGTTCGAAAAATCTTAGTTGAGTGACTAGTCCGTCAATGAAATCCAATAGTTTGACCATTTAAATTAAAACCTCTTCAGTAGCGTGTTCACATAAAACTAGCTATTTTGCATGTAGTATTAACTATTGGTCTCTGGACAAAATTAGATGATGTGACTATCAAAATCGAACCTTTCTAGTAGTACGCTCACATGCGCGGTTTTTTAGTTTTGAATCTTTTAACGAAAACCTACATGTGTGACTATCCTCAGTACTACATCATATGCATGAAGCTATTTATGGTGTAATTTTTAAATGAAAACCTCTTCAGCAATAACTCGTTCAGGAAAAATAGCCACGTGAATAACAACTTAAATTAAATTGTGTGAGAAAGAAATACAGTCTAGACAGAGAAAAGAATCCTTCTACTAATGTAATCAGTAGGGAACACAAAATAAAATTGATGAAGTAAGAAATAAAATGTAAGTTGAAAACTGTCTACAAGAAAGCTGTATATAATTAAAAACTATTGCAATGAAATAAGATGTAGATATAGATGTAAAATGATTAAAAATTGCAATGACGGCAGTTGTGGTGTTCATTTTTTGAGAGCCTACAATCACGTTTACGTCGCGCTAATGATAGACTGGCCCCAGAATTTACATGAGAGTTTCAGCTCGAGCGCTTTCCTTAAGTTACCGTAACGAAGCGAGGTAGAACAAAGTCTGACCGTCGCAGGTTATAAGGAGGTTGTTGCTGGGTTGTGTAGAAATCGCGAACCAATTGGGGACAAAGTCAGTTTTTCACTTTATACATCAAGATACGTATATCTTGTTATTTTGTTGTTTTTGTTTGTTAGCTTGTTTTCATTGTGGGAAGATTTTCCGTGGTAAAGCTTCGTATGTTTGTCGCTGAATACGGCTCTCAGTCCTTCTTTTTAAGTATATTTTCTAACCAACGTGTGTTGCTTGCCCAACAAAAATGCCAAACCAGAATCAGACTGATTATATTCATGTGCATAATTTGGCCATTGTTGGAAAAAAAGCTTTCCATTATCGGGAGTACCTCGCCACCCGGCCCCCCGGGGCTCCCCACTAAGTAGCATGCGTAGCAAGCCTTTCTGTGCGGTTTAGGAGCAAAGAACGAGGAACAACAGTCAAAGACCGCGCAAAAAATGGCGCAAGCAAAAGAGCGGGGAGGGGGTGGGGAAGAAAGAAGAAGGAATGCTTTCTTCCCCTCCCCCCTCCTCCCTCTTTCATTTTTTGGTTCTCATTTCTTTTGTTCGCGCGGTCAAAACCTAAAATCTTCCACAGTCTTTTTTTGCTCCGAAACCAAACGGAAACGCTTGCTACGCAGGCTACCGACTAAGACTCGACAAAGCCTGTATCAGAATCGTGAGCCTTTCAATAGATTTCAGTGATAGAAAACGAACAGTTCCTTGTGACCAGAGTCAAAATCTGTAAATGACAATTTTAGTGACTGAGTCTGAGTCTGATAGTGCTTCAGATCTACTGAATGGTACATAATTACGACGTGAAACACTGTTTACTCTGTTTATAGACCTATGAAAAAATCGGCCAAAGTATCTGATAACGATACCGTTTATTAGCTCTGTAGGTAACTAAGTTTTAAATTAATATTTTGGCCATAATTGCGTATCTGTGAATAAACTTGAATCTTTTTTATTTCATCGCAAGAATTCAGCTCCGGGTTATGGGCTCCTGCGAGAATCTAATGTACTGAAAATTTAAGTACCTAAGCAAAAGCAAACATTAAACATTCTTCTAAATAGCCTGACAAAAAAAAAGGACCAGCGTAAGCCAAACTAGAACTGTATGGAGATTCCAACTCGAAAGTTTCCGTTTTCCCAGTCTATTCCACTCCACGCACGTAAACCATTGAATGGGTTCTGACACTGTTCTGAAGGCTTTTAACGGATTCTCTTTTTATAGGGACGCCAGCAACGCCAAAAAAGTTGGTTGAGACGAGGGAATTACGCTGCTGCCGAACGGTCATGAACTGACTATAAAAAGGACGGACCTTCTCCATTTATAAATCAATCAGAGTAATGGGATACGTTTTATTCCGTTAACCTAGTATGTAATTTTAGTAAAATCCAACTAGTGGTCTATTATCAATGCTGCGTTCTGATTGGTTGAGCTACTACTAGGCTATATGTTATAGCCCATTAGCAGCGAAAAGCGCGGGCTTTTTGGCGGCAAAAAAGGATTAAAGTCTAGCTTTAACTAGCTAATTTTTTTTTATTCTCAATACTTTTGACCAACTAGTTGTATTTTACTAAAAGAATTATTCCTCTCGCCCTCATGGCCTCTGAGTCAATAGCTCATTCGGCCTTCGGCTTCATGGGCTATTGACTCAGAGCACATTCGGACTCGAGGAATAATTGTTAAATATTCGGCTAGATCCACGGAGGAGTAGAAGAAAATTACGAGAACGACAGAAACTAGGAAAGCGAAGACCCATGACAAACAAAAAACAATAAAAGCTAAAAAGCGAAGAAGAGAACCAGAAGTTAGATAGAGAACTAATCTGATATCGGGCTCTATTTTCTCATTCGCTTGGCAATCGAAACTCCGGCTACTGAAGGGGACGTAATAGTGATTAGGGAGCTTAAGCAACAGCGTTTATGAGAGACGGACGTCAATCGGAAGTGGACTTTTTGCATCGTTGGGCAGTAGCTTGGTTGAAACTCTTGGGTAAATCGTCTTTATAAAAGAAAAGAAACTTAGCAATACAAATTTGTTGGCGTCAAGGCATATAACTAAAAGGGAGAAGGCCTCACTTCCGGTTGACGTGCGGCGCTTAAAGATGTCTTGGCTTGACCAATGGCTGAGCGGCAAATTGGGCACCGGAAGTCGAGTTTAGTCCTTTTTGCGCACTTTCCCGTCGTCAAATGACGTTCTCGTTCTGTTTTTAAATCAGCGGAAGGACTACCTAAAGCTCAGTCGATGAAGAACTCGACTGCAGAGCGGAAGGTTGCGGGGTTCGATTGTTTGGACCGGCCGGGACCGAACCGATACTCTTAGTGAGAAGGTAACGCCTTTGCCTTACAATGGCCAGACCTTAGCGCGGCTCGGATAACCACCTAAATTGGTGGTACCACCTCCAATATTTTAGTAATTTCATGCTCATTACATTGACACTCAAATAAAGTCAACGTTTTATTTATTTTATTTTTTATTTCTTTTCGGTGCTCTTAGGTAGCCTGCATAACAGCGATATTTTTTCTGGTTTTTCAGCCATCGCGTGTCTGGCGCTCCTCGCTCGCCTGAAAAACTCGAAAACATAACCCCTGTTATACAGGCTAGATCTTAAGTATAACCAGCGAACTAGGAAAACAAGGACGACAAGAGAGCCAAGGACCGGATTCAAGACTCGATCAGAAGTTTCGTTATCTTCGACGTATCTTTAACGTTCTCCGAGGTTTTATGGCAAGGAAAAGGTTTTCCGTCTATAACTAACGTTATGGCAAATGAACAAATACGGAAAGCCGGCAGTTTCGGTGGCAAGAAGTTCAAAAATTTAAAGCGCGACAGACAACACGATGTCAATTCCAGCTGCGCCAGAATTACATAGCGAAACTCGGGAGCTATCGACGTGAATCAACGTTTTTTGGTTAGTGAATCAAATTTCTGTTGATACTATTTGAAGAACACCCTTTCATATTTATAACCTATTCGTACCATATAACTTTACAGCGCTCCATTAATTTTAATGTCAATAATTTTTATTATATCAATACTAAAACCATATAATATGGTTTACATGAACATGTACCTTAATCACCATAAAAGAAAAAAGAATGACCACTTTTAAAAACTGTTTCACATATTTTTTAATGAATTTGAGAACAAAACTCAGTGAGAGTGAAAAAATGTCAACATCAGTTTACAAAGCACGTTGTCCTTCTAACCCTAGTTGTTCACTACCATAGTGGATAACTCTATCCACCGGATAAATCTCTATACAATGGATAACCCAATTGGTTTCCCTAATACTTATCCTCCGGATAGCGATTTATGCGATGGACAACGCTATTCAACGTTTAAACTACCGGGTCCTGAACTAAAACAACAAACGCAGAACTCTTAAAACAGAGAACGCGATACACAAACATTAGTGACAAATTACTGATAATTCTGACTTCCACAGGAAGCAATTCCAAATTAAACAAACTGTATTTAAAAACACTAAAACGTGTTATGTTAACCTTTCCTGCGGCCACTCTGGATGTCATGGGCTTGAGTTACTCAGTGTATGATTATGTTCAGTGTACCAACTGTAGTGTGGAGAAAGTTCCACAGTGAAACTAAGAGAATGAAGCTTATTGCGATTCTCGTACTGTATGTTATGCTGTAAAAATTGGTTCGACCTTTTGGAACTGTGGATGAAATCCTAAAGTCTCACAATTCAAAAGCGGAAAGCTACTGAAAATTACTAATTTCAAGTGCAGGAACTTGAGCGTTTAAATCATACTGTACAAGCCCGTTACTGTGCAATGTTCAATCAATAGTTGGCAATATTAGAGAATTAATTCCTAGCGATATGCAAAACACTCCTTGTGTTTTTCTTAATTTCATAATTACAGAAAATGTTAAAAGAAAATAAAAGAAAATATGACCAAAACAATGTTACAAGTAAATACGACCAGAAATAAAGCAAATATTAATAAACTTATTTTTCTTTACAAAGGATGCCCACACTGTTGACCGTAAAAATAAACGTTTTGCAGCTGGCTTGGAGCTGTAAAAATTTGACTTTTACTTACATTTTTGATAATTTAAATCATATGCCTTTATTTATATACAATATATTCAAATTACAATCACGATAGAGTGGTTCTAAAGTGAGTGCCATGAATGAAAGCAAAAACAAACCAAAATACAATCTTGACTGACCAATCATTCTTCACAGTAAAGATAAACACTGTACAAACACAGGCTTGTCATTTAGGGCAGAAGGCCAGGGATTTTCCCCTGGCTACTGCAAAAGTGAACCCCCAGCTACTTCCATAAAAATCAAATACAGTAGAACCTTTGTAACCCCAACTCTGAAAGGAAACAAAAAACAGTTCGAGTTTTCAGGGTCGATTGCAAAATTTACTCTGCCATGTTAAACATTGGTAGTCACTAATTTTCCAGCACTTCAGTGTATGGTGCAGTGCAAACAAATTTTCATCAAAACGGTAACGTGATTAGGTATTTTTTATGATAAAACGTGGTCTGTTCGTTTCACCAATTAAATGAAATTGATCAAGCGATGAACAGTGTTAGTTCTGGTGTTTTTACCCTTATACAGCAAGAAGAGCTAATGGGATAGCATCCGAGTGGAGTTAAGAGAACCGCAGTTCGAGTTACCGGGGTAAATTTCAGTGACTTTTTGATCAAGGGAAAAAAAAATATAATACTAGTTAACGAGGAATTCGAGTTATCCTAGTTCCAGTTAACCGAGTTAAAATGACTGAAAAGTGGGGTAAAATCCAAGGAAAATTAAGGACTTAGTTCGAGTTAGCAGGGAGTTCGAGTTATCGGGGTTCTACTGTAGTACAAAAATAGAAGCAAAAGAAATCTCTAGTTGTTTAGACTGTAATTCCCCACCAATGTGTTGTATTTACCTAGCAAATAAAAATCTTAGTGACAGACCTGCGACATCCGTGCGGACCAGTTAGACGTCCGAAAAAAGCTGACGAACAAAGAGCAGGGCAGGAACAAGTAAGGCCAGTGTTTGATACTTCTTATTTGCTAAGAAATAACACCAGCGGTTTCCTTAATTTTAGATAATAACAAAGAGATTAAGAGATTATAAATAACCCTCACTTAAAACCGACTCTGCATAAATCATTATAATGTAAGAACAGCATAAAATTTGGAAGTCGTAACTCAACAATATATTACAAATGTCGTGCCTTATGTGTACAAATGGCCGAAAATAAGACAAAAAATCGACCACTTTAAAACAAATTTCAACCATGAGAACTTAAGTTGATTTTAAGCATATGCAGTCTGGTAGAAATGATGTCAAAATGCACAAACTCAAGTGGAACCACGAGCTGCAAGCTAGACGTTTCAATGCTATGTTTCTTTAAAAAATATTATTTGTTTTTTGATTCTTGGGCTATTTTTTCATTGACATTGTTCAGCCCATTTCTGGCAAAGTTCCTCAGAACTTTTGCGCTATGAGAAAAGCAAAGTGTGCCATCATAACCTCATTTCCATGGTCTACAAGATCAAAGACCATAGCTCATCAACCAATCAGTGAGCAAGAAATCGCTCAGTTGTTGTGAAAGAAAGATGAACTGATATGAATAACTAGCAAATAAGACTAGATCATTAGTAGTATTGCTTAAGGACAAAACCTTGAAGTTGGGCTGAGCTTCTGTGCTTTTCAACCTAGAAATGGTCATTTTAACAAACCTAACACAACTTCGTCTCCAACAAAGACAAAAAACAGATACACGGATGACATCAGATGATCTTTTTGTCGTCGTTGTTGTTATCCTTCACAAAATATGCCACACTTGTGGGATGACACATGCTTCCGCAACCATTCATAAGCAAAAGCATCATTGCGACATCTTGGAAAGAAGGGTGCTGCCCCTTAGATGAGAAAAATTACAAAAAAAAAGTTACTCAGGGTTTTTTTGTCAATCAACCGTTACCATGGTTTTCACACATTGGCCAAGAGAAGATTCTTTCCCCCTTTCCAGAGCACTCGGAGGAACATGTTGGCATTTAAACCATTTTTGCAATATTTTGCTACAAGATCTGACACCGCTTCATGTCAAGATTACGAGGAGTACAAATTTGTTGAGTGTTTGTAGGGGGGGACTCAAATTATCAACTTATTTAAACACTGTAAGTTACAACCACATAAGCTTTCTCAATACACACTCACAACTCCTCTGAGTTCTTACTAGTTCTGAATTCTATTCAACAACATGAAGAATGATAAGTAGATCTGCAGGTTACAAAATTCATTTTCGAAAACAGCCTCCATTTAGAGGAAACTTTTTTCCCTTGTCAGTGTGATATCTTTCATTTTTTTGAATTTCTACTCCTTGGCAATTCGTCCACGGCTCCCGTGTTTTCACACAATCAAATAAATAAACAACCTGAAAACCTTTACGCAAACTATGGAGAGTGTTTCGTCTATTTCACTCAGCTTTCAGAGAGCTCTTTGTTTTGCACAATCTCTGTCAGAGCACGTGAGAAAACTATGGAAACAGTTTATTGACATCCACAAAAAGATTTCAACAGAGAGAAAAACCCTTCGAGGGCCCATATTAGTGGTAATCGCTGTAAACTAAAAACCTGATCAAAGCCAGAAACCCCACTATAAAATTTAAAATAAATAAATAAATATTATTATTATTATTATTATTATTATTATTATTATTATTATTATTATTACAAAAAATAATATATTTTATGGAATTTCTAGACTATATGGCAAAGAAAAGCTCAAAAGACTTTTTTATCTGGTAGATTTTTTGAACTCTTTAAGGATAAACCAGGAAAGAAGCTCCAGGATGATTTGGGAGTTGGTATTATTATATGCATGCTTCTGTTATTAAGACTGCTGTTGATCACGGTTTACCTTCATCATGCCTCTTTTGGTGACGCTTTAGTTTTCCAGGTGAATCAAACATGGCTAGACAACCTCTCTCTTTACACCTACCATAAAATATTATTTGTAAGTAACATTTACATTATTTTAACCTCACTAGTCTAAAACTACCAATAAATTATTTGACCCTTAACAACCTGGAAAGGGGACTTAAAATGTTTTATTGGGACCACAATTTGGTACAAGTGCAAAGTTATGACTAAAATATAGAACACAAAATCAGAGGGCTGTTTGGTTTCTACTGAATTTGAACCACTACATTCGTAGCAGTATACATTTGTATGCTTGTTTAGATGAAGAGTCTTTCTCTCCAGGGCATTTTTCTAAAGAATTTTTGCTTAAAACACTGTAATGTACGATAAATCATATTTTTCATGGAAAGTTGGTCCACAGTAAGTAATGTGTCGTTCATTATTTTCTCATTCACATTGATGGGTGTGGGAAAATGGTATGTAGGAAATTTTGGGCCTCAGAAAAAAATGATCGGATCTTGAATTGCAAGCAGTCTTAATCCTCTGATTTTTGCCTTTTGCCAGCCCTGCATACATTGCAAAATTGAGTTTAATTTATTGGTTAATCACTTAGAAATTTGTTTTGCCCATTTCGCCTTAAGTACTATGCACAAGATATAAAAAAAATTATTGGCACTGCATAGGTTTACTAACTTGAAAGGTTTTTCACTAGTGTGAGCAAACTGATGGATCTTCAGCTGATTACATCTCATGAACTCCAGCTCACAGCCTTCATAAGGGCACTGTTAAGATCAATCCAAAAGAAAAGTGTATATAAAAAATCACAACATAATACAAACAATTAGCACAAAAGTACAGATTAACAACAAGCAACACTGTCAAGTGCATGTATTGAGTACTCATTACTAGTCTGAGATAACAGTGCATGGTGAAAAAGTTTCAAAATGTTTGAATTAAGTACAAACATAATGTCACATTTTGATTGCAGCTTTTAATGTGGCTATTTGAGGCCAAAAAGGGGAAAACAGGCAGGAAGAGGGCACTATAAGCAAAACGTAATGGTGCAGAGTAGAGGAGAAGTACTTTTTCAAAGCTGCTGTGAAAAGGAGGATAGATGTGAATGAGGATTTCATTAACCTTTCCTTTGTTCTTCTGCCTTTTAACTGACTATTTTTAGAAGCACCCAAGGTCTCCCTCATTATTTTAAATCAATCTTTCAAACAACATGCCATATACAAACTCTAATATTTGGATGTTGCCTAATAGCTGCCTTTAAAATAACACTAGATTAAAGAAAATAGAATTCTCTAAATCACCTTGAAAGGCCTGTTGTGAGCACGTTGTTCGTGCCTTTTGCAGTTGTGTTTGGTCACAAATGACATTTCACACTGACTGCACCTAAAACAAAGGGTTTGATCATGATCACGAGTAAATGCAGTAGTTGGATTAATGTTTTGTGGATTTCATAAGCTTTCATAAGCCACAAAGTTTAATAACAGAGAAAAGTGGGGGTTGGGGGTTAGGAATTTCAAGCGGCTTAGCCTGGGATATGCCAAAGAAATCAAAGTTTTTTTTTTTTTAATGGGTTATTCCAGAAAAAATCCACATCCCCCCGACGGATGGGGTCCTTTTTTAACCCCCCCTCTCACCTGGATTTCCTGAAGCACAAGACCCCCCCTCCCAACTGGATTTCCAAGGTGGAAGACCCCCCCTCCCGCCTGGATTTCCGGGCAAAAAATAAAAGGCTTAAATTTAATTTATTTTTAATGGAAAATACACGCAAACACGTCTAAATGTTTTTGCTTTAATTTCTAAAGCTTCAGCTTATATTAAACTAAGAATTCTATCGCGTGGAACTAAAAACGAAAGGAGCAAAAAACAAAAATGCGAACGACACCTGAACGAGTGTTTACATAATTTCTTAGCTTATAAAAATCAGTGACCTTTTTCTTTCTTTGCGCTAAATATGAATATCCATTCCTTTACGAGACATAAGGCAGCCGGCAGCATGCGTGTCAGTCTCGTCCACTGAAGATCGAGATTTTGTAATGCACTTATCAATTGAAACCCCGACCCCCCCCACCCCGGGCTTATGTGGGGCAATGTGGGGGATTTTTATGGTATTTGAAGGCATGGTTAGCCCGTGGGGGTGGGGGATTTCTCAGGATTTGCTTAGCATATTCATGGAAGTCCATGGAAGTCGAGGAGCGAGGTGGGGATTTGACTCGTGCCTAGTTTCCTCACGGTAATTTCTTCACGTGATCACTGGTATTTTGATGTATTGCTCGGCCGTAAGTTTCCTAATTGTTTTTCCTTTCATTTCTTCACTGAGACTAATCCTTTGCGATTTTGCCTTGAGCTTTCATGGTTCGTTGACTGGAAATTGTTATTGTTATTCAAAACTTCTCAAACAATGCAGATACAAACTCCTCTACTTATTATAAAAGGTGCTGTGTCACGGCTATCTGGTTCATTTTGTTAATATTGCCAGTTCGTGGTCCCTATTCGCTTTTGAGCGTTACGTTGGCAAAGAAATGAAGAAATCAAAGCTTCGTTTTAAACAGATGTTTCTCCCAAGCATATCAAGCGTTACGGACAAAAACAATGAACTTTGAAAAACTGTTAGGTTAACAAGTTTTCAAAAACCAAAATTTCAATCCGCTTTTAATCTTCTTCATGTTTTCCCATCTGTACCTTCTTTTGTATTTGCTGAGTCATTTATACCATCTTTTAATGTCTTAAGCGGCTATTTTTATGTTTCACTCAATTTGGTGGCAGTTCCCACAGCCTACATTTTGGTAAATTTCATGACACAGCTCGTTTAACGTCTAGTGTTAAACCCATGTGGTTTCTGAAGTTCTATATTTCCTCATTCTTTAAGCCAAAATAAAAAATATAGCTCCTATTAGGAACTATTTTATGCAGTCTATTTATAACATCAGCTTGTGAAGGTTAAGGTATGTTGGCTGCTATTTTCAATTAAAATTATCATTGCAGATATTACTTTCAATGGAGATGGTAATGGATTTCCTTTTAATATAACTTTATAGCAATGTGCTACTCCATCATCCATTTTGTACCCTGACTTTTTTATAAGTGGGTAGGGGTCATTATGTTTACTTATTGTCAAATATTTGTTGTATTTATATCTTGGTCTGTTATCATATTTGCCTTTTTGCTGTAGTAAATTTGTCAATATTAAGAAGTTGAAAATTCGAACGAAATATTAATAAAGTCAGTCAGGGAATTAAAAAGGTTTCCCCACCTGGGTGGGGGTTTTACCAGTCAATATGCCCCAGTAGGGTGGGAGTTTGCTAAGATTTGTAATGATGTCAAGTCAAATCCCCACCTTGGCCCGGGGTGGGGGGGGGTCGGGGTTTCAATTGATAAGTGCATAACTGTTGTAAATCAACGAAATCTTTCAAAGAACGAAAGTCTACATTTGTTAATCGTTACAATTATTTTCTAACTTAAAGAATGGATGACTTCATTTGCACATCCTACCTTCAAGATCTCTAGTTCTACTGTGCACTGGAAGGGAAGTTCAAATTCGCGTTATAAACAGCTTTCTTAGTCCGCCATAGTTACAAAGGTCGTTTCGCTTTCGTTTAAATCGGAGAGGCAACAGTCATGCTGAAGAGAATGCAGCCAAGACAAAAGCACTTGAAATAGCTCCCATTCACGAAATGAAATTTTAACATGTTCATCCAACGAATTATTTTAAAACCGGATTAAGATGGCTTTCAGCAGGGCGGATAAAGGTTGGGCGGTGAAACGAGCGCTCCGCTCTTCATTTAATATGTGATGCGGAGTAGGACTGGCACGAGCGCTCTTTCTGCGCTTCCGGTGCGCTTGAAGGCCGGCGGAATTTTCCTTTAAGCAAACCGGAAATCCTATTTTCTTTCTGTAATTTCAGGCTACAATGTTAAATAGATAAATTCGTTTCATAACAGTATCAATAAACAATTTCATATGTTTGTGTCTGTACGTCTATAAGTCAAGCTTGTCGGTCGTATAATGCCAAAATTTGAGTTTAGTTTGAAAGTGTTGAATTCCTCCTCCTTCCACTAAATATCACCTAATCGTCTTTCGCTGTTTCGTTTGCAAAAGCTTAACACTTCTTAACCTCAATTTTTACGTATGCTAAAGGGGGATAAATTTTATATAACATAACAAAAAATTAGATTGATATATATTGATATAGTGGCGTTGTACTTCTTCAAACTTTGCTTCTCGGGTGCAACGCGCCATGGCGATTCGCGCAATGCGTTACAAATCCGGTAACCGCATGTAAACAAAATTTATTGAGGTTAGTTGTAAGGTTTTTTCTCCGTTTTTCTCTCTAAAACAAAACAAGGTAAACAGTAAAAACTGAGGGGAAACTAATTTTGAAGTTTCGAGGAAACAGAAAGACGAGTTCGCTGTTTTTTTTCCAAATAAAAAAGAAGGATGATGATGATTGAAATTAGCATAATTTCACCTTGCACGAGCTGCACGCATTTATAAAATACACGTCATCTAGTTATGAAACACGATCTGCTGTCTTTTAGTTTTGCCATGGATGACATGGATGAGATTTTCCTTCGTGTTTTAGACAGTACTTAGTTGTTTTTGTTTTGGAATAACATCGACATTGGCGAGTAGCAGAACGAAAATATAATTCAGTGGTAGAGTCATGGAAGTAATCAAAGAAACCCTTTGAAAGAGATGTTTGTCTACTCCAGCTAAACCTCCCACAATCAAAAAATAGCAACATTTGCCTCTCGGAGACAGCGTACCAGCACAAAGGAACGAGGAAGAAGTGCAAGAAAACAAGTCAAGCCGCCATAATTCAGTGACAGCGGCAGTGTACATGTCTAATGTACAACCCACATCGCAAGCCCCGGCCAAAGTCGAAAACAAGCGACATTTCTAAGCAGAGTCCCAGTCCACTGCATCACACCTTTTTGCTCGGACGCGCTCGTTTCACCGCCCAACCTTTATCCGCCCTGGCTTTCAGATTTATCCAAATACAAAGTCCACTATGAACAAATTCTTCACCAGGCTCTTGCAGATTTGGCACCTGTTTGTTTTGTTCTCTCAAAAAAACTATTAATTTTTGGGGACATTTTTTCATATTTGAAAAAGAGGCAAACTAGGCTGATAACTTAAAAAGTAAACCTTAAAAAATACAAAGTGCGAATGCGTGAACGTGAATCAGTTGTTTTTTTTATTTTTATTTACACCAAACAACCGAGATTTCAAAGTTATACACTGTGGCGCGCAGGCTCTGGGTACGAGTAGAAATGTGTCAGGCGTTTGACGCTCTTCGTGACAACAACGTTGCGACGAGTTCCTTCAGGCCCGTTATTTAGTATCTTGTTCGCGTTTTCTGCTATAAAAGGACCTGTAAAGCAACTTAGATTATCATTTATGTCAGGTGAGAAATATATGAACAAAACATTTTGACTATTTTCAGGGTCTGAAAGCGCTTAAGTGTCATCGAACTAAACGTTTGATTTGTATCAACTATCGGTCGAAATGACCCCTGCAGAAGACTTTTTTAAGGTCAACCCCCCCTCCCGCCTGCATTTCCGGAGTCTTCGACCCCCCCTCCCGCGAGAATTTCCAGAATCCCATCCGTCGGGGGGGTGTGGATTTTTTCTGGAACAACCCAATGCCTGGACAGGAAATTGAATGGAAAATTGGTGGGTGGTATGAGGAATTGGGTTTCTGATTAAGATTTCATTTGGAGTAGGTTTAGAATTTTGAGTGCCTGGACTAGAACACTGTAGCAAAGTTGCAGCAGAACAACATACACACTGTCCTACACGATGGTCATGTTTAAGGCTTAGCTACAATTACACTGGGTTTATCTCTATCACCCATCTCACCCTTCCAGATGGTCATTTCAACATACTATTTACTTACTTGAAAACTTTTTCTTTACTATGAGACAGCAAGTGCCTTTTTAAATGGACAGCCCGGATAAATGATTTCTGACAGCCCTCATGAGGGCATACACAAGGTCTCTATAAAATAAACAGCATAATAACAAGTTTGACTATTTATCGTGAAAACCTTTCATATTTTCCTGAAATCTATCTTCATTCATGTTACGGTTTCACTGGCCTCAGACGGCCTTTATCACTAGAATATTCGAAGAAAAATATGCCTTAAATAGAATACTTTCACCAAGTCAGAGAGTGTGATCTCTTGTGGTGCAGCTGCATAGTTGAGCAACAGCATGATACCTAACAAAGGAGCATTCTTTTTTTTTATGGTTTTTTACCCTTTTATTTCTAATGTTGGTCCTTTTTCTGAGCATTGTGAAGTTTTGTGAGACACATATTTCTAATACAACATAGCATATTATAAATCATAGTATAAATTTTATACTATGATATTATAAAAAGTAAGGCAGTAGCCACACAAGCACAGGCATAGATTAACTAATCTTTTTATTATCATTCTCATTATTATTAAACGCTATTAGTATTTTTGGATCTTTTCAATATTTTCATTTCATTTTTAATCGAAATGAATTGTTTTTAATTTAAATGAGGTTTTTTTTTTAATTGACATGAATTTTTTTTAATCAAAATGAACAGAAGCTTTATGAAATGAAATGACTTGTAAATAGCACTTTGGCTGAATATTTTTTTTCTTCTTCAGCGAAATTAATTGTAAATAGGTTTTAATAGTTAGTTTGGTTATCAATAAAAGGTTAGTGTATTTGTATTATTATTATTATCACTATTATGAAGGCAGTTTAAAAAACTTGGATGCCAGATCCAACTAAGAATCACAAAGGCTGGGCGGTGAACCGATTGATTAGAAATATAAAATATTACTATGTGCATGAGTTATATTAAATGAAAAATTTGTTAGCTGACAGCAGATATATACAGACTAAAATTTGTCAGTTTCTTATACTGCTCCATTGTTCATTATCTAAAAAAATAATCATAATAATCATAATAATTACATACTTGGAAGACTAATGAAACTGTAAATTAGAACTAAAATATTAAAAAGCAAGCTCGCAACATTGGAGTCAAAACTATATCTATCATATGAATTTATCTAGCGCGTCTGATCCTTAAGCCTTGGAGCGGTGATCAAAACAAAACCAAACAAGTTTTGCATTCTCTGTTCAGGCAGTGGGCCGAAATTTGAAACATCGGCATGCAAACAAGAAATCTAAGTAACAGAAGTTAGAAATACACAAAGTGTTGAAAACAGTTAACTAAAGCGAAAAGGGACAGAAATGAGAGCTACAGTACCTAACTTAAATTAATTTTATGGCGCGCCAAACGTATCTGGTACGTTTTAGAGTGACGAGTTTTGCGGATAATTAAGTAAGCAATAACAGTCCCACAACGCGTTTTACTTCATCGAAGAAATCGGAAAAACATTTTTTTACCTCTCCTGTGTGCATTCTTTTGTGTTCTACCAACCGGATTTCCTTAGAAAACGATTTTCCGCAACGCTTGTAATCACACACGTGGACATTTTCCCGGGCCGCCATTTTGTTTATGTTTGCCTGCACCGCTGTACAAGAGATTGCGTGTTCAATTTACCCACAGTGCTACAGTAGAGTGCATTTTCAATAAGGCGACCTGGTCGAGGCAAGAAAATTCAAACTTAGAGTATGCATTTTAAAGATGGCTGAACCGGATAATTTCTACTACAATCAGGAACACCACTATGGACAACAGCCTACAACAAGAGACGACTACATGGCGTTCGCCCAAGCAAACGCGAAATATTGCTATCAATTATCGTTATGGTGGTGGAATGTTTACAACGGCTACAATCAGTCTTGGGGCAGTCAGCTTTCAGATCAGAATTGTGAATGTGCAGAAAGATCTGTGACTGTCAGATGCGACTGTGACTACTGGCAGGATGAAAATCAGCGTGATCCCCGTTTGCAAAAAGAGAATTCATGCAAAGACTGTCCTGGTAATCAAATGTCATCTTCTTTTAGTTCACATTGTCCTAGTAAAAGTGGGAGCTCACATTTTGCTTGGTATCCCTGTGATGTAGTATTTACGGGAATTGATAATGATAAATGTGGTGCCTGCAATAATACATATGAGGATTGTGAAGATGACGAGGATGGTGTTGATGATGGTGATGATGATGATGATGATGATGATGATGATGACAATAATTATGATGAAGATGATGTGGATGAGCATATTTATTCCAACAATGAAGACAATTATTATGCCAGTGATAATAGTGGTAGTGATGACAATGACAGTGACACAAATATGGAAGTTGATGACAATTTCAGAAAATTCTTAGAACAATCAGAGAGGCACAGACAAGAAAGGGAGCAAAGTAAGTTTTGTTAGCATATACATGTAAGACACTTTTTGTACTGACTAACTGCCTTTTTCTCATGTGTTCATTGGTCAAAAGCTATGATCTTTGAGAGTGCAGATTAATGCAGTGATGTCAAAAATTTGTTTTTCTCTGTCTCGCAAACAAATTTCCAATATACTTTGGCAGAAATTGATTGAAACTTTCAGTTAAACATTATAATGATTATACATCATCTATTTAACAATGTTATTTTTCCCTGAGAATGCACTGGATATGTGATGGTAGATAGTCAACAAGATGCGAAGCACTGAGTTGGGTATTGTCATCTCACAGCTAGTTGCTTGTTGTTGATACTCTCGTTGTGAAATGAACAGGCTGTAGATAAGTTTTGGTGAGTGGCTTTAGGTTGAGAAATTTTTCCTTTAAAAGTTAAGTTTTAAATAATCCATTTTCATATTTTGATTTCCAGGAAAGCAAGAAGTATTACAAGAGAAGGATGAATACATTGAAGGTAACTGGCTATTGAAACTAATAGGAATCTACAATCCATTGTTTGTTTTGACATTACATTTTTGGCTCTTTTCAATTTTTTATGATGTCTCTGCAAAAATAACCAAAAAATTATTACGGTTAGTGCTTCTTGATGAAATTGCTTGGATATCTTCCTCATAATTCTACAGGAGTATTTTTGTATACGTGTATCTGTAAAGTTACTAACTAATAACCAGGGGCCTAGGGTGACCATTTTGACAGGTCTGCACACAGATCCATATACGTACAAAATGACGTTTTTGCTTTCTTTTCATTCATACATATTTTGGCAGTTTACAGGCTTGTTCACGATAGAAAAAACGTTCTTCTTTAAGCTTGTACTGGAATGTTCACCAGCACAAGGCACCTCCACTAAATAAACATCCAAGCGCTGAATAATTCACACAAAATTCGAATAAGATGTTTCGTTCAAATGCCAAATGAAAATTTAGCAAAACTTTTTTATGTTAGGAATGATAGATAAAATCTACTGACCCTTTTATTTTTTTCTTTGCCACTCAAGAAAAATGACCACTTAAAGCTTACCCTTTTGTGCAGAAATTTGGAGTTAAAAAGCATCAGTTGGAAGAATTGTGGCATGTGCAGGATTGTGTTAATTTTCCACACGCTTAGTCCTCTGATGACTTTTGAGTTTTTCCTTTATTTCGATCATGAGCACGGGAAGGGAACAAACAATTGTAGTCAGCCTTTATTTATTTTTAGTTGTTAGGTATCTCTAATGTTTATCATTGAAAACAATACTACATCTGTTTGGAGTAAGTTTCCTGCAAAATTCTTGTTGATACCGCGCCACACTTGCACCTAATAGTTTGCTTCAACTTTATCCCTCAATTGTGGTCTGCATGGTCTGTCTGGTCCATGATTTCCCAGTTAAACGACATTAAAGTAGTCTGAGATAAACTTTTTTAGTGTATATATAGAGAGAGAAAACTAAAAAATGGAGCTTTTGAATGGGAAAACTTTCCATATATTAAAATCTTGAAAGGAATGTTAATCAGTCAGGATCGTTTCTTTGTGGCGACATGAATTTCCCCGGTCCCCCTTCTTTTTTCATTAAAATGCAATGTATTGTGGAATCACTTGAAGACAAACATTTCGTGAATGTTTCACTACTCAAACTGTTGTATTTTTCGTGTAAAAACGATGCAGAATAACAACGAGATAGACAGAAACAAATCTGTGCAATACAAGGTCATGTCACAACACTATTAATGGCTTCTACTTATAACGTAAAATCTTTCAGAAAAAACTCCTACCTATTTCTCAAGTATGCATGTGTGTATTTGCGTAAAGGACGCTTTGCCCCTGATAACTTCAGCACAGAATTGACATAAAACAGCAATAGCCTCATTACATAGCACCTTTAATGTTTTAAGTGACTATACACATGTTTTCAACTTCAAAATGATAGTCTTTTGTACATCTACTTCATCTGTCCTGTTTAATATCATGTCCAATGACAAGTACAGTACCACTCAAAAGTAAGTTGACAGTCACTTGCGTCTCGATCCTCGGGACTGGAGACTCAAGACTGGATTCTCAAAACTTTCGAGGATGGAAGGAAGTTAGTTCAGATTGGTCAAAATTTCTTTACTGCTAGCTTTGATTCTGGCAAACCCAGACGTTGTCAAAAGTGACAACATTTTCAGCTTGATTTACACAAACGTCATGATTCCTTATTTTTTATATCTATTAGAAAAAATGGTTCACAACGTATTTTGAACTGGCTCTGAGTACAAAATTATGCACAGTTTTATTGTTTAGATCTCAACTGGTGATTAGCTAATTTCAAAATTTGTCTCATTTTTGGTCTGTGTGGCCTCGGTTCGCATGGTCGCACTGTAACTCAGTTGCCAAGGGAACTGAGATAAGTCGGGGCATTGCAGTTGCAAAAAGGTTTCCTATTTAAATGACGATTTTTTTTTTTGCAATAATTGCCTGTCTGTACTCTGCCCGGTAATCTTAAAAAGGCACTGCTCTTATAAAATGCTTACTAAAGTGGCTAGGGAAGCATTTATGTAGATAAAATAATGTGTATCGTATGAGTTAAAGACAGTGAATTCTCTTAGATTAGAATATTATACAACATATTTTTTTTTCCTTTAACAGTTGGATCAATCCACCTCAATACAACCACAAGTGCTCCATCAGAACAACCTGGTGCCAAGAGGAAAGAAGAAATGAATGTACTTTATGGCAAACATGCCCCTCTTATAATGTCACTTGAGGCATCACTTCAGCTGAACTATGATAAGAACTGTGATATAAGACAGCCTGTTTTCTGGCCGAGCATTCCACTGAAGTTTTAAATTTCTGATTGAGAGAGTTTGTTTTTACATGTAGCAGGTTCCCCCATTTTAACTAGGGATAGTACATCAATTCTCATCTAACAATATCAATACACAATAAGAGAAAAACACATGAGAATTAATAAATTGATAGTGAAGATAATTTTTATGTATACTGAGGTAACAAGGCACAGAGTTAAACTTACTCTTGCAAGCCACCACATTATTTGAATTCCAAAGTTCATTAACGAAGAAGCAACAGACAAAAGCCAAAACACTGTTACTGCATATTACTGAGACCATCACTCTTGGAAATAAAACTCTTTTAGGTGACGTGCATATGGACTATCTCTTATAGCTATTACTCTTGCCGTTATTTTTTGACAGTTTTATTAGTCAGTGTACAGCTACATAAAAACGGCCGCAACAACTCCCATTATTGTTAGCCTTTTCACAGACTCTCTATTTTCTCTTCAAAATCCGTCGAGCGCGCGTGATAAAACATAAACTGCAGGGGATTTATTGACCGCCAGCGCAAACTCGCGCTTCACGCCCGTTCTCGCACGCTCGCCGCTGTTTTTGAAAAGAACGAGAAGAAAAATAAAACAACGTGTGTGTACAGGCTACATTATTGTTGGCCCAACGGCTAAAAGTTTGACCTCTTTCATACTTTGCGCAAAAACAACACACAACAACATGTAACAGGGTGTGCAAACGGACGCAACATGTAACATGTAACAATGTTTGGAGTAATGCGTTGTTGGTGGTCACGAATGTTGCGTCGGTTTGCACGGGGCTTACTATCTAAAAAGTGCAGAAGGCTTAATGGGCACCGGTTGCAGATATTTTTAAGACCGATAATAGCTGATAATGCATTTAAAAAATGTTGTGCTTCTTATAATTATTTTTTATCCCTCCGACAGTTTCAGCGTTCAGTATATTAATAATGTGTCATAGTGTTTATTAATTTTACTCTAGGATGGAATTAACAGTAGTAGGCCGGAAGAAATCGATCGAAGTATAAACATTTTTTGGTGAGCTGAGCTCTGATTTGCGGACTCTTTTATTACAGTTCAAGCCTCTACATTGCATATAATTAGAAAAAACACCTTTGCAATAAACCGGAAGAAAGCTGATGTATGCTTTAAATGAGCTTGCAATGAAATATATTTACAATTAGAATAATATATAGGAAATTATGTACATATAAAATTGGCAACATCGGCGGTTCGGATAACAGTTTTTCTTATTTCACTTTAAAGTCTTATCATCTTCGCAATAAAACGTTTTCGTTACACAGTACTGAGGTTCTTTTCCATATACCACTATTTCTGGGGCAAAGAATATTCGATATATCGAGGTTCCACTGTACGTACTGAATGGACATTTCAGAAATTGGCTGAAACTAAGTCGTTAAACCTGTAAATTTTTTTTTTTTTTGCCATCCTAGCCTTCTGCTGTTAAAATTATCGCTTTTTAGAACTGATCATTTACGAAAACGCCAAACTGGTAGTGATATATACAAGGCACATCTGACAGTATCACTTTTTTTTTCTTTTTAACAGAAGACGCGAATTTGGTTTTTACATGATTTTTCACCAAGCAAATGGTCAAATTAACGCGTTCCTGCTGTATTTCTTTGAAATGCTTTGTAAACTGACCTGATCAACAGAACAGTTGCTGCAATGTTTCTTTTACAGCTTGCCTTACTTCTCCGATCTTCAAACAATAAAGCAAAGGGTTTAAAGACGAGTTTAAATATACTAAAGTAACTGTAAATTCCCTGGCAAGGTAAATACTAGATAGAGGTATCCCTCTTTGAGGTGTTAATCTTAATGCTATATAAAAAGGGAGATAACAAGCAACAAATGTTACTTGCACCCATAGTGCACTGTACACTGCCTTTCTGTATCGAGCTATATTCATTGGAGGTGCTTGACTCGGCTGTCCTTGTGAAAATTGGTTGTGAACATGTATTTCATTGTGACGCAGAGTGAAGAAAATTTTTATGTAAGATAAAGTTGAGGTGACTAGGCAGAGACTAAAACCTAGTCTTGCAAGCCACGAAATTATTTCAATTCCAGCGAATAGAAATGAAGAAACAATAGACAAAAGCCAAAAAACAATCAAACTTATGCATACTCTTTTCAAAGTCACAACTTGTCTGTATCTTAGCCCTAGCGACAGAGCAAGAAGTCTGTCCACGCATATTGCAGTTAGTGTGTACATTGACGCCGAACACAAAATGATGCCTGAGATAGTTCTTGACAAATACGCGTAATAACAAATATTCCATAGCTTGGTCACAACAGAGGTCCAATAAGTTACAGCCAAAGGCCCTACAATAATACCAACAAAGAGATCCGTTATCGCTAGGTTACGAAACAGAAGTTTGGACGGTGGGTGTAGTGAAGTCTCCTTGTATAGAGCAACTAGGATCAGTGTGTTCCCCAGAAATGCTGTCATGGACAGAATAATATTTAGAGCTGAAAGAAAGATTAGCTCGCCATGCATCCCTTCAGTGAATTTCGCTGAACAGGAAAGATCTAGGATTCTTTTCCCTTTTTCGTCTGCAGTAACATTTGTCACGTCCATTTTTCTTTGGTTCGACTATGTTTAAGAGCGCGTCGTGTTATACACTCTAAAATTGTCTACTGATATATGGACCGGGTAGTAAGTGCTAATAAGTCACTGGCTAATTTGACAGAAACTGATTCCGATAACTGATCCCTTAACTTTTATTTCTTACCCTGTGCCAATGACCGGCTGAGCAATATGACATGTTTGATTAGTATAGTAATTATAGCTGGATTCAGTATATATTGCTAACGTCATGCAAGGAAGTCCTAACAGTACAAATATGTCAGACTGTGTATTGTAATAATTTTCGGGTCTGCTGTGTCCTTCCTTGTAGAAGGAAAGCCCTAAATGCCTGTGAACAAAACAGTTTTAGGACTTTTTTTGTCTAATTTCGTCTTCAGTTACATTTTTCAAGTTCATTTCCCAGTCTTCTTTGCTCTGAGCATGCGTTCACTCGCTATTGTCGTTATATGGGTGACATGTATACTACCATTCCATCTTGTACGTAACTTACTATTTGGCGTAGACAGGCAATACCGTAAACAGCTGTTTATAAGCCCTAGGCTTATACATCTTTGTAAGGGGTTTTAGGATGGCTTGTAAACAGAGGGGCTTTTACCCGGAATAGAAAAAGCGCTTCCGGAAACAAGTGATAGCAGTGTGATAGCAATTGTGATCAAAATACGTTTTGCATTTATTAGTTTTATATTAACCTTCACAAAAAGTTAATGTATTTATCATGGGTTATGTAACCTTTTCTTTGGGGTGTTACATGGTATGCTGTTCTATTGCTTCATTAGCGGTAGGCTATATATATTTGAGTTGTTCTCATTTATTTTCATCCCGTCTTACGACCGTCCCTACGCCCTCAAAATTAAATACCCAGTAACCAGGGGTTTCTCTTAGACGTAGTTTTTTGCATGCTGCTATATGAAAGGTTTAGCATGTTTTGTATGTTTACTGAATCATTGTTATACGAGCATAGTTTAGATCATTTTGTAGGGTTGTTTTTCTTGCTGTAATTTTTTACATTTCCGAGTTTTCATTCTGTTTGTTGTATGATTTCCATCCATTTTGTTGATGAAGGCATAATAAAGAGGGTCGCACACGGCGCTTGTTGACACACCCCAGTTGAGGTTGCTTGTTACATGATAAATGTTTTATATTCGTTTGAGCGGGGTAGCGAATTAGAATATAATAATAATTCGAATCGACTTTAACCATTCGTAGGGGGAAATGTAACTGGGTGGGGTGGGGTTATAATAAGATGATTTTGCAGTTGTTGTTGTTTACTGGTAGATGGTCCTACCACTGGGAGGAGCTTGACGTGGAGAGGCTCTTATAAGCGGCAGCTTACGGCATATACATTCTGTTACTCAGTCGTCTTGTTTTATGACGGATTATCAATAGAGACCTTTAGATTCTAAGACAATTACGATAACGAGTACGAGATTTTCTCAATAGTAAGAAGTGCTCGCCCTTGAACCAGCGTCATTTTAGCGGGAAAACGTGGTTGCTAGCTAGCCGTCGTCACTCTACTACGAGTTTTAGCGAGAATGTCGTAGTGGCGGGAACAAGTTATTAAATATTAGAAATTAAGTTTTCCAGCGAGTTTATATTTTCAGAATACGCGAAAAAACTTTAAGTCAAATATCGCGGTATTCGTAGACAAACGTCCAAGTCGGCCTTAAATCTAAAATGTCTCTTACACATTTAGCCGGCAAAAACGAAAGAACGGAGTTGGGCACACTGTGACGGAGACGGAAAACAATCTTTCTTTGAAAAAGTCAAAGGCTCAGCAGCAGTGCTTGTAGGGACGGCTTGACAGTTTAAACCATGTTAGTGTGTACTATACGTAAATTAAAATTTTCGTTTCCGGCATCATATGTTCCTAATTTCTTGTAGTAGAAAGGAAACCTTGGCTACCATTAGTATTTCAAACTGCTTGGGATATAAGAGGTAAAATGAAAGGAACGCCACTGTCACGCTCTAAAAACTAACTCATTGTAGAACGTAGGTGTATGATAAAGGCTTAAACCTGCAAAAATTATAACCCCCTCCCCCCTAAGCAGTTCATATTATACAGAGCGGGCCTGACCAGTAAAAACACCTGTCTGCATTTTACGAATGTATGTTTAACACCGAGTAAATAAACCTTATTCACAGTACAGCACGTACGTGACTGAGAATTGGCGTCAGCCTGCGAGGAAGTTGTTAACGCCAGTAGAGAGTGGAAGGGCCCATATTGTATGTTTGTTTTTGTCGCCCGCCATTTTTAATTCCTTCTCAAACATTAGGGCCATTTATACGAGGAAAAATAAGACGCGAACTTTCCGTATAAACGGCACATTTCGTCTAAAATAAGACGCGGCTTAGCTAAGACGCGTCTTATTAGATAAGACATGCTCGTATAAATGGTACAGTTCGCGTCTTATTTAAGACGCGTCTTATGTAAGACGCGTCTTATTTTTCCTCGTATAAATGGCCCTATTCTATATTTGGGTACCACACGGACCCAAATTTCTGCATGTAAACCCAAAATAAAGTTGAACCGCGTTCTAGGGTCTTCCTGATACTAGGATCTTCCTTCCTCCATGTAAAGAGCCCCTAAGTCGGTTTTAAGGATGGTTTTCAAGTCATTTGAAACTTTCTTGAATCACTTCAACTTTCCGACTTTAATGAGATGCAAAGTAATAAAGTTACTTGAGATTTTACTTAGGCCTTCACAGGTCAGGGGGTGACAGGTATTTTTTGATTAAGTAAAACTTAGCAGCTCTTAAGTCTACTTAACATCCTAGAGTAAAGACAACCATTGTTTACGAAGTCGTTCGCTTGGCTTGTCCAACCACGCGATAGACAAGCCACGCGAACGACTTTGTAAACAATAAAAGGAATTCAAGAGAGAAACATCTGCTCCCAGGGTAGAATTCGCGACAACACGTTTCTCATATGTAAATTTATGTCGGTATATTCATTATTTCACGTAGGTTACTTTCAATCGTGTTTTCCTTTTCTTTTTTTCCTCTGGCTGTCACCTCTGGCACCTTTTTCGCGAGATTTTACACGATCTATAAACAAATTCATTGAACTCTGTGTCGACTATACCATGATCATAAGAGGAACTGTGTCCTCGATGTACTAGACAAAATGAAAGTGACCGAGCGGAATCAAAAGAATAAAGAAAAGTGGAATACTGATTAGAGCGTCAACTCGTAAATGGAAAATTTGGAACAGAATTTATTGTCGGTCGTAAATCTGTGAATCCAATGATATGATCTAAAGTGAAACAGGCAAGTCTCATTTGACCTTTCGGCCTTGCCTAGTCTCTAGGCCTCATTATTCCACTCGGCCAAAGCGTTTCGGTTCACGTTGTCCAAGCGAAAATGTGAGGGGTTTCCCACCCGTTGGCCTCGGATACGTCACCGAAGTGAGTTGACCGAGAGGGACTGGGAAAACGCCGTGCAGACACACGGCAACGTTCGGCCTAGCTACTTAAACGTTTTTGAGACAAATGTATCTCCCCGGCACCATGCTTTATAAGCAGACAATAATTAGCCCCGCAGGGATTTCGCCTAGAAGGCGAAATCCCGAGGAGGCACTCTAGTAACTCGCTCGTATATTAAGGAAAGTACTTACAGCTGAAATATATAGTCAATATAGAAAAAATGTCGATTTGTTCAACAGGGGTCGCGAGGAATCGGTAGGTAATGATGACGTTTCTATTGTTTTGCGCCCGCAAGTACGAAATGCTTAGGATGACGTAAACACTGAACATCTCCAAGGGACCGCTTAGGTAAATTTTGTGACATTTATTGTGAAGTCATACGTCGACACTCTTTTGCGTTACGTGTTCAGTAACATTCTGTGGAGCAGTTGTTTCAGTGAAAGTTATGGACCAAAATTTTAACGACACTTGTTAAGCGCAGAAGAAGTTATAAGGTGCGTATAACTGTGTATATATAAAGACTTGGAGAGTTTGCCAGACACGGTTCACAAATCTTTCATTGGAAACTTTGCCAGACACTCTTTCTCTCTCTTTGACCGGCGTAAGACTCAGCCCCAAACAAGTAAGACGAGTGAACAACGGCTAGCTTCTCGCTAACAGAACGATGGACGATTACAAAAATTCGCCAACAATCAAATTCTGTGCTGACTTATTCCCTGCTCACAGATGTCCTTCCGCTATAAAGTTTAAAATAAGACCAGAATGCCCGGGGAGACTCCGCATATGAAAGGGGTGGGGATGCTCGTCGGAAATTTTGAATTAAACCCCAAAAGGAGACCAATCTGGGCGTGGCCCAACCTTTTTTTGACCCCTAAAAGCGATCATTTTAAACTTTGATGACATGAATCGAGTAAATAAAACGTTTGAAAATATATAATTTTTTCAATATTTCTTCGAGTGCAACTCTAAAAGAGACCTTTGCGGCTAGATATAATGGTGTTTTGCCCAGAACACCCTAAGCGAGACCAAATTCCGAAATTTACACCCCTAAGCGAGACGACGAGCATCTCCACCCATTTCATATGAGGAGTCCTCCCCCACCCCCGGGCTAGAATGCGCGATTGTGAATTGATCAAACGTCCTTTTGATTTCTAAGGCTTCCTTTCCGGCAAATAAGTGAACTGAGTGTAAAAAGTGAAGAGAAATAGCGAAAAATTCAACTTCTAATTAAATGTTTTGTTATGGTTTAGAATAAACTATTCTCGAAACTGAGAATGTTTTGATCAAAGCTGTGTAAATCGACCTGAAACTGTGCATGGAACCTTGCGTTATCTCACCTATTGTATGGAATATGTGTGAAAATCTTCCTTATGAATCGGTATATTTCCAAGAGCTACGCAACGAGTAAGAAAGCTATTGACCGAAAATACACAGAGCGGGGGCAGCTGTAGTGTCAACTATTACTAGTATAGGAAATAATAGTTACCCTGGGAGCCCTGGGAGCGCTAGGAGCCCTTTTTTATCTGTTTGATCCTTTCAAGAGAGAGCCTGGGCAAGGGAATAATCGTACACACCCGCAGTACCTACAATCAGCGGTATAATCTCAATCCAACATGGCGGACGGGAGTTCAACTAATGTTTTGATTGATTCTGTTCGATTTGTTTTAAGCAATTGGGCAGTATTGCAGCTCGCTGTTGAACATTCATTTGGAGGAATAGACAGCAGAGAAAAAGCGGAATGGATGGTTGATGTTGTAGACCAAGTTCTTCGAGAAAACGGTTAGTATTTTCAGCATGTTTAATTTGTGCGTTCTTATAAACTCGATCGGATAGTCAGTTAATCGAAATATTATCATTCGGTAATGGTTGGGTATTCTTATACAGCCCATTTCCTCAGAGTTACTGGAGGGCAGGGTTAAAGATAAAAAAGAAGTGGAACATCTCTGGATGAAATATGGGCCTGGGGTGGTTGTGCTACTATAGCTACACAGGGTATGTTTCCTCTTTTGCCTCTCTGTGCTGTACTGGGAGAAGTGATGTGACACTGCAGGGTTTCTTGTAATGCAGGTATCAATGTTCAGATGGAGAGGTTTTTTGGAGGGGGGGGGGGGGGGTGGCTACGGGAAAAAGTGCTGCATTTGAATTTTTTTGCAACTTTTTGGTCAAATTCCTGTCTCTTGAGACTGGAAAATAGTTCAAATTTGATAAAATATCCACACCTAGGGATAACAAAACCGTGTAATGACTTTCAAGGGCCCAACAGCGACAAGATTTCAAAAAGGACAAATCCAATCCACTTTCTTCTCTTTCTTCTGCCTGATATTAAACATATGACAATACATGTATCCGAAACTGAATCCAACTGTCAGTTGAAAGTTCATTTAACAAGCCTAGATGATTATTTTGGCTACTCGTTGGGAATTAAACTGGTTTTAAGGTCACCAAAGTAAGCTAAGTTATTGGGCACTGCTCCTTGATTTATAATATCTGAAACCAGTCACTTCAACGATTATAAAAGGCTGAAAATCCAGCTTTGGTTTCACCAAAATGGAAAGTTTGTTTGAAGGATGTTGTAGTTATTACAATATTCTTCAAACAAACTTTACATTATACTGTAGTGGTATTGCATTATAAAAATATAATAATTAATACATGCCAGCTTCACACTTACTGATATTTTCCAAGATGGTGTCTCCTGGAACACAAGTTTAGGACCCAGTCCTCTGTATGGTCAAATTCAAAATAATCTCTGCAGCATGGGGCAAAATTTGTGGTCAAATTCCCCAGAGAAGGGACAGCAGAAGTGTTCAAATACTGCAACTTTGCTCGTACCCCCCCCCCCCCCCTTACCCTCTTCGTCTGAACATTGATACCTGCATAAACAAACAGCCAAACAAGAGCAACAACAAACTAACCCCTTATTAGCCTGTGTACAGACGTCCCCCTGCTCAGAAAAAATCAATAGAAGAGAAGTCTATCATTAATCGTGTTCCGGTATACATTCAACTAACAGAGAAAAAAAAACAACAAAAAAATAACTATGCAAATTTTGCATAATTTTTTTGGGTTGGTGTTTTTTCTCTGACAGTTGAAAAGGTGTTGACAGACCAACACGACTCTGGACTCTTGTACAGTACAGACGCAGTTATCGGACGTTCTCAACCTTTATAGCTAAGCTAGGCTCTACCTAGAATATCTAGTTAAAATGTCATTTATAACGAATATTTCATTCGCTGGAAGATTCTAACACATTCTTCAGTCTTTTTTTAGCTCATAAAGTCGGTCTACTGTGCATCGATTTCCTGTGGTTTTTAGTTTGGCAGAATTTTGATCTCGGAAGCACTGTTTACATTTCCAGTCAAGCGTTTTATGCAGGAGTTGATCCAGGATCGTTCACTTCTCTTCATAAAGAAATTACAATAGCCTTACTTTTGCCTAATTCTTTGAGTCATGATTGACACATGCAGCCCAAAACTTACCCTGGCGTCTGTACACGGGCTAGCCAAACATCTTCACGCAATGTCCGTGCTAAAATCCAGATATGAGATCTCTAATTAAGCATTGAATTCTGTACATCCTTCTCTTGTTATTTACAATACCAACTGGCAGAGAAGACGCACCCGCAACCGGTTCAGCCTGAAACATCAGTACCTATTCCAGAGACCCGAAATACAAGCAAACAAAATTAATATAAATGCGCTAAGCTGTCCACAAAGGCTGATTTTTTTCCCCAGGGAATCTATTCTGAGGTTTATTAACCAATCACAACACCGGAAATTATTTGTGTCATGGCATTAACATTACAACCAATCAGAGGCTGTCCTCAACATTCCGGGGAAATGGGAACACGGTTATCGTGGGCAATTCACACAATTATCGTCGTCTCCTCTCCCGATTTTTCCTAAAGGGAGGGGGGATGTCTGTACACAGGCTAACCCCTTATTAGAGAGAAAAACAAATACAGGTATATGGTAGCTTAGGTAGCAATAATCGGCAAGGTTAGGTTAAGTTTTACAAGGCTTTCTCTGTTCTTTTGTAGAGACTATAGAAAATGATGAATTAGAGAGTTATATCGAAGAAATTTTGTTCAATGAGTTTCACACAATGGCTGAAGATGGAAGCCTACCCAAGGTTAGTTTTAGAGACTATAACACCGTCTGTACAATCACTGCATAAACATTTGCATCCTTGTTATTGTCTAGATCTTCATAAACATCATCATCATTATAATGATAAGTCTGTCTCAGACCTTATGGGAAACATAACTTAACCAGGAATTTGGCTTTGGGAGACCATGGCTTATCTATCCATATCTGTCAACAAAAACTTAATTAAACAGATGACAAGTCCCAACACTCTATAATGTTACAATAGTCTGTCACATAACATGACAGTATGATCCTATGAAAGTTATTAAATTAATGATCTAAGATGGCAGTCGAGATGCAATGCTGCTTCTCTGCATACATGAGTGAGTAGCAAGGTGAAATTTGAAGAAAAGCCTCTAGATGATCTATGTATGGACTATTTTAGTAATTTCAATGTAATTAAGGTTGATTTTTTTTCCTGCAGGTTGCTCTTTCAATTTTTTACTTTTTTCTAATTCTTTATAAATAATGTAAAAATCAAGTTAAACAGTTTGTGTTACTGTTTATTTTATTTTTATTTAATAAGGAAGCCTTGACTGTGCTTTTTTTTGTTGTAAAGGAAACAGAAAGTGGCTAGAGCACAAAAGAAGTCTAGGGTAAACACGAGATGTAGTAGAGTGTTTCTCCCTACTTCTTGAGTGCTCTAAGCTGATTACTAGGTGCCTTACAGCAGAACAGAGCACAGTCAAGGATTCTTTATTTTTTGTTTTGTGATAAAGAATCCATTAAATTCCCCATGCAGTACCTTCTAATTTTCAAAACAAACTAGTTATTGACACTTGCACTTGCCTCAGTCATTTTTTTTTTTTTTTTCGGGGAAATAAAGTTTTTCTTTTTTTGAAGGAGAAAGAAAGACACTAGCAGCAAATAAATTAACAAACAGTTAAATAAACACAAAATGTTTGAATGCAGCATGGTATTGTGTTTAATGATAACGCGAATCAGGCAGCGACCTGAATTACAGATGAGAAAAATTAAGCAAAAATTCATTCTAACCAGACAGTGGCTTCCCAAAGGAAACTGCCTTGTTTTCATGTGTTTTGCCACCGTTTCTCGAGTATTCTGTCATCTCTGGTCTGAGTGAGAAAAATCTATCAAAATGCAGCGTTTTATCAACAGCTTTTTCAAAGAAAGTGGTAAGTAGATGCTCTCATAACATGGTTTCAATTCTTCTTAATAATCGAACCAAAATTTAAGCTTGTTTTGATATTATTTAACGAAGACCCTGAATAGCTAGACAGGTAATTCACCCATGGATAATGCCTCAATCCTTATTTTTTTCTGGCTACGGCCCAGTTATACCTTCATAAGGCATGCTTTTTCAACCAATCAGAGTGTGCATTATATCTGAACTTTATTATAATATTTTACAGATTGTCCAGAAATTATGTAGCTTTCACAAAATGTGGAAACAAGGAAACACAGCACAGATTCAACAGGAAATCAGTTTAGCTCCGATAACAAAACCTCCTCAGTGTGTAAAGAAAAGATCGGCTGCTACTCAGATTGATAGCGATGATGATGATGATGATGATGATGAAGATAACATGGGAACCAGGGAAGCTCAAGCTGTTGTTAATGGACATGATGATAGTTCTACAGTGAGCCAACGGCTTGACAGACTTCACATCTCACAAAACAGTACACAGAGTCCTTCCAGCTTAGTAGAGCCAGGACAAAGTCAGTCACCAAATGGTGGGTACAGACAAATCAGTAGACTGTTAGCTTGTAATAATACCTTTACCTTAACACTGACCAGCCTTGATGCTTTATTGGCAAAGTTAATGGAGTTAAAGTCCCACCCTAGCCTAGTCTCGCCCTGACTGCTAGCTGGATTTGTTCATGCTAGTCCTGAGTTCAAATCATCGGCCATGCTTGTAAACAGCCAACTGCTTTGCCTCTGGCCAGCTGTGATTCTTAACCCCATGAAGTTTGATTTATAAAATTATTTGTTTCATCATCATTATCATTATCATTATTATTATTATTATTATTATTAGTATTATTATTATTATTATTATTATATGATACTGTATGCACTTAGGCTCGATCATTAGCCACTTTTCGGGAAATGTTGGACCTTGAGAGTGGCTGAAATCAGGCCTAGTATACACCCTATTCTCAGTAATGTTCACACTAACTTCATTTTAAGGAAATACAATCTGTATATGTGTCTTATGTTTTGCGATTTTGCAGAGGAAAAGTATGCAAATTTGCAATTTTGAGGTTTTCCCCATTGTTTTATCTTCCAAGGCTTTGTTCTTAGGACCCAGTTTCTGAAAAGATACATGTAACAGGCCACTTCCGAGTTCCAAAAACCCTCACTTTCAAAAGGAGGCCAAGTGCACAGCTTTTCTTGCGAAAATGACTTTTATTTGCATGAGAATGAAAAAGCATTTCCATATCAAAAGCTGAGGACTTAACGTCGTTTTGATGCAGAGGCCCGGGGGAGGTCGGAAATGGCTTATTACTAACTACAGTGGAGCCCCGCCTTACGGGTTACGGCCACCTCGGTAATACAGTCACCTCGTTGTTACAGCCACTTTTTTTCGGCCCCGAAAAAAGGCAATACATTTCCCTAAAAAAAAACCGTTAACCCCGGTCGCTCGTTAAAATCCCAAACAGTAGAATCTCTTATAATTTCACCCCGTTAACACCGCCATTCGTTCGAAATTTAGAAAATTAAAATGCCCGTGACATGTCAATTTTATTGACCTTGCAATCTGGGCCTGTTCTTGTACTGTTTTTAGACTACAGTAAAATGCACTTGTGACGATTTTATAGCCGAAGTTTAAAAGTGTTTTATATACTGAAGGAAAATTTTAAGTAGTTTTTTTTAATTACTGTACGCGAAATCTACATTCCGGTTGTTTATTAATGAAAACAGTTGTTCAAGAAAGTGCGAATAGCGGCGATGTACGATGTATTTGTCAGTACGGCCCTCAAGTCATGAAATTTGAACCTGCCCCGGTAATACGGCCAAACCTTATTGACCCATTGGTGACCGCATTAAGTCCATAGAGCTGATGACAATAATACATGCTATCTATCCTTCATGCATTGTCGTCATCATCATCATCATCATCATCATCATCATCATCATCATCATCATCATCATCATTATCATCATTATTATTATTACTTGAAATTAAAAAATGCATTTTGATCAGCATGTAACTTTCTAACTTCGAAATAATGTGATGTTGTTTTGATCAATTGTTTTATACATGATATTCCCGGCGCCTTTGTTGTTTATTTGCTAACTCCTAAAAGGGTAAATGAACTGATGCGTACAATCAATCAATGATTGATTGATTGATTGTTTCAAGTATGTGTACGTTTTTTACTATTTGTAGATAATTCCTTGAGGCAATCGCCTTCACAGCCCGATCAAGACGAAGAAGGATGGGAAATTGTAAGAAGATCAAAAAAACGATAAACGGAAATGATTTTACGTATAAAATGTATAAAATTTTATGTATATAAAGTGAAACCAGAAACCTTGAAATTTGTTGTTGTTGTTTTTTGTTTGGTTGTTTGTTTGTTTTCGTTTTGTTTATTATTATTATTATTATTATTATTATCATTATTATTATTATTATTTCTTTCGAACTTTAAATTATATCTCGCTGGGAATAACTTGTTATCATTGAAATGATATAGTTTCTTAAATTACCTCGCTTCAGCAGCAGCTACAGTTAACGAAAAGACCCTCAATATGTCTGTTCTCCTGATTTGTGGCAGGAAAAATTTACATACCGTAAATGCTCGAATTAGCGCCCGGGGCGCTTATTTAATTTTTTAAGGCGAGACGGGGGTGCTAATTCGAAGGGGGGCGCCTATTTCGTTTATCAATTTTTGGCCTCAAAATGACACTATTTTTATTTCCAGTTAACCCAAACTGTAACATACAAAAATTCAAAAAACGTTTTAGAAAATTACTTTTTGTGAAACTTAAAACGTTCTCAAGACGAAGCACCTATGAAAGTGAAGCACCTACGTGCTGATATGGATATTTCTATCGAGGAAATGAGAAGCAAACCCGTGCGACTTTGAACGACATTAACTACGTACTATTACGAATGTCACATTTATTAAAAGTACCGTATACGTCTCATATATCGTAGTCGGGGGGGGGGGGGGGGGCTTATTTGAAGGGGGCGCTAATTCGAAGCGGGGCGCTTATTTGAAGCTGGGCGCTAATTCGAGCATTTATGGTATGTACTATAAGCTGTAAAACTGCGCGAATGAAGCTCAAACTTCAAAGAAAGACACACAAAAAAGTAGGCAACATTATTTGCACTTTATACCCGTTTCAGCCTACTATATTTATTCCGCATTTCATTGCCCATACAAATATATTTTACAAATGCTCTGTACATCTGTGATTTCCCGACGTTTGATTAAATATACGAGACTTATGCTCTCGTCCTTTTGTTGTACGTTTTGACGCTCTCAGGCATCACGTAGGATTTTTGATGCGCTAATTAGGAATCATTTTCGCAACAAGATGATTTTTTGTAGCACATTTCCCCCTTTTCACCCAATATTCGGTAAGATCATTGTATACTTTCGTGCCATGCGAAACGTTCGAAACAAACCACTGGCAGATGTTACACAATGATCTTCCAATACCGGAAATCACTTTGTATTTGTTTCTCCATTTAAAATATTCGTTGTAGGCCGTATTGTTTTTATCTAGATACTGAAGATATTCTGCGAGTTGCTTCACCGTTTTAAAGTCCATGACGTTGATATATGAACCAGGTATGGCTAGCTTGGTATAGTCAGCACCTCCCATTACAACAGGAATCACATTCGCGTCACCAAGATTCGCCCAATACTTTTCGGTGATGTAATCCTCGCATAAGGCATTCTCAAAAGAGAGGTAGAACTTATACCTTTTCAGGCAATAAGGGAAATTGAAATTGCTTTGTTTTGTTTTTGGACATGATCGCTTCTCACCGAAGATTCTCCCAGAGCATTTTCCGAAAACATCAACTTTGATGAACTTTTTTAGCTCGCGAACAAACCTGACCCTTAACTTAGCCTTGCAATTGGAAACCATCCAGGCCACAAGCTCTGACTTTCCTCGAGTAAAATCTGGCGGTTGTCCCTTTTTGTTGTCGTATATCGGATCTTCGCTGCTGAATTGTATGTAGCTACCATATGGTCCCCAAATATCTGAATCTCGTCTGTAAGTCCATGTTAGGTTAAATAAGCCGTGAAATGGCTTCGTGTAAGAGAAATATTTTGGACTTTCCCATAACGCAAACACCCAACGCTGTGAAATGGGTCTTTCTTTTAACAATGCTTTAAGTTGGGGCAAAGTGGGCATGTCCCTGGCTTCAAACACAACAAAGTCGCTCTCGGTAAACCGTTTCTTGTCGTAAGTCAGCTTAAATTTATTTAAGGGGCATTCCTTAGATATTTTGTGGTTTAAGTTATAGCAAGGACCTCGCTCATTTATCCACTTTTCCACTCTAGAAAACTTAGTATACACCAAAACCAGCATAAGTGACTTGTTTTGTAGGATTACAAACTTCCTTTCTGTTTCCAGATGAAAGTCATTATTAGCCATTACGGGTTTCGTCGTCACACTATCGGGAGTAAGCCGGCGGTTTTCCTCTCCAAAGCGAACGTAAAGGCTGATTGCTACTACACCAAGCAGACCATAAACCAAACAACTCACCGAGCGACGAGCTCCCATTTTTTACAACATTACAGAACTCACCATTTTCAAATAATATTGACCATAATGCACATTGTTCCCCAAAACTTTTGTATAAGCGTTGCCTCGATTTCTCTTGTAATACCCAGGAAAATCGGAAACAGAATCAATGCAAAATAGCGTAGCGCGAGAATGAAGTCAGAGTAACAAATTTGCAAGTTTTTGTCTTAGTTTTGTCATTTTTCTCATTTTAATGACAAAAGACAGACAAACATGACATTTTTTAAATGACAAAGGTCAGACAAAAGTGAGGAATTTGCTTATGTTAAGTCAGTTTGTTTGCCTGAGTTTCGGGCTGTGTATTTTGTAACTGCGCGCAGCGCTATTTAGCGGTTTAGTGGATAATACGGGACCTGGGTGCGGGGTCCCGGGGTCTATGGAAAAACGCGGGGTCCCGGAGTCTGTGGAAGACACGGGGTCTGTCGTTTTTGTGACTACTGCGCATGGCCAAAGAAGTCACCATTGTCATCTAATGAGTTTTCCTAAAGTGAGTAAGTGCCAGGCCAGGCTCCTTGTAATTAACAATTGATTATATATATTGGAGCCACCAGCGTACAAAAGACAACCGATTTTCGGAATCTTTTGACACGACAATGATATGCCAAGTCCGTCATCATCATCATCATCATCATCATCATCTTTATTATTTGTACACGGTAAATACATCAGGTAAGAAATAATACTACTAACATTGGATAACTATGGTATTGACTATCTATGACTTAAAATATAATTACATATTAGAGTGATTTTATAAAACGGTGTACAATTATGTAAATACAAATATAACTTAGTAGAAGAAATAAACATATATCTATAATGTAAAATCTAAAAGAGGAAAGAAAAATTAATGCCTGTTTTCCATGAAAGCCGTGTCAGTTAACTGAAACGCTTTAAAACATCTGTCGAAAGTTAGCCAGAGAATTTGCTTTCCTAATAGAAGAGGGCAGACTGTTCCATAGAACAGCACCGCTATAGTACCTAACTGTACCTGAAAGCGATAGCGCACGATTGCCTTTTTGGCAGGGAAGGGCGGTGTGACAAGATAAAAGAAGAGGTGATCAATCACAGCTCCCCTGTTATTGTCTTTTATATGTCCCGGATGAATGAATCATTGTCCTCTGCTGGAGACATTTTCCGATGCTTTTATTTACTTTTTTTGTTTATTCTTTCTTTATGAAAGGCAACAGTTTAACGACCTCTTTCATCATTTCATTTTTCACTTCCGCCTCCGTTTCCGTCTCCGGGTTTTGGATCGCCCTTGCGCAAACAATCTCACGAGCACGGCTTTGGAGTAAAATATGATGAAATGAAGCTACGTCATTTTCGGAAACGGTTTACAGTGGTAAGAAGCAGCTTCTAGTCAAAATGGCCGGCTAGTTAGACTCAAAGACGCAAGTTGGAAACGTCTTGGTGACCTGAGTAACAAACAATACATGAACAAGACCGTCAATATCCGAATGAAAAGTAAATCTGTGATTACCGGCCGAATTCGGAGAAACTGATATTTATGAAAAGAAATTAAAAAGAAAACTTGAGAAAAACAAACGAAAAAAGAAACGTTATGCTGACGAGGTTTCGAATTCGGACATTCAGCTCGCGAGGCGGAAGGCTTACCATTGTATCGGACCAAGCAAACACTGTGTGTTTTGAGTAAAATTAGGCTACTTATATGTTACAGATTCGTTTTCCATAAACTTTACTCTATTTACGTTCACGATCTAGCAGTTCCGGACTGCCTTATTGTTACTGACGGATTGAAAAGTCCAGAGAAATTGTCTTTGATGCAACAAAGATCGACTTGTCGCTTCTTCTCTTCGAGCGCGCGAAGTTAGTTTACAAGGCGGCCCTGAGAGATGAGAGGCGCCAGCTTAGGATGTCTCTCCAAAACGTCAAGATGACCGTTATTCTTCCATATCGTAAACATTGAAATAAAAACGCTCCAGAGAAGTCATTAGAGTGAAAAGATGACTAAAAGCAGATTACCAGAAAGTGTTATTAATTTCAGGGTTTTGGTCTTAACCCCTTCGCGAGTACAGTTTACGTTTGCCAGGTGTGCATTTTACCTTCTAGTCTTCATTCTACACCTTGCATGCGTTTTATCCTTGCCTAACGTCAGTCTGCAGGCTGTATTTTTTGCTCGGTCCGCAGTTTGTATATAGTCTTTATAAAGGAAACCGATTAGTGTTGTTGCTTACTTATTTTTCGCGGCAAAACCCAACAGACCCCGGGACCCCGTGTTTTCCACAGACCCCGTCGCTCCCTCGCCCCGGCACCCCGCACCCCGCACCCCGCACCCCGCACCCCGCACCCCGCACCCCGCACCCCGCACCCCGGTCCCGTATTATCCACTAAACCAGGCTCAGCCACAATGCTTGGAAATAAAACAAAAGAAATGTATTACTTATTACTGAGCCTCAAGATCATTTCTTTTGTTTTATTCCCCCAAGCCTCACAGCCAAGTATGAATTCTAATATATCGGAATTGGTCATTCTGAACGACATCTGATTGATACCGACTAATTTCGTTATATTAAAATTCATACTTGGTGACGAGGCTTGGGGGATTAAAACAAAAGAAAATGTATTACGGTATTCTTTGCTGGACCTCAAGCGGATTTCTCTTCTTTCATTCCCCTAAGGCATGGAGCTAATTATGAATTTTCATATATCGACGTTGTTCATTAAACAGCACTGTATACCCCGTCCCCCCCTGGCCGCATTTGTTAGACTGGGTGAATTTCCTTACGCATATGGGCATTTATGTATTGAACCATATTTTAAGTCTTGTTTTGGCAGCTGTGTCCTGTGTATTCAGCCAGGACTCGGGTTTATCCCATTGCCACTTTCTGTGACGATTTTGTGACGTTTTGTCCCCGATCAAGGCCCCCTCTTGTCAGCATTAAGGGGGCATTACGATTGTTTTTTTGGGGGAAATGATGTTGATTTGGGAAGGAAATAAATTAGGTTAGAAAAGGCATACATATAAACCAGTTAGTCCGCTGATGGGATCAGAGGCACCTTGTTGTGGTGGTGGACTATCTGGTAATTGTCAACTAATTATTCACTTCATATCTAACCCCCAAATCCAATATTTTTTGCATTTTCCCAAAATTGTAAACATATCCCTTTCTAAATTTTATACATTAAAAACATCCGAAAAATCATCCGAAAATTCACAAATAACTAAACCACTGCAGTTTTACCTAAGAATAGTGTTAAAAGAAGCTTTGGCTTGAGCCCTTCCCAGCTATAAGTAACGAGTTTGTACCATTCATTTTGTCACTTTCCTCGCTTGTCTGGTCGGTCATCGTCGTTAAAATGTTCCAACGTCGTTAAAAGTTCAAACTTCGGTCGCGTTAAGTGACCGAAATGTCTTATTTTCCTCGGATATGACAATAACATTTTCATATAATTTATTCATGCCTCTCAAAATTAAGAGTACAGCTGTAGCCCCCACCACCCCCCTGCCCCCATTCCCCCCTCCCCTAAGAAAAAATGAGAAAAAGAAAAATGATTGAAAGAGGCCAAAAAAGACAAGATGCTTCCCATAAGCAGAAAATCACACTACGATAGGAAAAGAAGAGGAAAAATGGAGTGAGGAAAGCGAAAGTAAGGGGCGAGAAAAAGGTTTTGGTTACTGAGCTCTTAGTTTTATCATATTTTTGGCTGCTATCACTCGGCAGAAACCTTTTACAATATCCAGCTATCTATATTTATAACCCGATATATAAAACGCTAAAAATTCCCTCTTTACTTGTTTATCATACTCAAAACAAGATGATTTTTTGTAGCACATTTCCCCCTTTTCACCCAATATTCGGTAAGATCATTATATACTTTCGTGCCATGCGAAACATTCGAAACAAACCACTGGCAGATGTTACACAATGATCTTCCAATACCGGAAATCACTTTGTATTTTTTTCTCCATTTAAAATATTCGTTGTAGGCCGTATCGTTTTTATCTAGATACTGAAGATATTCTGCGAGTTGCTTCACCATTTTAAAGTCCATGACATTGATATATGAACCAGGTATGGCTAGCTTGGTATAGTCAGCACCTCCCATTACAACAGGAATCACATCCGCGTCACCAAGATTCGCCCAATACTTTTCGGTGATGTAATCCTCGCATAAGGCATTCTCAAAGGAAAGGTAGAACTTATACTTTTTTAGGCATTCAATATTGCCCTGTTTTGTTTTTGGACATGGTCGCGACTCACCGAAGAATTTCCCGGAGCATTTTCCGAAAACATCAACTTTGATGAACTTTTTTAGCTCGCGAACAAATTTGCGCCTTAACTTAGCTCCGCAGTTAGAAACCATCCAGGCCACAAGCTTTGATTTTCCTCGCGTAAAATCTGATGTTGTTCCCTTTTTGTTTCCGCTCATCGGAACCTCAGTGCTGAGTCGTATGTAGCTTCCATATGGTGACCAAATATCCGAATCACTTCTATAAGTCCATGTTAGGTTAAATAGGCCGTGAAGTGGCTTTGTGTTTGAAAAATGATTAGGACTTTCCCATAACGCAAAAACCCAACGCTGTGACTTGGGCCTTTCACTTAACAACATTTTCACATGTTCTAAAGCCGGCATTTCTCTTGCTTCAAACACAACAAAGTCGCTCTCCGTAAACCGCTCCTTGTCGTAAGTGAGTTCAAACTTGTCTAGTAAGGGGCATTCCTTGGGTTTTGGGTGGTTCATGTCATAACAAGAACCTCGCTCATTTATCCACTTTTGAACGTTAGAAAACTTGGTGTAGACCAAAACCACCGCCTTAGATTTGTTTCTTGGTAGTGGCAGCAAGTTCTTCGGTATCGTCCGGTTTGTGAGAATATTAACCGAACTGAGCAATTTTATCATCCAGTGTGGCTTAAGTGAACGTCCTTCATCATCAATGCGAAGATAAAAGCTTATCGTTAATACACAAAGAAAACCAAAAGCAAGGCAACAGAGAGAACTCAACGAGCGACGATCTTTCGTCTTAGACATCTTAGCTTGCGCATTTTAGTCCAATATAGAAGTCAAATGAATACAACCATCCAGTCGTGACCAAGTTGCCGGCGAAATCAGTCGTACGTGACCGACGACATGATCGACCATTAATCTTCCGAAAAGGGTGTTGTGAGGTGACCGAGTCGTCAGAGTAACCAAAATCTTATGAAGTTTCGCAATAAAAGTTTGTGTGTGTACGTTTTTTCTTTTTCTTTGTCTTTTGATATTTTAATTCAGTTTCAGTCTGGTAAACCGATGTAGTTATGGTTGCAACTTGGTGTTACGCAGCATGCTAATTCTTACCTATGCTCCAAGTAATGACCTAAGTTACAGAGAGTATAAATCAGTAAAGGAAATATAATACCGAGTTGCATCACATTTAAGGGATAAGGGAAAGGCTAAAGAGATGAACCGCATCTTACGATACTTTTTACAGCCGCAATATATACCGGGCTATCAATACAATTGATTGAATTACCTTAGCAACATCTCATATACACAAGAATCTTTAGAGCGGATCGAACGTCAAAAGTTGTATAAATTAAAAGTCTTAAAAGACTAAACCATATTGTACATCAAAGAGGAAATTAACAATGGAAGAGTATATAGTGCATTAAGAGACTTCTGCATTCATGAACTTATAAGTAAATTTTGAGGAGAAAAAGTAATAATAACATCCGAGGGCAGCCATTTTTTCTGTTTATTTTAGTTTAGGCTGGACGCCTCTTAGCAACTGCGGCAGGGAGAATTTTGGTTCACACTAAGCAGAAAATGTAGCAATGTTACCTAGTCCCTAGGCCTTATTATACCGCGGCCAAAGCGTTTCAGGTCACGTGGTCCAAGCGAAGATTTGAGGCGTTTTTCGCCCGTTCGTCTCGGATACGTCACCGAAGTGAACTGACCGAGAAGGCCTGGGAAAGTGCCCTACAGGGACTAGGCAAGCAGCAATGGAAGCTTGATGGCCGCAACACACTTGATGTTCTTCTATACGCACTTCTCAGCTTTTAAACTTCCATTTTTCTATAGATGGTTTTCACAATGACGTCATCAAATTGTTAAGTCAAAATAGCGAGGTTTTACGAATTCTTATTTACACCAGGTTGAAGATAAAAAAAAGTGAATCTTTGCAAAAGTTTCCATTCTCGTAGCATGTCTCATTTCGAAAATACAGCAATTTGAACTTCCGAGTTTTCACAGTGCTCGACACCAAAATAGGAATGCTGTTTCGTGGAAGTCTCTCCTCTTGATTTTCAGAAGTATAACCATTTCAAGTATTAGAAGATATTTTTATGCGCACGTATGCTAGTTCTCGAGTGAAAAGAAAGAGCTTTTGTAGAAAAAGTGAATTCCAGGTGTTTTTGTTGATTTTCGGCGGCCATATTGGTGCACCAAAACGGTACACCAATATGGCGTCTCCATGTAAAAAAGAAATAAAAATCTCAACAGAAAAAGAAGGAAAAGAAACATAGAGACAGACATCACATTACCATTGAAAAGACCTCAATTTTGTGTTTGAAAATATGTAAATACAATACAATTTATGCTTTTAACTTAGCCGTAGAAAATTATACCTTTCACTGAACGACAAGACCACAGGTAGTTGAAATCCCAAAACATTCTTAAGTAGAAATACCACAAACTATATATAATTTATGATTAAGAGTAATACAAGAATATTTTCAACCTAAAATCGGCAGAAAAATAAAAATATTCAGCCGGAGGCCGGAAAAAACAACATTCTTATATAAAGAAGAGTGTACTGCTTTATAAGTTAAGCAATATGCTAAAAGTTTTGCAATGAAACCACGGTCAGCAGCAGGCGAGTGGCTCCACTTGAGTTTTGAACTTTTTAACGTTATTTCCATAGTCAACAACAGTATAGTCTGCTACACAGCCGTTTTTAGTGTCGTCACGCAACGCTCCTCCCCACAGAGGGAGAGGGAGAGCGTTGCGTGACGACACTAAAAACGGCTGTGTAGCAGACTAGGAGGAGCGTTGCGTGACGACACTAAAATCTGCTGTGTAGCAGACTAACAACAGTATGGACGATTGAAAATTCTTATCTATTTGTTAAATAGCTTAAATTTTATATTAATGAACTCTAGCTTCTAACACACGAATAAGGTCAGTTGCGTAAATTTACCATTTTGCGTTCAGGCTTATATTTTCGTGTAAAAGGCATCTAAAGAGTATATTTACATGTCTCGCTAATCAAACTGTTATCCATAAGTACAAGAGAAATATTAGACTAAAGAAAAACACCACAAGTGAGTAACTGATGATTTTAAAAAACACAAGTTGGCGCCGGCTGGAGTTGCCTTTATTGAATACCTCTTTGGAAAAAGCGACCGAACAAGCCTTGATGACAATGTTCCTTCTCTCAAAAACCTCGCGAAACTTCGGCAGTTTCATCTTCTGCTTCCATTTATTGCTATTAAAGTCATAGCATTCAACCGTTACTGCTGCTGTCGAATGAAGTGAAGAATATTCACTGATTCGTTCTCCACCCACCACGTACAGCATCTCATCTAAACACAGCATACTGCCCCCTCTGCGAGGTGTATTTAGACTCGCTATCAATTTCCATTCGTTTGTTAACGGGTTGTACATTTCAGTAGTTTTGTTATTTACGAAGCCACCGGCAACAAAAATTTTCCCGTGCGCAGCCATACCAGAAGCATACGACCTTGGAGTTTTCATATCCGCTACCCGCTCCCACACGTTGTCGTTAGTGTCCAGTCTTCCAGCATAACAAGCAAATGTCTTGTCACCGTGATAACCACCGATGACGTAAAAGTAATTGTTCATGGCTACAGCGCAAGGTCCACCTTTTATTTGTTCAACTTTAGGTACGACAACATTCCATGTGCTTTTACCAATGTCGTACTTCAAGATGGAACAAAATCGCGAATGGGGGAATGTTCTAAAAGGTCGGCGGAGTTGATCTCGGAATGATTCACTTGCAGACTCAACTAAAGCGTAAATCTTTGAGCCAATCACCTTCACGTCCGTCATGATTGTCCTCGAGTCAATCATTTGGGTGACGGAACCTTTCTTCCGAGCGGCTAGTGCTGTCCCATGTTGACTCAACACAGTCCAGCGGTTTAACGATGGATCGTACATTGCGCTTGGTGCACTGCATATCGCACTTGGAAAAACGTACAGGTTTCCTTGAAATACGCACATTTGATACGGGTCACGATTAAATGCTTCTGGGTGTCCCCAGAGATAGTATTTTACTGGTGCGTCTGATAATTTGTACCACTCGTCATCATTAGGTTGGTAACACAAAGTATGTATGCCGGTAAAAACGACCAGATGCGTTTCTTTCCATTTTCTGGCTCTCTGTAAATGGACGTCATTTGCATGATAAATCCCTTTCAACGAATCTGTCACAAGCTTCAAACAGTTTGAATTTTCTTTCACAAGATCGTTGGCTGCCACACCCTTGCTCAAAAAGTCACGCGAAACAAAAGCCAAACGCAGGTGGTGAAACAACTTTGCAAACTTCCTTTGGCGGTTAGTCTTGTTATGTTTAATCCATTCCAGTATGATCCTAAAAACATCGTCTTCTCTACAAACAGAAATCTCATCACTGCAAATCCACTCCTCCACTTGGTGACTTTCCAAACTAAGAAATTCTTGACCCTGAGCCACAGAAGGGAAGTTTGTGAAGATGAATTTTTTACAGGCAACCATCAGGTCATCGCATTTGTATTTCTCTGCGAAATAATACGTTGAAATGCAGTTCGATAGCAGTACTTTCGTTATAAAGAAACTCCCAGCAATGGCTTTTAATCTTGGAAGGAGCAAATAATCCGCTGCCTTGATGAGGTCTTTAGCATTCTTTGCACTCTCTATATCAACACTACCAGAGCGCCCAAATTCTAAGACATTTCTCATGGCATTCTCTGATATGTGCTCTAACCGAATGATCCCCTGGTGCTTCTCTTGCATGTCGCAGTTTAGGATTGTAAAAAAGAAATCACTCGCTCCTAACAGCCGGTTACGGCTTGCTCTGATCTCCTTGCCGTGTTTCAAGATTAAAGTAACATTGCTTGAATCGTCTTGCGTTGACTGCATTTTTAACATCGGACAAAGCTATCAGCAAGCAGGTATACGAGCAAATATTCACTCCACAATTTTTGGCTAAGTTTGCGGACTAACGATTCCCAAGGCTTTACAGTTAACTGAGCGTGTTAAATACATGTTCGATTAATAATAAACTGAAGAAGAAATGAACGTCTGTTTAATTACTTTCCTTAATTAAATATTTTCCTGACAAGCCTTTCTGATCAACCAAACCCTATAGAAATATCAGATATGACAAGTTGTTTTCTTTGGCAAACTAGAATATGACAATTTTTCTTTGCATTGGCTGAAATTACTTTAACGACAAAGTTAAGATATCCGCAGGCATTCAAAAGACAATTGCCAGGTCTCAAGTCGCAGTTCAAAATGAGATTCGTTTTATTATTGCTATTCTTGAAGTACAGTAAAAACCGGCGACTAACAATCTGCATTTTCCCATTTGCCTAAGCAGGTTCTTACATAAATGATAATGAGCACAAATTTAGGTTCTTAAAAAGGTTGTTACTTTCTGAAGAAGGAAAAAAATACTTTCTAGCTATTTTTAAAGAGTATTTGGGGGTATTCAGTTCATTTCTGAAAGTAAAATCTTCATACAATTACAGCTGGAGTTGGAGTGAATACGGCACGCATGTCTACAAAGAGGATCCTGAATGCTGACTTATCTTAAGTCAACATTATCTTCTTAAGTTTACAGAACTTTTTAAATAGAATTTAGAAAAGATGAGCCTGTTTCAAATTTTAGGCTAAAGAGCAGTTTCTTGTACAGAGGAGGCCTAACTATCAAATTTCAGCCCAAAAAACAGGTTCTTAAATGAATAACAGGATGCGAATGTATAACTCAGTGCAGCTGACAATGGGCACCGCGAGAAAGAAAGCCTGCGAAAACAGCTTTCTCTCCTGGGCCCTCACCTCTAGAAAAGTTCCTAGGAGGAGCGAGCTCAAGGAGCGGGTAGTGACGGCTGTTTTAATCGCAAGCTACGAGAAAGGCTAACTTGACTGTCTCAGAAACAATTTTGAAGGCAAAACCACAAGGACAAACCAGTGAGGATCAGCCGGATATTTAGAAGACCTTTATCAGTAAAATCTTGAGTACCAAATTTGAAAATTAAAACAGTGAACTGATCCTTAGGGCAGGAGGAGTGATAGAAAAAAAGAAAGAAAGAAAACAAAAATAAAGTGGTGAATTATATTTTTCCGAATGGGTGCTGATGCATCCGTTTCAGTCATCACTGAGTCCAAGCACCGGTCATCACAACTCAACGTCCACAGTAGTTCTACACTTACCAGTATCCAAAACCTGATAGAAACACCTGTAAGACTACCGGTCATTACATAAATATGAAATAAGAAAACCGTTCTCTAATTAACTTTATAAAGAAAGATACTAGGTACTAAAACTACTCTCGTGCGAAATGATTCCCAGGAGTACTTGAGTCCTTGGGAACAGGGTAAATCTTTCAGAATTCTTGACAAAGCTTGGGACTATAGGAAATTCCTCGCTGTAACTACTGAGAATTTTTAAGAAAGTCTCTACAAGAATTTCACTCACCTTCTTGCAGATCATCCCCAAAATTCTCAGGAATAATTGCAAATATAAATTTATAACCAATCATCAACAGCGTTGCATAAGCGAGCAAAAAATTGGAATTACAGCAAAAGGAGTCGCGTTAGCCTTTCACGCATTCTCGTTACATGTAAAAGTACGCACTTTTAGTTAGTTCTATTTTATACCCTCGAGTTGAATAAAAGGTCCCTAAATGGATTGTCTACTGAGGAGTGTCGTGGGATATTTTTACTCGTCTCTTTTACTAAATATAACCTGCATCCTACGATTTTACACACTTGAAACTGTCCAATAAGAAGAATGTATTCCCCAGACTAGATGAAATCGCTACAGGATTTTTACTTTATTTGTTAATCATACTCAAAACAAGATGATTTTTTGTTCCACATCTTCCCTTTTGTACCCAGTATTCGGTGAGGTCATGATAAACTTTCGTTTCACGAGAAAATTTCGAAGCAAACCATTGACAGATGTTGCATAATGTCATTCCAATGCCCGCGGTTAATACTTGGTATTTTTGCCTCCATTTGAAGTATTCGTTATAAGCTGTATCGTTTCTGTTCAAATAATGGAGGTATCCCGCGAGTTGCTCCACAGATTTGAAGTCCAAAACATTGATATATGAACCAGGTATGGCTAGCTTGGTATAGTCAGCACCTCCCATTACAACAGGGATCACATTCGTCTCACCAAGATTATCCCAGTACTTTTCGGTGATGTAATCCTCGCATAAGGAATTCTCAAAGGAAAGGTAGAATTTATACTTCTTCAGGCAATCGAATTTGCTTTGTTTTGTTTTTGGACATGCTCGCGACTCACCGAAGACTCTCCCGGAGCATTTACCGAACACATCAACCTTGATGAACTTTTTTAGCTCGCGGACAAACTTAAGCCTTAACTTAGCTTTGCAGTTAGAAACTATCCAGGCCACAATGTTTGACTTTCCTCGCGTAAAATCTGACGGTGGTCTCTTCTGGCGTCCAGCTATCGGATCTTCGCTGCTGAGTTGAATGTAGCTACCATATGGTCCCCAAATATCTGAATCTCTTCTGTAAGTCCATGTTAGGTTGAATAAACCGTGAAATGGCTTTGTATAGGAGAAATGATTAGGACTTTCCCATAACGAAAACACCCAACGTTGTGGCATGGGTCGTTCTTTCAACAACGCTTTGAGGTGACGTAAAGTCGGCATGTCTCTCGCATGAAACACAACAAGGTCGCTCTCCGCAAAACGCTGTTTGTCATAGGTGATGTCAAATTTGTGCAAGAAGAGGCAGTTTTTAGACTCTGTGTGGTTCATGTTATAACAAGAACCTGAATCCTTTATCCACTTTTCTTTTTTACCAAACCTGGTGTAGACCAAAACCACCACCTTTGATTTATTTTGTAGCGTTGGCACGTTCTTCTCTATCGCGGTCCGGTTTGTGTGATTATCAGTTAGACTGGACATTTTTATCTTGATCTGTTGTTTTTCAAGCCACTTCGCTTCATCCAAGTGAAGATAAAGGCTAATAGTGAATACACAAAGAAAACCCCAAAGGAGATACCTTAGCGAGTGAGCACGTTTGATCTTCATAGCGTTTTACGTTTCTCATTTAGCAGGTGACTGAACTCGTTAAATACACATGAGCTAGAACAAAGTAAACAAGGGGTGAGGAATTGGTTATTAATTTTCCCCTAATTTTTTTGCAATTTCATTATCAACCAGTCTAAAGTAAAAACAATATGACAAGTCCGTTTCTTTGGCAAATCAGTAAATTGACAATTTTTTTGGGGGGGGGAGGGGTTAAAATTACAAAAAAGGCTGATTTGAGATTTTCGCTGGCATATTATAGAGCCATGTAATGTCATGTCATGCCCCATAAAAGACAAATGTTACCCGCCCGAAGTTCTAGATCTTTTCAGAGCAAAGACAAACTCCACAGAAAATCATATCGCTGTTTTTTTTTCCTAAATAGGTTATAACGTATTCTAGGATATTAACGTCCTTGTGGGTTAATAATGGTGTTTGAGACTAATGCCACTTAAATTTACGCGCATAGAAGAAAACTGCTCTTTTCCGCTGTCAAGAATGAATGTCTTGAGGTTATCGGTAATATGGATATTTTTGTGGTGGAAATTAAAGCCTCCCTTAATTACTTGTGTGGAAATCAATAAACGCTAACAAAACTGAAAGCGACTTAATTAACAAGAATATTTGAATCTCGCGTTAATTTCACGAAACGTTAACAGTTCCTATAACAAGGTAATCATGTGATATCGTCAGTAACAAATTGCGACAATTGTATGCAATTGGCTTAAAACAGTGTCTGTACTACCTTACTGTCAAATCAATTTAATACCATAAAATTCCCCCTTCAAACTCTAGGTATGCACTACGTATACCAGCTCGTGAGAGGTTTATGGTGGTGGAATTATCAAGGAGAGGAGTAGGAGGGGGGGAAGGGGGATGAGGGTCGGGAACACGACACTGTATCAGGGACTGCACCCTTACTGGAGGTAAAGTTGTCTAGAAAACTCCTTTTTTCATTTGGGTGCTGATAAATCCTTCAAGGTCTTTCAACTACTGAAGCGTTGTAACAGCTCAACAATCAGTTTGGATGGTAGTTCTTCATGTGCCAGTATCCAACACTTGTTAGAAACACCTGTAAGGCTACCGGTTATTGTATAAATATCACGGACAAAATCCGTTCTTTTATTAAATTTTTAGAGAAACATAATTACCAGAGAGCAAGACTTAAAACTGCTCTCGTGCGAAATGATTTCCAAGAATTCTAGGGAACAGGATTAATCTAAGGAATTCTCAGGATTTCTTGTGAATCTTGACAAAGCAGACATAAAAATTCTCGGATATTGTTTCCCGAGAATTTTCAAGAGCGAAACCCGGTCTGTATGAATTGTTTTCACCTTCTTGGGTATCATCCCAAGAATTCTCGAGAATAATTTTAATATCAATTTCAAAAAGTAGTTTAAAACTGACAAAATCCTCGAGAATTCTTTGTATGATTCAAAATAGTTCTAACCTACCTTGTCTATTAAACTGTACGTATTTTAAGGGGTATTTAAAGAATACAGTGATGTAAAAATGTCACTGAAATGTGGACTGTCCTGAAATTTCTCTTAACTAAATTCCAACCCAGCGCACAATTACAAAATTCTCCCAAAAGCACACATAGCGTAGACTCCCACGCAGACGTTCTATAGCGGATCAATCGGTCATAATCGAGTTACCTTGACCAAGTCTTTGTATTTCTCTATGCACATTTTAAATGAAGTTGCAGCTATTAAGTCAGAACCAGATATTATCGGCACTCAAAGTAAACCTTGAAATAAAGAGTATAGAATATAAAGTTGCATAAGCTTAAATCTGACCTCGCCTTTTGTTGAATAAAGACCAGTGCTCCAAAAATCTGCTATATCGTCATTACTTCCTTTTATACATTTCCCAACAAAAGTGGATGTGCAATACGTTAATTGAATAGAACGCAACACTAGATTCTTAATTAACTAAGTGGCCGCGGTTACACTAGTCGCACTGTAATATTGTCTTTCTCGATCTCAATGATATTAGAATCACCTAGGCATTCGTCATTCGAAATCATTCTTCTTACATTGTAGGTCCGCCTAACCTGAGATCAGAGAACCATCTCTTTCACAGCTCGTGTAAAAACTATGGAAACAGTTCATTGATGGCCCACTCCCCGAAAACCTCTGGTCCGGCAACGGAAAGAAAAAAGCCTTTGGAGGGCGCGTGCTAAAAGTAACCGCTGTGAAGACTACTTTCAAGCTTTGTAATTAACTTTTTAACAATTGATCACTCCAGACAATACCATAACATACCATAATACTCTTTATTAGTCACTCCAAAATTTTGCGTGAGCATATTGTTTTTAGTTTCTCTTGGGAGAAAATAGCCCCAAGAGAAACCACAAACAATGCTTATGCAAAATTTTGGAGTGACCAACAAAGAGTATTATGGTATGTTATGGTATTTTCTAGAGTGGTCAAATGTTACCCAACAGCGAATACTAGATGATGAGGAAATAGACTTCGAGCAGTCTCTTTTTTTTTTCTTTTGAATCACATCGCATCATTTTACATTTTCGCTCGCGTAGAGTGGCTCTGAGGAAAGACTGTACGCCATCATGAACGTGGGAAGTTGCTTGTCCCAATCGCCTTGACTCTCTTTCAACTTGCCTCGAAGCATTTCTATCAATGTTCGATTGTAACGTTCTACCTGGCCGTCCGACTGTGGATGTAGCGGAGTCGTTCTCGTTTTCTCAATGTCCAAGAGCTTACACACTTCTGGCATAACTTTAGACTCGAAGTTAGTCCCTTGATATCTGTGTATTTCCAGTGGTACCCCAAAACGGGACGACCGCTTGCGGTCTAATGAGGAAACTAACGCTTTTAAACTAAGAGACAGGGGTTGAGTAAGTAAATTAATCAATTAATTAATTATTCCATTTTTGAGCTTTTCAAAAATAGTTCTTTAAGCCCCGCGAAAACGAACGCAACATTGTTGGTCAACAACTCCCAACAATGTTGAATGTTACAAGTTGCGTCCGTTTGCACATCCTGTTGCATGTTGTTGGATGTTGTTGCGCAAAGTTTGGAACCGGTCAAACTTTTCAGCCAACAACTCCCAACATTTCTTTTGCTCCGTGATCGCCGAAGCGAAGCGCAACAATGTTGGATCCGTTTGCACAGCTCTTCCAACATTGTTGGGGCCACGCACGCTCATTACGCATGGTTTACAAAGACTTCTGGGTTGTCTCCTTCCCAAGATGTACATGCAGGTCCCAACAATGCTGGGAGTTTTTGCATCCCTTTGCACACCACTGCCAACACGCACGCAACAACTCCCAACATTGTTGGCGCAACAATGTTGGGAGTTGTTGCATCCGTTTGCACGCAGCCTTACTACCCACGGAAACTCAAGAGCCAGTTTATGCGGATTGAATGCCATTTTCCATGTGTTAACCGTTATAAAAAATACATACCAGTAGATTTTTAACAAATCAGAACGCGAGTACTATCTCCGTTTTAGTATTTAATGAAAAAATTATAAAATGAGGCTGAGTATGATGTGAAGAATTATGCAGATCGAGGAGGGTGTTTAATCGGCTGTGGTGGATAACAGCCTCCGAGATCAGCATTATTATTCACATCATATAACAAAAGACAAATTCCATTGTTTTATCGATTCATTCAAAATATTACTTTGCCTAGTCCCTAGCGGCCTCATTATTCCACGCGGCCAAAGCGTTTCAGGTTAGGTGGTCCAAGCGAAGGATGCGTGCGTCACCGAAGTGAATTGACCGAGAGGGACTGTGAAAACGCCGCACAGGAATTAAGGCAAAATTTTTCTAAGGTCTTAAAAAGCCTATCTCCGAGTAGAATTTCTTCAAAACTTAAAGCTGCTTCTCAGCACCTTGGTTTACAGGATATAAACAAACGGTTTTTTTTCTTTTTCTTTTTCTTTTTTTTTTTTCTTGCAGATACTCTACAAAAGTAGCGCCAGGTGGTAATTAAAGAATTAGCCTTGGGATCAGAGCCAATCAGAAACAGCGAAATAATTTGAATAAATTATGCCAAATAACGCTATCTCTGTTGTCCAACTTTAATTACAGTCACAATATACTAATGTATCCAGACTAGATGGAATCGCTAGTGAGTTTAACTTGACGTGTTTATCATTCTCAAAATAAGATAATTTTTTGCTCCACATCTCCCTTTTTCCACCCAGTATTCTGTAAGATCATTATAAACTTTCATTTCGTGCGAATGTTTCGAAACAAACCACTCACAGATGTTGCATAATGACCTTGCACTGCGGGGAAGTACTTGGTATTTGTGCCTCCATATAAAATATTCATTATAAGCCGTATCGTTTCCGTTCAGATAATGAAGATATTCTGCCAGTTGCTTCACAGATTTGAAGTCCAAAACATTGATATATGAACCAGGTATGGCTAGCTTGGTATAGTCAGCACCACCCATTACAACAGGAATCACATTCGCCTCACCAAGATTATCCCAGTACTTTTCGGTGATGTAATCCTCGCATAAGGCATTCTCAAAAGAAAGGTAGAACTTATACTTCTTCAGGCAATAGGAGTTGCTTTGTTTTGTTTTTGGACATAATCGCCACTCACCAAAGATTCTATCAGAACATCCTCCGAACACATCAACTTGGATGAACTTTTTTAGCTCGCGGACAAATTTGAGCCTTAACTTAGCCCTGCAGTTGGAAACCATCCAAGCCACAAGCATTGATTTTCCTTGCGTAAAATCTTTGAGTGGTCTCTTTTTGTTTTTGTAGATCGGATCTTCGGTGTTGAGTTGTATGTAGCTACCATATGGTCCCCAAATATCTGAATCCCTTCTATAAGTCCATGTTAGGTTAAATAAACCGTGAAATGGCTTCGTGTAATTAAAATGATTAGGACTTTCCCATAACGCAAACACCCAACGTTGTGAGATGGGTCTTCCTTTTAACAACATTTTGAGGTGGGGTAAACTCGGCATGTCTCTGGCTTCGAACATTACAAAGTTGCTCTCCGTAAACCTCGTTTTGTTGTAAGTGATCTCAAATTTTTGTAGCAAGGGGCATTCTTTAGAGTTGGCGTTGTTCTTGTTATAACACGAACCTGGTCTCTGTATCCACTTTTCATTTTTACCAAACTTGGTGTAGACCAAAACCACCACCTTTGATTTGTTTTCAAGGGTCAGCACGTCATGATTCACTATCGCAGTCCGGTTTGTGTATATATTAATAAGACTGGGCATTTCGATCAAGATGCGTTGGAATTCTTCCAAAAGATGATAAGTACTAATCGCTAACACACAAAGAAAGCCACAAATGAGAGCACGCAGCTTGTGACCACCTTTCATCTTCGTTTCACGTTTCTTCTTTTAACAGGTCCCTCAGATTGTTAAATGCCTGTCCTAAGAACAAACAAAACAAGAGGTAAGGGCTTGGTTATTAATTCTAGATCTCCTCGAGTGTTTTATAAGATTTCGAAACCGACCAGTCCATAAAAATATTTATACGACAAGTAGGTTTCTTTGCAAATCAGGAAATTGTGTAGTTCCAGAAAACATCTATACTTCGCCCACTCCCACGGAGGGTACTTTTGCTTTAGACCCCACTCCGCTGGAATTTCAATTCCAGGGGGTACTTGTCAGACCTTTTTCACCCCCTGGAATTTCCTTTAGTTAATTTCCCAACTTGGTTAGGCACCCCCTAGAAAGAAAATTTCCGTCAAAAATGCCGTTGCACGGTAATATAAGGCGAGAGATAATTGTTTCTGCGATAAAGAGAGAAACAATCCCTTTATTTATGCTAATACAGTGTCTAATACGCCTGGTGAAGGACTTCTTTAGTAAATAAAAGCCTTATTTTAAAAGACCGTTAGCAGTGAAATCGACAAGAAGGGTGCTCAACTGAGCAGGTGTTAGTTTTTAACAACTCACTAATGTTACTCTGAGCCCCCAGAAAGAAGACGTCAAGAAGCCACCCCCACCCCCTCGGCAATTGCCTCCTTTTAGACCCATCTCCCTCGGATCTTTTTGTTGTTGTTGTTGTTACGGCCGTTTGCCCGTAGTTAAACGCTATTGATCACCAATAGACGATTGATAGGAGCTGTAGTTGACAATTTTCGATTGAAGAGGAGTTTAAAAACTGAATGAAATAAATGTATCCTTAACGTTACAACTAAGTCTTTCTCTACTTATTTGTCCTGGTTAACTTAATTCTGGAATTTCCTCTGTTTCTCATCGCATACTACTACTACTACTACTACTACTACTACTACTACTACTACTACTACTACTACTACTACTACTAGTAATAGTAATAGTAATAGTAATAGTAATAATAATAATATAGCGCCTTTCTCTTAGTTTCTCTTAGTGATCCAAAGCGCTTTACAATCAGTAAATACTTAGAAAACAACTAATTCAAATACAACATAACAGGATTTAAAACCCCAACTGGCTATTTACAAGCGTGGCCGAGGATTTGAACTCGGGACGACAGAGAACAAATCCAGCAAATGGCCAGAGCGGGACTTGAACCCGGAACGTCGGATTGTGAGTCTGACGCGCTGCCTCCCGGCACTCTTATACGAGCCGCTACATACAAAAATAGTAATATATCGAGCTAAAATAGCGGAGAAGTCAAAATATTACAAAGCAAACCTTACATACCTTTAACTAAACGTCTCCTTGTTAGTCCTGGCCGGTTTAATCGGCATTTTAGCGAGTTTTTCACTCTGAGGTGCTATATTTAGTGGATAGCACATATAAATTGGATTAACCCAGGACAAATAAGTAGACAAAAACATAATTGTAAAGATAAATTTATTTGAAATTATTCATTTTTTTAAAATCCTCTTCAATCGAATATCATGGACTACAGCTCCGATAGATCTATAATGTGTTGCCGTTTTGACACACACCGTAATGTCTGGGCTGCCTGTGGCTTGACCTGTTTCAAACTTTGCACAACGACTCCCAACAACACTCAACAACATGCAACAGCAGACGCAACATGTACCATCCAACCATATGGGAGTTGTGTGCTGGCCAACAATGTCGCGTTTGCACGGGGCTCAATATAATAGTCACATGATATGCATGCGGTTTATTTCGAGGAATGACTTTATGGGCCATAAGTTGTTTGCCAGTTACAAAAAGTTTTCCGAAAATCCACTTGGAAATTAAATGGAACACGACTTTTTGGGTCGTTCCAGCAGAAAATTTCTGGGAGCAACGGAACATCTGAAAAGGTAATCCTATTTTGCCGGAAGGAATATTCCAAACGGAAATTAGGGTTCCAGTTTTTCAAAGCACTCTTTGATACCAGTTTCAGGCCTCCGCGGTCGTTTTCTTGGTACAAATGGTAAACGCGATTCCGGGACTAACTTTACCTGTCAAGAATTTTGCCACGTAAATGGGAAACAGCCTACCGTATTTATTCGAATAAGCGCCCATCCTAAAGGCAGAAAAAGTTAATATGCGCCAACCCTCTTCCCCATCCCACCGCCCCCAAAAAAATTAAGTACACGAGAGTAGTATTCATCATTATATATTCCCTGGCTTACAACCTCTAGATTAATTGTCTACGAGAAATTTCCTCAAAGTTTCGCATTTTGTTATTACCATTTCTTCTAATTACGTTTTGATCAAGTGATTTCGTCACCCAGTGCTCAGCCGTGCGCAAGTCACTAAAATTTCCCACTATGTATTTGCTTGGATTTGGCCCTCGTTGAAGGATAAGATTTAACACACACGCGTATATTGCCGAAAATAGAACCTGATAGGTGACGTGAGGGCTAAGGCTAGGGCGCTTTATTTTCTGGGTTTCGCATTTTGCTTATTTTGTTCTTTAACTGTGGAGCGCTGTTTTGTGAGGAGTTTGCAGAGTTTGAAAAGCCACTTGGGAACTTAAGCACAGGCGGTTTTAAAGGGGCTGTGACCTGGAAGTCCAGTTCATTTTGTTTAATTTTGCCAGTTTCTCGCCCTCAATCGCTATGGAATTTAAAGTAAACAAAGAAATTGCTTGTAAATGACACAAGCAGGGACTCGAGACAAACAATTATGTCTCCTGAGCATTATTTTTGAAGTTGCAAACAGCAGAGATTAACTTTGAAAAACTGTTGGGCTGAACAGTTTTCAAAAACCCGTTTTGCCCATCCGTGGCATCTGTTGTATCAGTTGTGTTATTTTAACCTTCCTTTAATGTTTTAAGTGGTTATTTTTATGTTTCTCTTAATTTAACAATTTAACGGGCATTTTGTAATTACCTAATTTAGCTGAATTTCGTGACACTGCTCCTTTAAGCGACGGAAGACAGCAGGAAGTGAAGGCTTTTCTTTGAGTGGCTGCCTTTAAGGGCCTGTTTACATGCATATGGAGGTGGGGTACCCCAGGTAGGTGAATTAACCCGCCTGTCCTTCTCATATGGTCACCCCACCTATGATGTAAACGTGATAAAATCAAAATGAGAGATTATATGGACAGGCGGGGAACCCCACCAAAGAGGGGTTACCTCGATCACTTACCTAGGGTCACCCATCTCCATGCAAATACGCCCTAAATGTACTATCGTGAGAAACGAGGGACCGTAAGGGGTTTCCCATTAAACGTGATCGACTTTTTTATAATTGCCGTGACTTATGATTGTAAATACATTTTAAATAAATAAATACAAATACTGTAAACTGTGAACGACATGTCAATCGTGGTACGTGAAACGAAGAGGTAACTGACTGACCACAAAATGTAATTTTTTTTTGTGGAAAATTACTCGTCGAAGATCCAGGAAGTCTAGAAAACAACACGATCGAAGCAGAAGAACTGTTAAAGCAAGATCAAAACTATATTAAGTAGTATTCGTAGACTTCGCCTTGCCTCAAGTCGACGGAGAGAACGCCGATCAGGCTCGAGAGACGCTTGACTGAGCGAGCGAAAGCGAGCTACGAAAGTCGCGAGAAAAGCGACCACCGTAACCAGCAGAAACCAGAAACAGGCTTTGAGGAAGCATATAGTATCCGCCTCAAGTAAATGGCAATTCAGATTAAGTCAAACAAGCTATAGTAGTGGAATAAAACAAATGGGTTTAACTGAATTAAAAAGTTTCGGTAATCGCTTAGCTGTGCAATTCCTGTTTAGGAATTTGAGTATTTCTTTCGGCTTTAAATTTTGAAGATCAAACAAGTCTGTATATGATCATGAAGTCTGTATAATGCAAGAAGTCGATTATAATTCAGATTCACGGCCAGAAAATTTGTGATTGTGAAGCTCATTGACAAAGTCGCTAGAACACTCTTCCATTCATTACTTTTGTTTCTGCTCCGTTAAATTTGCACAATTGTGTTCTTAACGAATTCGATTTAACTACAAACTCTGAATGAGTATTCAGGCAGAGTGGCAAGCTTCAATGCCTTGTGGCGACAAGAGACTGATATACGCCTTTGAATTTCTGTTAATTTTGCGGGTGTAAAAAATTCAAAAATTATACCCACCAAAGTATAATCGATCGCTGCGAAAACGTTATCAATTTTGAAGTAGTTTCTCACAATACAATAAAGAGGGATAGTTCTTTCAATGAGTATCGGCAAAGGAAGATTAGCTTTGAAGACAGGGCTGTAGTCGAAGGCTCAAAAACAGCTTCTATTAACCAATATGGCGCCGGTCCGAGGCACCCCAAAACTGGCCATGTCGATAATTTCCGAAACAGGAGTAATTAGAACCTAAAGCTACCTATTCGTTATTAAAGAACCCTAATCAAGTCTACATGCCAATTTTTAGCCAATTCGGTGAGATAGTGTGGCAGCGACTTTTCAATTTAGTTCCAATCTTACAGACAACTGCTCTTAAATAGTGGACTTTTCTGTCTGGCATCTATTAATTGCTAAAGACTAGTTTTTTTTTGAACAAGAACTGCTTAATTCTGAGTACTTACGTATTGCAGCTACTCAGGTGGTAAGTGAGAATCTGACAAGGACAGTTGCATTTAGTGACTTCGTAGACCACAGTCACTGAGGAAGAAAGTGGCACAGTTTAAAAGCGCTTCAGGATGCGAATCGGTAGAATCAGAAATGGATGACTGCAACTCACAACCATAACAGCACAACAAACTTTATTTGCATAACTATGAAAATACAATATTGCAAAAGTTATTGGGGGCTTTCCATGCATTCAACCAAAACGTTCGAAAATTTGGAGACAGTGGCAAATGGTACAGAAATTTCAAAGAAAAAAATCAAGCTGGGTTACTCTGCACAAGCAGGACGAGGCAGGATAACTGCAAATCAAACCACATAATTTAGTAATTTTGGTAAATTGATTTTAAGGATACCAAAAAGACGACTAATTGCAACTGTGCTGGTTGAAGATAATTAGCATTCGATGCAAATTTTTCTTTCTTTTCATTAGCCGAGAGCCAACCACGTGACCTGCAAAAAATTGCCTACAAATAAAGGTCGGCTCATGCGCAATGTTGTCCAACTGTTCGGCTTCGACAAATAATTGATCAGCTCGCCACTGACAAAACGCGATATTTTGCCCAACCTCGTCCAATAACTGATAAATATTTCTTTCTCTAGCAAGCCTAAGAAGTAGGAGATAAGACTTAAATTATTTTGTAAAACAAATTAAAAAGTCAAGGAAGCAAAACGTTTTTCTGTAACGCCGTATAATAGTAGGCAGATAATAGCATCAGCATTAAGAACAAAGCTATAATTTGTTTTACGAAGATGCTCAGCTGCGTTTTTTAAACTACAGAATCAAAGTTAACTTTAATCTGTATATCCCCGCACAAACAAGATAATTATCCCAAGGGATACTGAACAAACCTTTATACCGGGAGGCTCAGCCCCGAGGTCCAACCCTTACCATTTTATTTGCCATTTTGGACAATGTGTACCTCCTATTGACAAGTGCATGTTTTACCTCTTTCACATACCTAGTTACAGACTTTGTAGATGCACTGTCTTTAAAATATGAATTAACCACAACACCAGAACGCTTTTTCGACTTTTTCACAGCCACAAAAATGCACCTGCTGACCCTTTTGGGCCTTTTTACAGACTGAAATGACAGATATCCCTACCCGTTCATATACCTCCACTGGTGAAATCCCTGCGCTTTCATATTCTTTTCTGCAAAGCCTCTCCGTATACGTCAGTGGCGGATCTAGGGGGGGGGGGGGCGGGCCTTCCCTTTACTTTTAGACGAAACTGAGGCCCGAAGGGCCGCAAAATGTTTAGGGAGACCGGGCTCCCCCTTTATCTCAGGGTCTGGATAAACGCCTCCCCCCCCTGCCCCCCTTATTTATCTTAAGGTCTGGATCCGCCACTGTAGGCCATTATAGGGAGTATCCTCCCGGGATAATTATTTACCCCGGGTGTAGTTAACATATCAAGCATTTGCGCAAAGGAAACTATAAACCCATGCCGTGGCTATAAATAAACTTCAAAGTCCCAGAGTTCTAGAATCATTTTGAATATTCTCTAACTGTTCTGGTCTGTGGGGTGTTAATTAAAACCGTTCTGTTGTTGGCATTCGTCTGTCTAGCGCCTGCTGTGGCTGTACAGTCCGATTCTGGATCTGCAGGCTCTGTTGTCAGTATTTGTTGCAGATTAATTCCATGCTTGGCTCTATGGATACCGATGCTGCTCTCAGCCGTCTGAGCTCTCTCCTATCACTCATCTCACTGCTCTCTCCTCCCTTCACACGTCTGAGTGCCTAATAATAATAATAATAATGATAATGATAATAATAATAATAACGGTTCTTATTACGTATTTCTCGTACGCCTCAATGCGTTTACAAAAATATCTAAAATATTACTAATTTAAATGGTACTAATACAATATTTAATGGACATGAAATTATCCATATTTATCTGAAATTAATAATAATAATAATAATGTTTGGACAGGAAAGTTTTTAAATTAGACTTAAACGACGCAAGAGAACTTGAGTTTCAGATACGGATACGGCTTGGTAGTTGATTCCACAACCGCGGTGAGGCAATTGAAAAGGCTCTATCTCCATTTGTACTAGGGTTAGATTTAGGAATACTGAGGCTCTCACAGGTCGATCTAAGTGACCTTGTCGGAGTGTAAGGTGTTAACAGACTAGATAGATAATGTGGTGTGAGAATACTGTTAACAACTTTAATTTATTAGTGAAAAGAAGAAGTTTGAGAATTATCCTCTGTTCCACTGGTAGCCAATTGTAAAGACTGTAGGACAGACTGGAGTGCATATGTTCTCTTGTCTTTGTTCTTGTGACTAGCATAGCTGCAGAGTTCTGTAGTCCCTGTAGTTTGCTTATCTCCTTTGCTGGTAAACCGTATAATAAGCTATTACAATAGTCTAGTCTGGATGAGATAAATGCGTGTACAAGGCGCTCAGTGCCCATTTAATCTAAGTATCTCCTAACCCTGCCTATATTTCGCAGTGCAAGAGATGCTAAGCTACAAATACTGCTGACGTGGCTTGACATAGTGAGGTACTTATCAAAAATGACTCCTAGAATACGAGCTTTCTTCCTGATAGGTATATGGTGCTGACTTAATTTAATACTAGAATAAGGAACTGGATGGGAGAAGCGTAAAAAATTAATGAAAATGAACTACCGTATTTATTCGTATTTCAGTTTTCTTAGGATTCCACCTGAAGCATATTAGTGCAAAAAATTCTTGAATATGACGCATTGTTCGAGATTAGTAATAGTGGTCTGCCTATTTTCTGGATTTACTGTCATATAAACTTCGGGGTCAACGGCGTGCAAATGCAGTTGAGGCCGTAGGATTCTATAACAGTCTCTAGTGGAGCGAAACATAGTATGAATTACAGGGTCCCAGAACAGACCCCTGTTGGACGCCGGAAGTCAACAGCTGAGGTTTAGATTCTGTGGATCAGATAACAACCCTTTGGGAGCGTCCTAGAATGTAAGTTTTGAGCCACTTGATAACTTTACCGGTGACGCCAAACTGTGTACAGAGACCGTCTGATTTGGCGCACAACAACAGCGGAAACTTTTTGAAATTCCGATCGTACTAGGTGACGAGGTAACTTTCAGAGAACGCTGAGAAGGGCAGCTAACTATGCTCCGCAACTTCGCAATTTTGTCTACAAAGTGCCTACTAAACCTTTCAATCAGTTCTTGAACCCTGGTGTGACCAAGAAGAACAGGGACCGGCTTAACTTTGAACATGCCATCGATGACTCTAAATAGTTGAGACTGGTCAGCGGGCCCTGATGTCCTGTAGGCTCTCTTGCAACGGCGTTTTCCTAGCTTTAACTTACGAATCTCTGAGTGGAACCAAGGCACGTGAGGGCGGAGTGTGATGGATCGAGATTCTTCCGGAGCATGACGGTGTATTATTTTACAAAGTTTCGTATTATAGAGTTGAACCAGGCTATCCGGGTCGCCATCCTGGAGTTTTCCTCCGAGTGAAGATATCAGAATGTCAGCCTTGAGAGCGTCCAAGTCGACGTCTTCAATGCGACGCTGTTTAAATTGTGACTTGGAGGCGGGGGACTTTGCAAACGCCATAGGACAGAGTACAGCGTGGTGAGCGGATAGAAGACACATCAGAGTCGTAAAGAAAGAAAGCGCAATATCGTTCTGGCGGCCAATAATGAGATCAAGGGTGTGTCCGCTGCGATGAGTGGGGCCTTTCACATGTTGCTTGTGCAAGGCCTGTCGACTCGAGTAGAGTTTTGAAATTATTTGCATCAGTATCAGTGTCAACATCTATGCGGATATCGAAATCGCCGTTCAACAGCAGGTAGCCAGAGGCGGCGGTAAGAGTTTTCAGTAGTGTAGAATACTCTCTGAAAAAGGTAGCTGGTGTGGCGCAGTAACGCGGTGGTCTATAAAAAGTGATAAGTCCTAAAGTGCAGTTACCATAGGAAATATCAAGATCTAAGTACTCCATATACGTGAAGGGAATAGACTTGATCTTACGCGTAAGATCGAGTCTCGAGTCTATTCCCTTCACATGCATCTATGGAGTACCTAGATCTTGATATTTCCTATGGCCTTGACAGCAAGCCTCCAGTGACTTTGGTCTGCAGCTACAGCTTCCCAACCCGCAAGCTGGTTTATATTGCCTACCTTCGATCTCGTTTACAAACATCTTTGAAACAAAGGATAGGCCTTCCTATAGGTCTAGTTTCCCGTCCTCCATGAGGCTGACATGGCCAAGCCAGCGAACATGCTACAACAGTCTCCCGCCTTTACTAGGACATCCTAGTTTGGCACACGGACTTGCGAGATGATGCTGAAACTCCTTCTGAGGAAGCACAGGTGGGTTTCAAACTTTACGCAACACCTCCAACAACACGCAAAAACATGCAACAGGGTGTGCAAACGGACGCAACGGGACATCCAACAACGTTGGGAGTTGTTGGCAAACAATGTTGCGTCCGATTGCACGGGGCTTACAATGTACAAAATGCCTGACAAACCGCTCGGGGAGAAGCTGAACAACCCTGTGAATTCACTGAGGATAAAAAACCGTTGGTGCCAAATCTTATCTGAAATTTAGCAGCTCTTGATGCAGTTGTATCTAGATCAATGTTCGCTTCCCGTGGCCTCTCTCGCCGAATTTCATTTACTTGTTTACCGAGAGAATATAATGGAAACTTGGGCCACGTCCACGTTAATTCGGAAATTTTCGATATCGCATATTCAAAACACGAATCACTTTCCGTCAACACGAAACCAGCGAATCCGCTCACCAGCACGTACGAGAACGTAAAGGAGCTGTGTCACGAATTTTATCAAAGTTATTTCTAACAGCAGGAACTGCCACTAAATTGAGTGAGACATGAAATAATCACTCAAAAAATTAAAAGAAGGGATTTAATAATAACACAGCTAAGACAAAAGTAGGCAGGGATGGAAAAACTTAAAGAAGAATAAAACGGATTGAAATTGTGGGTTTTTCAAAACTCGTAAGCCTAACAGTTTTTCAAAGCTTATTTTTGTTGTTTGTAACGTTCGGTAAAATGTTTGGGAAGAATATTTAATTTATTGGACAAGAATAAGCTGTGATTTTGTCGTTTGCATTGAAATAATTTCTTCATTTAAGTTAAGTTACACCATAAGCCACAAGGACCCTAACTGACAATATAACAAAGTGAACTAGACACCCGTGACACAGTCTCTTTAAATCAATGACGTTGTATTATTAGATGCTAATCCCTAATGCATTTGATTCGTATTAACCGAGGCATTCACCAGTCAGTGACTACACGCAAACAAAACACATCACTTCATCCAAATATTTCACAGTTTCTGATTGTCTGAACTCCCTCGGCTAATTCTTCATAACCAGCTGGTGGTGACCAAATTTGGAGAATGCGAGCAATATACCATAGATTCGATCGTGTATTAAGACGGAATCCACCAGGAAATTGAGTAATTTTAATTTTCAATAGACAAAAACCTTGTACCAGAATAATTTAAAGAATATTGCATTCTTATTTTACATTTTTTAAGGGCTAAAGATGTAATTAGTCACCTGTAACGGCACCAAAGAAAATTTCTGATGGGAGTCGCAGAAAATGAATGTCCAAAACACTTGTAAAATTCTGAAAATTTCATGAGTAAGATGTAATTTTCAGGTAAAATTTGACATTCATTTTCTCGGGTTCCCATAAGAAATTTTCTTTCGTGTTATTACAGATGACTAATTACTTCTTTAGCCCTTGAAAAATGTAAAAAAAAATGCAATATTCTTTAAATTATTCTGGTACAAGGTTTTTTCATTGAAAATTAAAATTACTCATTTTCCTAGTGGATTCCGTCTTAATTTCCTTGGTAACGAGGTTGATTGAGCAATAGTGGCGTTCTCGGCTATCCAAAGACAAAATAGCTGAATTTTTGACTAAAACTGAAAGGACGAAACACGCAAAACATGCTTCTCGATGAATGTAATCCACTTTTTGAGGAGAGTCTGCAAAAAAAAGACAACATCTGTTTATTATTTCCTGAGAGCGTGCAGAGAAATAGACCAAAGTTTCGAAGAAAGCTTAACAGGAGGTATACTTGTTAAGAAAATATTTTGAGTACAATAAAGAGACTATAGAATACGGCTTTTGTATGATGTGAAGAATTATTCTGTTATCAGACTGTTATCGCCCTTGGTCTTTAGGCCTTGGTGGACGACGGCCTCCTTAATTGATCTGCATAATTCTTCAGCCGAGTTCAATAACCGCTAATTATTATTCATTAAAAAATATTTCCCCGATTCTGACTGGCTAAAAGCACACGCACAATTCACCATAACCAGCTACTGATGACCAAATTTTGAAGAATTTTGCCACTAATCAACCAATGACGTCAAAAGTGCAACTTCCTTGCAGGTTAATGCCCCGGTAACCGAGAAGACCTGGGGACAAGCAGGTTGAGTTGTTTTGGTTGTGAAAACAAACTGGCGGACATTTCACTCGTCTTTCAAGGAGAAGAACTAGGCGAAATAATAACAAAAAACATGGAAAGAAAAGCAAGAAGACAACTCCAAGGGCGACATCTGCTATTTGGTGAATATTTGCGGAGCTGAACAACCCTAAACGTGCACTATCGAAGATGACCTCAACATTGATGGAGGTAAGCATGTTTTAGCTATGTTTTTAAACTAGGGATTATTTTGAATGAATAATAAAACAATTATTGAATTCGGCTTTCGTATCATATGAAGAATTTTTGGAGATCTCAGAGGGTGTTATCTGCCTCGCCTACGCCTCGACGGATAACACCCTCCTCGATCTCCATAATTTTTCATAAGATACTCAGCCTCATTCATTTATTGTTAATTAACACACTAATTAGCCAATCAGCTTCCAGCATTTCTCATAGAGTGCAAAGTTTAAATATTAAAAACACGTAGTCGTTGTTGAAAGATATTCTCAGCATTATTGAACGATCGATATACTCACTTTTAGAGACAGAAATGCAAATCTAAAATCCACGTTGCTACTATAAGCTGAAATGAAACTTCTTTCGTGAAAGAAACAAACTAAGACAAAAACTAACTATCATTAAATCTGCTGTCGTGAGCAAATATACGTAAGAAACTTAAGTCGGTGACGTTGTTCTTTGTGTCGATAATCTCCTTAGGCATTCGTAATAACCAAAGCGTTCGCCAGTAACCACACGCAAACAAAATACAACAGGGGCACCCAACGACGGTTTTCTCCTAAATACAATGAAAACACTTTTTAGACTATCCAGAGTACCTTTAGACCTCTAAAAATGTGTTGTAAGCGGCGCTATAAGATTTGTACCTGTTCGGTCATCCTAGGCTAGCCTAGGGGAACTGAAGTCGTTTCGAAACTACAAGGGCTTTAGTACTTTTTCTCCTAAAATTTTTAGAGGCAAATTAAGTTATTACGAGAGTGAAAATTTTTCAGATTTCTCTCTCCATCATATTTTTTGTACGGAAAATAGGCCATCATGGGGGGGGAAATGTGAAAATTAGACTTCAGAAAATCGTAGGGAATTTATTAGATAAACTGTTCGAAAATTGCACATGATTTATGGAACCGTCATTTAGAAATTTTAGCCGTCCTCAAGCTATAGAAAATTCTACGCAATATTTTCTTCTCCGAAAAGATATTTTACAGAAAACAGTCGTTGGGTACCCCTGATACAATATTATAACCAGTCCTCATTTACTTAGAACGTTCGTCAGTCAGTGGGAATACATGCTCCTTAATTGATGCGTATAATTATTCAGCCGAGTTCATTATAACTGCTAATCAGTAAATCAGCTTACAGCATTTCTAACGGAGCACAAAGTTGAACATTAAAAACACTTCGTTGTTGTTGAAAGATATTCTCAGCATTATTGAACGATCGATATAGTTACTTTTAGTTTATACGGCAAGGCAAATCTACATTGCTACTTGCTATAAATAGAAACGAAACTTCTTTTGTAAAAGAAACAAAACCAAGACAAAGACTAACTTCCATTAAATCTACTTTCGTGAGCACCATGCGTAAGAAACTTAAGTCGGTGGCGTTGTTCTTTGTGTCGTTAATCTCCTTAGTCATTCGTAATAACAATGCATTTGCCAGTAACCACACGCAAACAAAATACATTATTACATAACCAGTTCTCATTTACTTAGAACGTTCGTCAATTGTTGGAAGAGGTATACATGCTCATCGCCTTGGCTTGAAACAGCAGAAAGGTCCTGTTGCTTAACTGGTGGAAGTTACACTAACTTGAATTAAGGTAGCTATAGATCTATCAATAGATTTTAACCAGCTATAAAGTGCAATCGGATCATAGTCTAAGAAATTTTCTGACATTATAAGCAAAAAACTTGAACGGGTACCGTTAAATCAGAAATTAAGTCACTAGCATTTTGACTTCGCTCAAGAGAGCGAAAAAAGCATTGTCGTGTTCACTGCATTTTTTAAGTACATTGCCCTTTACTATAGACTTAATTTTAATGATATAGGAGGCAAATAAATCGATTTAAGCCTTTGAGGGAGATAGGCTGACGGCGATAAGTGAGATTGCTTGTTCATTATACCGACAGTCCGACTTTTTCTTGGGACAAAAAAACTTAAATTATAAATTTTGAAGTGTCCCTTTAGTCCTTTAAAGAAACAAAATAGTTTTAATGTCAGTTGAAAAAATTATAAAACAAAATTCCACTCGTTTCTTGAACAAGTGTAAGGTTTAGATAACCCTTAAATGGAGTTCTCCAGTCTTATTGCAATTGAAGTAATACATATTCAGTTACCCGGATCAGACTGTTGAGTGAACTACAGCGATCTCTTTTGCATGCTAGGAAATTAATCTTAAGGTTCGAGTTAACGGAATATTACCGGTACTATATCTTTACATAGAACCGATAAATTGGCCTTTAATTTTTGCAAGAAATTGAATATATGGGAGCAAAAACTTTGTTTTATTCACGTTTTAGTCTCTCAGAGTTGACGTTTGGCGAATGGATCAGATTAAAGACACCTTGCAAACTATTAGGGAACAAGCAGAATTGAACAGTGACCTTCTAACACTGGATCTTTTACAAGAATTGGCCGATATCTGTGGTGCTGTCACTTTTGGACTCACGACATTCATAGCAAGAGCTCTAAAAGTTTTAAGAATGGCAGTTAAAGAGGAAAATTTAAAAATGCAGTTGCAAGACCAGTTAAGGGACAGGTGGGGAGCCAACGCACCAGACCTGGATGCTTACATCTAACTCGCAAACTATTGACTGTTTTACACGGATAAACTACAGGAGACACCCGCATATAAGAACCTAGTGGATTAAGAACTTCCTGTCAGAAATTTGCTACTTTAATACCAAACAATACAAGAGCCTGTTCAAGCAGGTTCTTATCTGTGGGTTACAGTTATATTGTGATAAACATTGAGATTGCAAATTTATATTGCAAGAAAATGCTGTAGCAAACTGTAATTACTGATAAAGGTATTACCTCTGTATTCCTACAACAAAAAAAGTTTGTATAAGTACTGTACTACAAATTGTATAGTTCTCTACTTGGCCTTCCATAAAGGAGGTTTGCTATGTAGAGTTTTGAATATATTTTAAATATTGTATATTTAAGGACCAAACCAGAGTTTCTTTATTTTCCCGGTAGTCACGAATATCATTGATCTCCATCATAGAAATTAAGAACCTATATTAAGGAACTACGGAAATCCTAAATTGCTAACAAGAGTGGCCCCAAACTATTGCAAGAACCTATTTTACCAGACCTCAAATAGGTACGGTAGGTTCTTACATGCGCCAGGGCCTTTGCTATACTCACAACTGACGTACATGGCCAGACGCTGGCGGCATGGATGCACAGCTGTTAATGGTCAAGTCCCAGGTCGATAATCGGCAAAACCTCATGTCAAAAAAAAAGGTCTCCAAAGCATATCAAAACTATTCTCACTGCATACATAACTGGCCCGTGAAGCGGGAAATAAGTAAAGGTTGATTTCCAGTGACGCGTTTTTGACTACGTCCGTTAACGATAAATTTTAATCACGTAAATGAAATTGCCAAGCGCCTACTACGCAGGCTAATTTGTATGGGTTTTTATGTAAACGGTTTTCTCTCTATATAAAGGGTTACCAAGGTTGGGCAAGGTTAGTGAGAAAACCGTTTACATAAAAACCCATAAAAACGGCCATAAATCGGCCCGTGGACCACACAGGAGAGACGTAACGCAAATTTTAAGCAAGGTAAGCTGTTTTTTATTGAAATCCTTTCATTTTTGTAGGTTACAGAAACGATAGGTTTTTTTCCCATACAACTCTTTATATTTCGAATGTTACGCAACAATGCCGATGTTCGCCGATGCTCGTATTTTGAGCTTGGGCTACCTGCTGGAAATTTGTTACGATAGGACATTTGAGTAACTGTAAGCTCAGAAAGCCCTGAACTATCTTCGAACGGGTGTCCCCTCTCCAGTTGGACTCCCTGTATTAAGATACATGACATTTCTACTTCGGTAGCAAACACCCACTGACCAATAAGATTTCCTGCCCTCTTTAACTCCAAGCGTACCAGAGGCGACAGTATTTCTCTTTTGTAATTCCCTTTGAATTGGATATTATACTCATGGATTCAGCCCTTCTTGAGCCATTCACTAAATGGAGGAAGGAACAGTTTTGTGTTGAAATGATGCAACGCTTCGATATTCAGAGAAGGAACCAAATCTTATCTGAAATTTAGCAGCTCTTAACGCATTCTGTATCAGATCACGTTGTCGCGCTATGAAGTGGGAGGCATTAGTTGTATCTAGATCAATGTTCGCTTCGCCTGGCCTCTCTCGAAAGAGTTTCATTTACTTATTTACGAGAGAATATAATCGAAACTTGGGCCACGTCCACGTTAATTCGGAAATTTTCGATATCGCATAAAACACGAATCACCTTCCGTCCACACGAAACCAGCGAATCCGCTCACCAACACGTACGAGAACGTAAAGGAGCTGTGTCATGAATTTTATCAAAGTTTATTTCCAAAAGCAGGAACTGTCACTAAATTGAGTGAGACATGAAAATAATCACTCAAAAAATTAAAAGAAGGGATTTAATAATAACACAGCAAAGACAAAAGTAGGCAGGGATGGAAAAACTTAAAGAAGAATAAAACGGATTGAAATTGTGGGTTTTTCAAAACTCGTTAGCCTAACAGTTTTTCAAAGCTTATTTTTGTTGTTTGTAACGTTCGGTAAAATGTTTGGGAAGAATATTTAATTTATTGGACAAGAATTAGCTGTGATTTTGTCGTTTGCATTGAAATAATTTCTTCATTTAAGTTAAGTTACGCCATAAGCCACAAGGACCCTAACTGACAATATTAATTAACAAAGTGAACTAGACACCCGTGACACAGCCTCTTTAAATCAATGACGTTGTATTATTAGATGCTAATCCCTAATGCATTTGATTCGTATTAACCGAGGCATTCACCAGTCAGTGACTACACGCAAACAAAACACATCACTTCATCCAAATATTTCACAGTTTCTGATTGTCTGAACTCCCTCGGCTAATTCTTCATAACCAGCTGGTGGTGACCAAATTTGGAGAATGCGAGCAATATACCATAGATTCGATAGTGTATTAAGACGGAATCCACCAGGAAATTGAGTAATTTTAATTTTCAGTAGACAAAAACCTTGTACCAGAATAATTTAAAGAATATTGCATTCTTATTTTACATTTTTTAAGGGCTAAAGATGTAATTAGTCACCTGTAACGGCACCAAAGAAAATTTCTGATGGGAGTCGGAGAAAATGAATGTCCAAAACACTTGTAAAATTCTGAAAATTTCATGTGTAAGATGTAATTTTCAGGTAAAATTTGACATTCATTTTCTCGGGTTCCCATAAGAAATTTTCTTTGGTGTTATTACAGATGACTAATTACTTCTTTAGCCCTTGAAAAATGTAAAAAAAAATGCAATATTCTTTAAATTATTCTGGTACAAGGTTTTTTCATTGAAAATTAAAATTACTCATTTTCCTAGTGGATTCCGTCTTAATTTCCTTGGTAACGAGGTTGATTGAGCAATAGTGGCGTTCTCGGCTATCCAAAGACAAAATAGCTGAATTTTTGACTAAAACTGAAAGGACGAAACACGCAAAACATGCTTCTCGATGAATGTAATCCACTTTTTGAGGAGAGTCTGCAAAAAAAAGACAACATCTGTTTATTATTTCCTGAGAGCGTGCAGAGAAATAGACCAAAGTTTCGAAGAAAGCTTAACAGGAGGTATACTTGTTAAGAAAATATTTTGAGTACAATAAAGAGACTATAGAATACGGCTTTTGTATGATGTGAAGAATTATTCTGTTATCAGACTGTTATCGCCCTTGGTCTTTAGGCCTTGGTGGACGACGGCCTCCTTAATTGATCTGCATAATTCTTCAGCCGAGTTCAATAACCGCTAATTATTATTCATTAAAAAATATTTCCCCGATTCTGACTGGCTAAAAGCACACGCACGATTCACCATAACCAGCTACTGATGACCAAATTTTGAAGAATTTTGCCACTAATCAACCAATGACGTCAAAAGTGCAACTTCCTTGCAGGTTAATGCCCCGGTAACCGAGAAGACCTGTGGACAAGCAGGTTGAGTTGTTTTGGTTGTGAAAACAAACTGGCGGACATTTCACTCGTCTTTCAAGGGGAAGAACTAGGCGAAATAATAACAAAAACATGGAAAGAAAAGCAAGAAGACAACTCCAAGGGCGACATCTGCTATTTGGTGAATATTTGCGGAGCTGAACAACCCTAAACGTGCACTATCGAAGATGACCTCAACATTGATGGAGGTAAGCATGTTTTAGCTATGTTTTTAAACTAGGGATTATTTTGAATGAATAATAAAACAATTATTGAATTCGGCTTTCGCCAGTATCATATGAAGAATTTTGGAGATCTCGGAGGGTGTTATCTGCCTCGCCTACGCCTCGACGGATAACACCCTCCTCGATCTCCATAATTTTTCATAAGATACTCAGCCTCATTCATTTATTGTTAATTAACACACTAATTAGCCAATCAGCTTCCAGCATTTCTCATAGAGTGCAAGGTTTAAATATTAAAAACACGTAGTCGTTGTTGAAAGATATTCTCAGCATTATTGAACGATCGATATACTCACTTTTAGATACAGAAATGCAAATCTAAAATCCACGTTGCTACTATAAGTTGAAATGAAACTTCTTTCGTGAAAGAAACAAACTAAGACAAAAACTAACTATCATTAAATCTGCTGTCGTGAGCAAATATACGTAAGAAACTTAAGTCGGTGACGTTGTTCTTTGTGTCGATAATCTCCTTAGGCATTCGTAATAACCAAAGCGTTCGCCAGTAACCACACGCAAACAAAATACAACAGGGGCACCCAACGACGGTTTTCTCCTAAATACAATGAAAACACTTTTTAGGCTATCCAGAGTACCTTTAGACCTCTAAAAATGTGTTGTAAGCGGCGCTATAAGATTTGTACCTGTTCGGTCATCCTAGGCTAGCCTAGGGGAACTGAAGTCGTTTCGAAACTACAAGGGCCTTAGTACTTTTTCTCCTAAAATTTTAGAGGCAAATTAAGTTATTACGAGAGTGAAAATTTTTCAGATTTCTCTCTCCATCATATTTTTTGTACGGAAAATAGGCCATCATGGGGGGGGAAATGTGAAAATTAGACTTCAGAAAATCGTAGGGAATTTATTAGATAAACTGTTCGAAAATTGCACATGATTTATGGAACCGTCATTTAGAAATTTTAGCCGTCCTCAAGCTATAGAAAATTCTACGCAATATTTTCTTCTCCGAAAAGATATTTTACAGAAAACAGTCGTTGGGTGCCCCTGATACAATATTATAACCAGTCCTCATTTACTTAGAACGTTCGTCAGTCAGTGGGAATACATGCTCCTTAATTGATGCGTATAATTATTCAGCCGAGTTCATTATAACTGCTAATCAGTAAATCAGCTTACAGCATTTCTAACGGAGCACAAAGTTGAACATTAAAAACACTTCGTTGTTGTTGAAAGATATTCTCAGCATTATTGAACGATCGATATAGTTACTTTTAGTTTATACGGCAAGGCAAATCTACATTGCTACTTGCTATAAATAGAAACGAAACTTCTTTTGTGAAAGAAACAAAACCAAGACAAAGACTAACTTCCATTAAATCTACTTTCGTGAGCACCATGCGTAAGAAACTTAAGTCGGTGGCGTTGTTCTTTGTGTCGTTAATCTCCTTAGTCATTCGTAATAACAATGCATTTGCCAGTAACCACACGCAAACAAAATACATTATTACATAACCAGTTCTCATTTACTTAGAACGTTCGTCAATTGTTGGAAGAGGTATACATGCTCATCGCCTTGGCTTGAAACAGCAGAAAGGTCCTGTTGCTTAACTGGTGGAAGTTACACTAACTTGAATTAAGGTAGCTATAGATCTATCAATAGATTTTAACCAGCTATAAAGTGCAATCGGATCATAGTCTAAGAAATTTTCTGACATTATAAGCAAAAAACTTGAACGGGTACCGTTAAATCAGAAATTAAGTCACTAGCATTTTGACTTCGCTCAAGAGAGCGAAAAAAAGCATTTTCGTGTTCACTGCATTTTTTAAGTACATTGCCCTTTACTATAGACTTAATTTTAATGATATAGGAGGCAAATAAATCGATTTAAGCCTTTGAGGGAGATAGGTTGACGGCGATAAGTGAGATTGCTTGTTCATTATATATACCGACAGTCCGACTTTTTCTGGGACAAAAAAACTTAAATTATAAATTTTGAAGTGTCCCTTTAGTCCTTTAAAGAAACAAAAGTGTTTTAATTTCAGTTAAAAAAATAATAAAACAAAATTCCACTCGTTTCTTGAACAAGTGTAAGGTTTAGATAACCCTTAAATGGAGTTCTCCAGTCTTATTGCAATTGAAGTAATACATATTCAGTTACCCGGATCAGACTGTTGAGTGAACTACAGCGATCTCTTTTGCATGCTAGGAAATTAATCTTAAGGTTCGAGTTAACGGAATATTACCGGTACTATATCTTTACATAGAACCGATAAATTGGCCTTTAATTTTTGCAAGAAATTGAATATATGGGAGCAAAAACTTTGTTTTATTCACGTTTTAGTGTCTCAGAGTTGACGTTTGGCGAATGGATCAGATTAAAGACACCTTGCAAACTATTAGGGAACAAGCAGAATTGAACAGTGACCTTCTAACACTGGATCTTTTACAAGAATCGGCCGATATCTGTGGTGCTGTCACTTTTGGACTCACGACATTCATAGCAAGAGCTCTAAAAGTTTTAAGAATGGCAGTTAAAGAGGAAAATTTAAAAATGCAGTTGCAAGACCAGTTAAGGGACAGGTGGGGAGCCAACGCACCAGACCTGGATGCTTACATCTAACTCGCAAACTATTGACTGTTTTACACTGATAAACTACAGCAGACACCCGCATATAAGAACCTAGTGGATTAAGAACTTCCTGTGAGAAATTTGCTACTTTAATACCAAACAACACAAGAGCCTGTTTAAGCAGGTTCTTATCTGTGGGTTACAGTTATATTGCGATAAACATTGAGATTGCAAATTTATATTGCAAGAAAATACTGTAGCAAACTGTAATTACTGATAAAGGTATTACCTCTGTAATTCCTACAACGAAAAAAGTTTGTATAAGTACTGTACTACAAATTGTATAGTTCTCTACTTGGCCTTCCATAAAGGAGGTTTGCTATGTAGAGTTTTGAATATATTTTAAATATTGTATATTTAAGGACCGCAAACCTGAGTTTCTTTATTTTCCCAGTAGTCACGAATATCATTGATCTTCTTCATAGAAATTAAGAACCTAACTAAGGAACTACATATAACTTAAACTGCCAACAAGACAAGCCCCAAACTATTGCAAGAACCTATTTTACCAGACCTCAAATAGGTACCGTAGGTTCTTTTACGCGCCAGGGCGTTTGCTGTTCCCACTGTATAAATAACTGGCCCGTGACGAGGGAAATAAGTAAAGGTTGATTTCCACTGACGCGTTTTTGACTACGCACGTTAACGGTAAATTTTAATCACGTAAGTAAAATAGAGGCAAGGTATAAAGTGTTGAGATTAAACGTGAACTTGAGCGAGGTTCTACTTTTGCGCTTACGTGCGACCTTTCATAAATTGCGAACGTAAATTTTACCTTCGTACGCACGTAAAAATTACACGACAGTGGAAATCAATCTCCGTCGTGTTGGGCCTTCGCAGGTGGCATGATGCATTGCGGTCCTTGGTTAGAATTGCTCGGTTTTTGCCCGCCTCTTGTCCAGTTCAACGGAGTTCAGTAGAAGTAACTTCAAAGTTTCGCCCCTCCCACTTCCCCTGGTGGCGGTTGACCTCAATAGATATAGAGTGCGAATATTCAGGGATACTATTTCTTTCTCCTCAACAGAGAAACCAAAGGCGAGTAACCTCTGCTGCCGGTTTCGTTAGAAAGTAACGATAAATTTCAAGATAAATATAAAAAGTAAATATTACAAAAATCTATAGCATCGTCTATAGAGCTTGAGATGACGAACTATGATACACTAACATCACTCGTTTGCTTTTAAAACAAGCGCGCAAAATCTGCGACGAGTACTAGCTACTCGAGGAACTAAACTCTAAAACTGACTTTAAAATGCTTTTTAATAGAGTGTTTTCACTCACGTGACCATCATCTATGCAAATTTATTGGAACAAAAGAAAGCGTTTGCATAAGAAAAGAGTTCAACTCCCACAGGACTGGTTTGGGACACCAACATGGCCGCCGTTTCATTGTTTTGGGACACCAATATGGCCGCCGTGACGTCATGTGAAAACACTCTATTCAGTAAAAAGCATTGCTTACTTTTAATATTACTTCGTTTCTCTTCAGCGATACGTCCACTATGATGAAGTCAGGTCGGATTAATCACCTAAGAACGATCGTCCGAGAATAGATCGCCTCTCAACTTCTACGATATTTCTCAAATGTGATATGTATACAGAAAGTGTCCGAGAACTGGGCTAATTAACTTAAGGCCATCCTCTTTTTTTTCTCCGTTTAGCGTCGTCCGACCGACCCAAACTTCTAGCATTTTCAACAAAAAAAACGTAGCTTCGTAGTTAAACCATTTATCACTTGAAATAATTCTGTTAATCTGAAAAATGAGCATATTATCGGCATAGAGAAAAACAGGAACAAAAACAGGAACATTTTTTACATTGTATTGTGCATTTTTTTAATCCAAATATTTTAATGTTAACTTTTAACGTCATCCTGGGGTACCATGCCAGGGCCTCCTATTCCGATACTTCTTATGATTTTTTTTTTAGTTTTTTTTTTCTAAATCCGACCGATTGACCCAATTTTAGGAAAGGCATTCGACGCTAAACGACGAAAAAAAGTGATGGCCTTAGTTTATGTAGGTATACGCACGGAAAATTCGCGTGCAACGCTTGAAAGCGGCGGCGAAGCAGTGTGACGTCAGGATAAAGTCAGCTGGAACGCTTAGGTAAGACAATTTGTTATTTAACGCAGGGGATGCTACATGGTATGAGAAGGTTGGGAACAAAGTGACAATAAAAAGATGAAAAATTAGCGGATTTCGATATTCACAAGCAGTCTCACGGCGTGAAAAATCATGTTATTAATTGTCTTTATAGTCTTTATACTTTTTCTCCCTATGCCGGCGCCAAAATAAAGCAAATGAAAAGAAAGGAAAACAGAGTCCTTTTTCCACTAATCCACAACGCTGGAAATTTGTTACGATTGGACATTTGAGTAACTGTAAGCTCAGAAAGCCCTAAACAATCTTCGAACGGGTGTCCCCTCTCCAGTTGGACTCCTTGTATTAAGTTACATGACATCGCTAGTTCGATAGCAAACACCCACTGACCAATAAGGTTTGCTGCCCTCGTTTACTCCATGCTTACCAGAGGCAACAGTATTTCTCTTTTGTAATTTCCTTTGATTTGGATATTTGATCGTTTATACTCATGGATTCCCTTCTTGAACCATTCACTAAAGGGAGGAAGGAACAGTTTTGTGTTGAAATGATGCAACGCCTCGATATTCAGAGAAGGAACGAACATTTCTGTGATGTGATTCTGGAAGTCGGCTCCGGTGATGATCAAGCTCGCTTGAAAGCCCACAGAAACGTGTTGTGTGCAGCAAGTCCGTTCTTTTTTAATGCTCTAAACAGCGAAATGAAAGAGAAGAAAGAGGGAGTGATCCGACTGGAAGACGCTAGCAAATCGGTGATGGAACAAGTGTTGGAGTACTTGTACACGGGCAATGTTGACATCAATGAAAAGAATGCATTTGATTTGTTTGCCCAAGCTGATTATTTCCTTATTTCAAGCCTGAAAGCTCGATCTAGCAAGTTCATTCTCCAATCATTGTCCATTTCTAACTGCATTACGGCGTACTATTTTGCACTGAAATATCAATGGGAAGAACTACAGAGTGGAGCAAGAAGTTATATTCTGCGAAGATTTTCTGCTGTGGTTGAAACTAATGATTTCCTTAATTTGAGCAGTAAACAAGTCGAGGAATGGATTTCAAGAGATGATATTGTTATCAAAGGAGAGGAAGAAGTATTTGAAGTAGTCTTGAGATGGATCGAAAAGAACGGTTCCAGAAATTACCAAACGTTTTATGATCTCTTCCAACATGTTCGGTTTATCTATGTTCCTCGCAACTACTTGTGTACAGTAATTCTTCCACACCGTTTAGTAAAAGACAGAAGGACATGTGTGGATTTGGTCTTGGAAGCACTGAATTGCACATCTGATGGTACTGAGGAGTGCTTTCTCGCCCAGGGACCAAGAGATTGCCTGAAAACCCATGAAGATGCCATTGTTGCCTGTGGTCACAAGAAAACATGTTGCTACATCCCTTCTAAAAACAAGTGGTATGAACTGGCGGGAATGCCATCCAAAGTGCCAGCTGGTGCCTGGCGTTACTTTACAAGTGCTTCTCATGGAAAATTGTTTGTGAGTACTGCACCAGCAAATAATGCAGATGGCTTCTTGGTGCAATATGATCCATCCCTTAACCAGTGGTCCTCAGTAAATACCAATCCTTTGGGACCAATACCCAGACACTCTGCTGTTGTCACTTTCCATGGTTTCTTGTATGTTATTGGTGGAGCAGACTCAAGCAGGATGTTTATGTACCGTGATGTTTGGAAGTACAATCCTGATACCAAACTGTGGCAGTCAGCTCCTCCAATGAGTGTGCCCAGAGCAAAAGTGTGCGCAGTTGCTGACCGACAATATTTATATGCTATTGGTGGTAAGAGAGATAATGGTCAGCTTTTGGACACAGTTGAAAGGTTTGATCCTTCAACAAATACTTGGAAAGTCCTTGCTTCAACCCTTGCAAAAAGAGCCTCTGCTTCGGGAGTAGCCATGAAAGAAAAACTGTACATATTTGGAGGTCTTGCCACAGAAGCGACAGTCGGAGACCCCTGCGAAATATACAATCTTACAACCAACACATGGAGTGGATTGTCAAGCCCTGTTGCACCAAGATGCCTTGCCAGTGCTGTGAGTTTCAAAGGGAAAATATTTGTGTTTGGGGCTTTTCCCCGCCAGGGAAGGAAGGAAATGAAATTGCAGGTGTATAATGTTGATGAAAACAAGTGGGAACCCTGTACAGGGGGGCCCAATTTTACTGCGGCTAAATTTCACAAAATCTCTGCTCTCAGAATTTTGAAAAGTTACTGTACATGTAGGTTTACTTACAGCTTTCTTGGTTTAGATTCTGATTCAGAAAGTGAACTCCTTGAGGTCTGATTCAGAATTTGAGGCTGTAGTACACTGCTAAGTTGTCTTGAATTAGCTTTGTACATGTAGAACAACTTACTGTAGGAAAAATGCATTTTGCCTGAATTTAGGTTGGCATGACAGTAGCTTCTTTGAAGTCTTCCTATTGCCATATAGCACAACAGAGGATGCTGGGTTTCATTTACATTGTATTGTTAGCCTGAGAAAAGAGCTGTCATTTCACGACACCACCACTAGTTTCTATGCGAAAAAATTCTGGTTAGTGCTCCTGATTGGTTGTGTCGCATGGGAAATTTCCTTCAACCAATCAGAAGCACTACCTGGATCTGGGTAGTGATGCGTCATCAGTATGGATTTTCAGCACTCGTTTCTAAGGCATCGGTTCACAGGGAAAGCAGTGGTAGTGTCACAAAGTGTTGGCTGTTTTCTCAGGATTATTTAATGGGTATTGCAGTAGCTGGACCACTTAGATGTAAGCTCTCGTTTTGGTACCTGTGGATGTTGCTTTTGTCCCACATATTCCATCAAATCAGAAGTTTTCAAAGAAATCATCACTTACCTGTCTAGCACAAATGGGAAGCTTGAGCACTGAGACAATTAAGATAGAAACAAAAAAAACAAAAAAGCAATTATAGGTTTAATATGGAGAACAAAACCTCTAAACATCACTACACTTATCTTTTTTTGAAAGATGCCTTTACTGTTATCTTGAGACTAACTTTGTCAACCTTGATCATAGTAGTGTTGCAATCATTTCTTTAAGTAACTAATATTTTTGTCCCAGAAAAAAACAAAAAACAAAATTTGGTGCCACATATTTTTAAAATAATTTGATCTTTGACATCTTTTGAGTGGAACTGTTGACAAGCCACAGGTGACCTGACTCACCAGTCAGGCTCAAAACAATATTTTTTAAGGGTTTTAAAAAATATAATAATATAAAAACGCTGCCAATTGTGTTGTTCCAGAAAACAGAAAGGCTCCGCCAGTGCAGGTTTTTTGTTGTGTTTGACCCCCCCCTTCCACGAACTCTAGTGGTCTGGGAAAATGTGTTCATGAACCCTTTAAGTCCCCCTATCCGCTTATTCAGTGATTCTGTTACAATTAGTTATGGTGAATCCTGGGACTGATCTTGTGAAGAATCATGAGTCCCAGCCCCAGTTAAAACAAAACAAGGAGTCATACTTGGGCCTTTATGTAACCAGACGGACAATCTGGAGACAGACGCCAAAACTCTTATTACAGTTTACTGAAATTAAAATGTAGTCTAAATATGCATCTTTAAACAACAGCCACAGAAATCACACGAACAGGATATTCTACATGACCAGTCTGTTTTACGAAGCATTGATGTTACAAAGCATTAATATTACAAGAAGAAATTTGATGCTGATTACTCTTAGGGCTTAAATGGTTAACCCATATATCATGAAAAGTACCCCAGATGAAGATTCAAGGAACGTCAAATCAGAATGTTTCTTAAATCTTCAAGGAGTTGAAGCCCTGTAAAAAACACCTAAATGGTCGGGATCCATTGGGCGAGTCAGGTCACAGGGAACATCTACCAGATCTTGGATATCTGAGTGTCACCATTAAACAGTTCTTCCTCTGAGTTTCATGGTGCATTCAGCAAACATAGAAAGTTATAGTTTGGAAATTACTTCAATTATTATTGATATTGTGTTTGGTCAGTTGTTCTGATGTGTTATTGAACTATGCCAATTATTATGTTATAGCTATTTTATTATAGGGTTGTATAGTTAGCATTAACGTTTCACCGTTTATTTCATAATAACTTTTTAATTGTAATTAATTCGTGTTTTTATTATGGAATAGTGTAATAATTTTATAGGTGGTCTTAATTTAGTTCAACCAATTAAAACTTAATGAGTATTTTATTAGTACGATTTTTTTAGACCTGCAAGAAAATGATTTTTTTGAAGAAGCCACTTGTTGTAACTGATTAAACTGACAGTTGTGTAGAAACTCGGATTTACTGTATTGGCGGGGAAGATAGTTTTCTTTTCCCTTTTTTCTCTCTCTCTTTTTATATTGTATATTTTTTCTTTTTCTTTTAAATTTTTTTACATAATTTTGTTTCACAATAGAATGAGTGTTTGCATCAGGCAATGTTTTATTTCCTTTGCGAACTGGGGGGTCAATAAATGTACAAGTGCAGAAATAAGCCATTGTCTTGTATCGGGGCTCGACAAATTTTTGTCAAGCGTCCGAAAAAAATCAATACAGCTGTCGATCATGTTGGAAGACCTTCGTTTTTGTTCACGCTTTTTACGCCAAATTTTAGGTGTTGTTGATGTTACTTTGATTGGCGTGCTTACTTAGTCTTGGAAGGTTCCCAACCTGAAATTTCTTAAAGGCAATTCAGTTCATGACTTTTAGTAGACGGACAAGTTTTTATTTTGTCACTTTACCGCTGTAAGGCTGGAATGCACTTTTTCCTCAGTGGAGGGTATCAATATAATGGCACCTGCATAGCAGATGTTGACGAGGAAGAAGTGAGGACAACGACCGAGGAAGTGAAAAAAGCAGGTAGGAGTATTGATCAATAAAATGCATTTCTACCATCAAGAACAATACGAGAAGGAAACTAGGGCCAGTTGATTTTCACAAAGACTTCTGGCATCGTTACTAAGGACGCGCAGGTATAAGCTGTTCCCTGTCCCTAGTAACAGTCTCTGGGGTCCTTGCGAAAGTTAACGTCTCTGCCCGGGGACACGTTTTTCGAAAGCCCCGATAACTAACGGGCCCGTTAAGCTGTTGTTTTTTACATGCAAGATAGAGGTTTAAAAAGTTTTGCACCTAACATGATAAAGCTATCAGTTAGTGAAACACAATGGAGTAGTTTGCTAGCCAGGACCCGCGCCCTTATTCTTTATATTTCGATTTGAATATTTGATTTCGGGCCCGAAAAGTTATCGGGACTTTCGAGAAACGGGCCCCAAGGCCTGTTTCTCGAAAGTCCCGATAACTTTTCAGGCCCGAAAAGCTGTTTTGTGTTTCTTGTGTTTGCATTCAAAATAAATGTTTTAATAATTTTGAAAATAGTACAATGAAACTATCCGTTAACGAAGCAAAATTGACTGGTTTGTAGGCCATGAACTGTGCTACTATTCAAGAGGTTTTGATTTTAAAACTTGCCTTCTTTTCGGTTCAGTGTTCGAGAAACGAGCCCCGGTCTCCTTGTCGTTGGTAAAGTGCAAATGAAGATGCAAATCCACTAGCCTAAGATCCAATTGACTTTATCAATAGATCGAGCGAGCTGTCAAAACGTCACAATCTTCCTTTATCTAAAATGCCGGCTACATCGTGAGACAAGGAATAATTTGCAATTTCCAATGCTGGGATTAACTTAAAATTTCTAATCATATTTGAATTTGATTCTTTTCATTCTATAAACACCAATGAAATATCAGGTAAGTCCTTCGCGAAATCATGATATCTTTACACGTGAAAAATGACTGTGGCTATGGCTACAATTATAAATCGCGCCTCTCGCGGCAAAAAAGTGTTCAAGTTAAATGGTGTCGTATTTCATGGCCTCCCTACGCAGGCGCTTTTAGAGGAAGCGTATTTCCAGAGAGGGGAGATACAAACCCATGGAAGGGCCTTCGCCATTTTACATTCCGACAAGTACCTGGGGACGAGGTTGATACGCCTTTCCAGCTCCCACCCCCCACCCCCCTTAAAGCACCTGCTTTAGAGGCGAGGTTTTAATGTCACTGCTGTTTATATGACAAATGGGAAATATTACACTATATAAGTCGCTTGGAGATCCCAAATTTCTCTTCGAGTGTTGAAAAGTATTTCACTCGTTCGCGCATTTTCAACACTTGACTTGAGAGAGAAATTGTTGATAAACATTGTTAATACCAATGGTTGCTATTTGATCTAGGTATCAAGAATGTGGTCATCGTTGGAGTTTTTTCCCCTGTTTCTGGGAAACAAGAAGACCAAGTAGGCGCTATCATCAAATCAGTTTGTCCAGACATGAGTATAACCCTCTCCCACGAAGTTGGCCTCATCGGACTTCTAGAGCGAGAGAATGCAGCTGTACTCAATGAGAGTCTGAAGCCACTTTGTCATCGAACAGTAAAAGCATTCTGTGGCGCTTTGAATCAACTTGGTTTAAAGTGCCCTTTGTATTTGACCCAGAATGACGGAACTATAATAAGGTATAAAACGAAATAGGCCATGCGAGTTGCCCCAAGCCTCTGTTTCAAAGTGAGGCTAAGTGTGAATCTATTGATATGAAAAATATCTTTTATTCTCATGCAAATAAACTCATTTTCACAAGAAAGGTTTTTTACTTAGCCTCGTTTTGAAAGTGAGAGTTTTTGGAACTCGGAAATGGCCTGATTGGGTTTTCTGTTTATCTGGTCGTGAAATGAAGCATGCATAAGAACACGAGAAAAATTTGTAAACATTTAATGTTCAACCATACCTAATCTCTATACCGTTTTGCTGAGTGCGCCTACGCGCATGGTTTACAACTGTTTCAATGAATTCAGTTTTCTGTACACTCTTGTTGAGAAAGTTGCCTCAAGAACAACTTTTTGAACTGATCGGCAAAGTTAGTGTTATTCGTTTTATGAAAATTTTATCTCTGGAGATCACTGAAATTCTTTTGACCTTGCATGGAACTTTCGTTTTACCAGCTTTTTGCTGGCAAGCAAGTGAGAAAACCTAATGTACGTATTTATCAAATGCCCTTTAAGCGGCAGGTCCCCTGAACATAACTCAGAGACGTCTGTAAATTCTTCTCCTTAAAGTTTATTTCTTGAATCTTTGTTTCGCAGTGCGGAGCGCATTAGACATCTCCCAGTTTATACGTTTGCATCAGGTCCAACGAACAGTATGCGAGGAGCTGCCTTTCTGTCAGGAACCAAAGACGCAATAGTAATAGACATCGGAGGAACAACCACTGATGTAGGATTGATCAAAGGCGGATTTCCAAAGCAAGCGTCTACCAGAGTTAAGGTGAAGAGAAATCTAGGCTATGCTTTACATTCAGGATAACTTGTCATTATTGTAGGCCCAAAAGGACTAAGAGTTGCATTTTATGGCTGTGGAAAGTCGAAAAAACGTTCTGGTTAGAGGTTTATTCATATCTTAAAGAGAGCACATTTACAGCAGTTACTGACTATAATTAAAAGGCCGGGATGAAATGTTCTAAACAAGGTATGTAAAAGGAGTACCATTTTCCAACGGAAGTTACACGATAGGGGTACTGTTTCTGCCAAAACTGGTATATAAAAGGGTAAGAGGTTAGACCTGGGGGGAGCCTCTTGGTATAAAATTTTACTGAGTACCCCTGGGGCTTGCATTGGCGGTGTTAGCGGTTTCAGTTCTTATAGCACCCGGTCTTACTTTTTTCTATGAACTAACTTATGTCCCTTGGTAAATCACTTTTACTGTGACCTTATGAACACAGATAGGAGGAGTGAGCACAAACTTCCGGATGCCCGATGTACTAAGCATACAACTTGGAGGTGGATCAGTAGTGCAGAAAAATGTTAGTATCCTCAGTGTGAGTATAACTTTTCTAGCGAAAATTCTCATAAGCAATTTCTGAGATTGTTGGGCCAACAATATTAGGAGTTGTTGCGTCCGTGTTGGCAGTGGTATACAAACGGATGCAACAACTCTCAACAATAGTGGGACCTGCAGTGCATCGTGGGAAGGATACAACCTATAAGACCTAATGCGCGTGCGTGGCCCTAACAATTTATTGGAAGAGATGTCCCGTTCGACTCTTTCGTCTCTGCTATCTTGAACCGTAGATAGCGGAATACTGACTCATATAAGTACAGGGTATCTAAAATTTCCTTTGCCTTACCAGGGTCTGGAAGGTTATTTTCGGGATACGAGATTTGACCAAAATACAATGCGGGACTCTGGAAAACGCAAGATATCTTAACGGGAAATGTATTTACATTCGGTGGAGCTAAATGAAGTGGCCGTGTCAGAGAATGTAAATACTTTCCTAATAGTTGTATGAACGCACGTGAGCCTTTATGGCGTTAATGCACTCTATTTTGTCAGGTATATAAGGTTTTGAAATATGTAATGTATTCATTTCAGCTCTTGAACTTTCAACTTTTGTTTTTTATATCTTTTTTTATTTATCTATTGATTGATATTTTACCTTTTGCCCCCCAGAGGTTGAGCTACTGCATTGGTTGGGGAATACGTTCCCAAATTTTCCATTGGGTTTTTGGATTTTTGTATCAGGCGGCGCACGTGATTAGTTTAGCCTGATTGAATTTATTAGGGAATATTTGTATATCATTCTTTAGTCATGATGTTGAACTTTGTATGTCATTCGGATGGCAATAAACCCCCATTCCAATTTAAGCACTCATTTCACTTGTGCTTGGGAGACCACCTGGGGTTTGCTCCTGGGAATTCTTGGTGGGGGTGTGCCGCCCAATTCTCCAAATCCTGACCCTATTTCAGACCAAAAAACGTCATTTTTTCACACCTGGCCTCTAAGAAATTATGTCATCGTTACTTAGATTAGAACAGCAACGAAAAAGATGTCTTAAAATCCATTTCGAATTCGCATATTTCTCTTTCTTACTCATTTGAAATTGAAAGAATAAATACGTTGTTACACGCCCGTAGTTCTCTTGAAACAATTCCCGATTCCAGTCCAAAATGGGCAAAGTCTATACCCGTTTTCAAATCAAAACGGCGCAAAAACCCTGGGGCAGCACATACCTATTTGGCTTATATAGGGGTGTACCTTCCCCCGATGACCATTGGAATGTGCTTGAGTTTCTGTATTATCCATATTTCGCTAGGGAGAAATAACAGTTGGTCCCAGAAGTGTTGGGTACAAGTTGACTTCCGAAGCCCTTGTTTTTGAGGGAGGAAACACTATGACTTCCACTGATATAGCTGTCGCTTCTGGTTTTTGTGATAACATTGGAGACAAAGAAAGAGTGAAGCACATTCCTGAAGAAGTCAGGACTGGATCACTGAAATTTATCAAAAAGAAAATTGAAGCAGCAATAGATCGTGTTAAGGTACTCTTTTACGTTCAATAATTGGAACATAAATATTTGGGATAAGTCTCATTTAGTTTCTTTGTTTTTCGTAATCCGCAAGTCAATGTACAATGCTCATAAAACGGCAGAGGAGGGTTTGGAATTATGATCATTGAAAAGCTGTTTTTCAGTCAACATTTAAACAGAATTATGAAAGTTGCTCATCATAAGATCAAGTTGTTAACCTGCATACCAGATATTTGGCAACACAAGCTGGCGCCGCCCCTTTTCGTCTTATGACTTCGTCTGTAATCTAGCCGGTTAGCGGGAAAGATTAAATTATCTATTTTCGTGTTCTTTTTTTAACAGATAAGCAAGGACGATCAGTTAGTTATACTTGTTGGAGGAGGTAGCATTCTTGCAAATCCAGAGAAGTCACAAACTTTGAAAGGCGCTTCTAAAGTTGTTTGTCCTGAGTATTATCAGGTATTTTTGTGTATACTATATAGATTGCGCGTTAGATCGCACACAGCCTTACCGAGCTAATAATTACTTTCTATTCTTTATTATAGTGATGACTTGTGAAACTTATCGTGTCGAATTTGCGTGCCAAATCTTCTTGATTTAGATGGTATCGAAATTTTGCAAAGCGTTGAACAGCATTATCTATGTTCTGATACTCGCAATGCGAGCATAAGCTGATTCTGAGCAGAATTCGTAAAAGTGTAACCCTGAAGATCGGAGGATCGAGACTTCCAGTGACGGTGTCACGAAAAGCTCAAGTCGGCCGCTCCAGATTTCTCAGACTAGTCAGGCTAGTCCAAGAAAGAAATGCCCAAAAGGCAAGTGACAGCGAAGTGAATTTTTTTCAGTTTGCTCTTTCTGCTCATTTTATCCAGGTTGCAAATGCTGTAGGTGCCGCCTTAAGCGAAGTCAGTGGAACCTTTGATCAGGTAATTTCCATGGACAACACAACTCGTGAAGATGCAAGGACTTATGCCGAGAAAGAAGCAAAAAGAAAAGCTGTCGAAGCAGGAGCTGACGAGAAAACCTTAGAAGTGATCGATGTGGTAGAAGTTCCTCTCGCCTACCTGCCTGGAAATGCTGTGCGTTATTATTTGAAGGTGATTGGAGATCTGAAAGAGATTTACAACAGCAACAGTCAAGAGGCATTCTCAGGTACCGTAAAATTTCTTAAGGAACGAGCGAGGAATTAGCAACCTTAAAGGCTCGCTACCCAGGAGCAAACTGATTTGTTTAACTGTTGCTTTATGAAACTGCCACGACGACAGCAGATAGATCTAATGACCAAATCTTAACTTCCTCTGCCGGGGAAGTATGAATGCAAACTTTTTATTTGAGAGTGAATCCTAACGGATGAATTTTGATGTATTCTGAGTTCTTGTACACATCTATATGACTGACACGTTTACTTGGACAGTTTACTGTGGTCTTTTTCGTGGGTGCTAAAAACTAATGTGTCTCTTAAACTCTTGCAGGCGGGGAATCAAGCAAAGTAGAACTAACCGATGAGCCCTCTTCTTTCGACCAAGCCCCTGTTTCTTCAGATCGGTTCTGTGACCAGGGAGACGCCATTGTCTTTAAAGAACCCTATATAGATCCAGCAACTGGGGACTGGATACTAAATAAATTTGATATCGAATGCATTTCCATTGGAGCAGGCATATTGGGATGTGGTGGAGGGGGAAGTCCATACCTTGGCAGATTAAGGACTCTGGAACTGCTCAAGGCCGGGAAAGAAATCCGCATCATTCACCCTAACAAGTGAGCTAAATATCTTGCAAAGAAAGGATGAAGATTTCCTGTCTACTTTACTGACAGACTTGACTGGCTAGTAGTGCTATAAAGTGGTACATTCTCTACGTGGAAATACAGTGGAACTTGAATTTCCTTTAGGACACCTCCATTACGGGGACACAAAATTTGGTCCTGGAAAAATGTTCTCATAATCTTGTGTCTTTTACCTCTATTGAAGGGACACCTCTATACAGAAGACACCTTAGTACTCAAAACGTGACTGACCACAAAAGGGTTGATAACCCTTAGGTGTACACTTAACACACTGATGTCAGCTTTCACAAACTAGACGTATCTCACTTAAATCAATGTACAGCACTTGTGGAAATTCAACATACAATATCGCAGAGATGGTTTATACATTATCAAGCTGCGCTATAACTACTGCAGCCAATTCTGAAGCAGAATATATAAAAAAATAAATTGCCTTTGTTTGCTAATCATTAAGGTGGCTGAACACAGTTTTGCGGGTGGTCAGCGGTAGCCCGTGTTTTAAATTAGATAAACAGACATGGCGGCGAAAAAAGCAATGGTACACAGAAGACGATTTCTCAAAATCTACTAATTAAAATTTTGTGATATTCGGCAGAATTTTTACTTTTATCTTATTTTAAATAATGAAAACTTTAAAATGGGAGATGAACAGACGAATTCTGTGACGCATTTTAATTACAGTACAATTGCATTATTGATTATCTAAAAAGCCGTCCGTTAAAATTCTGTCAAATAAGTTTCAAATGGTAATGATTAATTACAGTAAGCTGTGTGCAAGTTTATAGGAAAATCTAATGAGCGAATTTTATGTAAACTGAGCGAAACGGAAATTTAAAGGTTGTAGTCAATCGTATATGTTACCATGGAAACTACAAAAAAGTCAAATTTTACCTGTCAATAAAAATCTTTTATCGGTATATTTTTTCACTTGCCAAGTTTCAGCTTGTGAGCTGTAATTAACCTTTCTCTTGCCATGATTTGGCAAATCACAACTGCCAAAACGGTGTTTCCCAGCCTAACCTCCATTCAAGAGACACCTGCCTCGGTCCCGAGGGTGTCTCCTGAATAGAGGTTCCACTGTACTAAGCTTTCTCCGTCCCTGCAGTTTTAATTTTATTGCTTTTTTTTCCCTTTAGATTAGGATCATCTCCTAGTTTGACTGGTCCTGTGGGACTAACAGCTTTAATGGGTGCACCAATGATCGATCTTGAGAAGTTGTTCAGTGGTCGGGAAAGTAATTCAGCCCTGGAGGCAGTTCAAACGATTTTGTTTAATGGCGATAAGGTTAAAGAGAAAACTGTTACTGATGGAATTAGGATAACCGAGGATGTACAGCTTTTAGAGAAAGCGCAGGTATTGCTACTAATTATTGTGTTTCAGTTAATAATACTGTAAACGTTACTTTGTATTCGGACAATTAAAAAAAAGCACTTTACTTGAGTGTCCAGGTATTCATATAACAAGAAAGTACTAATCGGGGACACTATTTTTACGTCTCCATCTGGAGATAGGACCTCCATTTTACGTGGTCATCCGAGCCACCCGAAGGTCTAGCTGCTTGCAGTCTGCAAAGGAAGTACCTTCATTTCTCAGTCCGGCCCCAGGAATCGAACCCGCGACTTTCTATTCGCAGTCAAGGGCTCTACCGACTGAGCTAATCCAGCTGCGATCGAATAGTTTTAATTCCGTGTGGACAGAAGGCTGATTCGTTTTTAAAAAACTATTAGGTGCAGTTTCGAATATATCCGGATTCGTGTGGACCAGGACCATTAATGTGAATGAATAGACGACATAGACGTGTGGCCTAGTTCTCCAGTTCTAAGCAGATTATGCAATGAGCTAGTAATTAAAACCAGAGTTGACCACTTGCTGCGCTTTTCACAAACATGCGAATTCTGAAGTTCAAAAGCCAACTGACGATTGCTTTTTTTGCTGCCGTCAATCATCTTAACGGACCTCTTAGGAAACAAAACTTTACTTTAACGGGTTCAAAAGGTCATGGTTTGTGATTTGTGATCGGTGGATTTGGATCCGTTTTGTGTGTTTCTGTGTTTCAAGGTTCGTTGCTTGTGATCGTAATTATGATTGACGGCAGCGAAAAAGACGCAATTTAGGTGAAGGTGGCGTTTGAACTTTAGAGTTCGCATGTTTGTGAAAAAAGCAGTAAAGATCCATATGTAGGAGAGGATGCTAAAAATTTCTTTCGGTGTCGTCGCTAACAATACAGAGAGAGAAAAGTGAGAAAATTCTCACTCATTATCTACAGTTGATTTACAAAAGTTAACTGTCTGTATTACTTTGTATCCCAAGCCATCTCACCCACACAAAACGATAGTAGCAGTAGTATGTGGTGACGTTGGTGGAATAAATTCTATGGAACCCCTGGCAATCGGAGCAGAGCGAGGACTTCCCATTGTAGACGCTGATGGAGTCGGAAGAGCTTTCCCAGAATTGCAAATGTTTTTGCCGTTTGTTTATGGGAGTCCGCCCTACCCTGCAGCAATTGGAGACGAAAAAGGAAATGTTATTGCTGTGGCCTTTGCTAACTCCCCTAAAAGTTTGGAGGACTTTTTCAGAGAGAAAACGATTGAAATGGGGTTAAGTATATAGCAGTTCATGCTTTCATTCTGCCATGAGACAATAATGAGACAGAGATCGAGGGAAACGCCCAGTCTACTCCTTAGAGGTCCGCAAACTTTTATTCAGTGTTGTCAAGAGTGAGTAATGGAACATTATGCCCTCTTGGTATGTCGCATTGCTTTGAGGCGATCGTGTGTGAACTTAATGATGTTTGGAACAATCAATTAAAATGTGCAAACGTCGCAGTAATTAGACTTCCGCTCCAAAATCACAACCTCCTGAAATTCACATGTCCCGGCCAAAGCCCTAAGATTCCTTTTCTGTCCAATCATTGCTCTCTTGATTCTAGTTATCAATAGAAAGCCTCAAGTTTTACTGCATTTACAAGAAATCAAGAAAAGATTTGATACAAGTATCAGTGACTAGGTTCCTAGGGGGCAAATAGGGGCTCAAAACTATAAACTAACAAATTTTGTTTGCCCTACAGGCTTAAGTCTTCTTCAGCCCCTCTTTGAGCACAAATTAAACCAAAACTGTCCTATCAAATTCATATTCCGGCCAACTCCGGGACTCATTTTGGCTTGGGCTCAAATTATCCGTTGAAAACTGGACTTACATAATGATCCTAATTAAGACAGCCAAATTTGACTCCTTGTGTACTTTTTTTTACTTGCCGAAATAATCCAAATTTCAGAACTGACTCAATTCATTTAATATCGATAACTAATGCAATACTGTACTTTGACTTATTTAAAGTGGCAATAACATGTGTTCTGTTTCTTCTCGTAGTTGTACTTCTGGCTTCGCTGTTGGTCTTGACTGGAAAGATGTGAAAGAAAAGTGTGTCCCTTATTCGCTTAGTAGAGTATGGCGCCTGGGAAACTCTGTACTTCGCGCAAAACACAAAAAGGTATCCCCTGTGAACAGCATCCTTCAACATGAGAATGGAAAAGTGTTGATCGCAGGAAAGGTTTGTAGCTCTGTAACAATCATCATCATGACAGCGAATAACTGAGCTTCTTCGCGTTCTAACAGTTACACCATACTCGCATTCACACCAAAGCTGAAACACGTTTACAAGCTGTTTAGAAAACAAGGTTTAAAATTGTCTTTTTTTTTTCTCCATGAAAGCTGCTTACTAACGTTTGACTATTGCAAATAATGTGCAAATTACAGACAATGTTAAACATTTATTTGAATCTTATGTAAACATCTGTGTTCCGGTTTTCTATTTATGTTTTTCATTTATGAAACCTGGATTAATTAAACATGTTTAGTTGGTGTGGATGAGGCAGCGTTTATTATTTAATGTAGAAAGCTACGGCGTATCCAGCTCTATTTCATGCTATTTTTCCTTAAAAAGTTGCCACTAACAGGAGAAATTCTTTAATGCTTTGTGTTAAGCCAGGTGGTTGTTTTTAGATCGCTGATGTCCATCGTGCGACAGAAGGAGGATTTAACAAGGGAAGCTTAATAATCGAGGGATCAGCGAGATTCAGTGGCATAAAACTCAACATCGACTTTCAGAACGAGAACTACGTGGCTTTCACCCTCAGATCTGATGGATCTAAAGACGTTTTGGCCACTGTTCCTGATCTCATCTCTTTAGTTGATGAAAACACAGGTCAACCGATCATAACAGAGGAAGTTCGTTATGGTTTGCGAGTGGCTGCCATTGCCTCCCCCTGCTTTCCACAGTGGGCAACCCCACAAGGATTAGCAACAGTTGGGCCTGCGGTGTTTGGATATCAAGATGTTGTTTACAATCCTGTCAAAGTGTACAAGAAGCACCCTCCCATACCAGTAGCTAGAAATTAAGCATAGGTTTTTTATTTCTTTTACGGCTTCACGGCAATTGTGGTTACAAAGTACTCATTGAAGACTTTTGAGATTAAGGTTTGACCATCTCACCGCAAACAGCAAATCGCAGTTTGCGTTAAGCATTTTCATAGATGCTTACCATTTATATTGCACAAATTAACATAAAAAATATGACCAAATGTGCATTTCACGTTATACGTCGACTTCAGATTCCAGGGTGGTTGCTCGCGGCTGCCATGTTTGTTTTCATTCATTCGTTCAATTCTATTTTAGCTGAGAAATTGCCTTCAGAATTACACTTGGATGAAAAAGGCTTTGATAATGCAACAAGCGAAAGAGTTCTGAAAAGTAACATTTGCTCTCCGAGACGTGGGATGATGACGCTTTAGGGTGCAAAAATTAAACCTTGCGGTAAATGACTTCCCTCTAGAGCGTGGTCTAGCCCTAAAAACGTAGATAACAGTGAATAACCGAGTGCTCTTTCGCGGTTTCCCCTAACAAACACATAAATATATACTCAGTGGATAGTAATTTATTCAATGGAAAACACTATCCAAGTTTTGAACAACTGGACCTTGGGTGGCACTTATATCTTGGAAGCGACGCCGACTTTACAGAAAAAAATCCAATGTATAAGGTAGTTTATAAAATGGCTAAGATAGTACACGCGTTCTGATTGGTTTAAAACCTATGGTTTATTGTGCTGGTAAACTCATAGTCTTAATTAAAATTATTTATAAAAGCAATAGACACTCTATAGGTAGAGCGTGGGTTATTACACCGGTAAAACCATAGATAATGTGGTCTGTTGCTTAAATATGGGGGTGCTTACATCAGAAAACTCGCACCGGCGAGAGTTTCATTTCGTATCGCGTTTACATGATGACTGGGCCACTTCATTTCTCGTTATTTGAAGGTACCCCTCATGTTGATAAATACACGTTTGATTCAAAATCACAAACACTACACATGCGCTACCTTTTCCAGTCTACTGGCAGACCGATTTCACACCGAAACGGGTGGTCGTTTAGCGTTAACATGATACCGTTGGGAGATTTTGTACCAGAGTGAAATTCTCGCCCCGGTACAAGAACTGGGGTAACCTCACGCCCGGGTAACTCGCGCCGGCATGACATTTTGTGGTGGTATCATGAATATAGAGCCATGAGAGGGAACCAGAGTGAACTCGCTCCGGGGCGAAAGTCGCCCCGGTGTGACGACAGTGATAAGGGCGCGCGCAGATCTGAAAAAGATTCTTGACCAATAGCAGAACGGCAAATTGAGCCCCGAAACTTACGACTGAGCTAATCTGCTTATCATCTGGTTCATGACTGTGCTCTAATAATTACATACGGCTATATAACCACGGGTTCTTTCTAATTTTTGCTTTAGTACAACACAACGATGTCCTATTGTAAAATCATCTATTGTGTAACAGTTTCCATTATATCTTTGATGAAGTAAATATACATATGACCCTTCAGACCTTCATATCGTTCACTTTAATTTAGTTCAGGTCTGTGCTTTGTAAACCTGTCACTTCATGACGCGCAAGACATGAACGGCATTTGACGACGACCGGACGAAAGCAATTCTTAAGCCCTTGTCGGTAGTTTTTGCTAAAAATAAAAAGGATGGCTGGATTGGCAACAGTGCTTAAAAGTGCAGGGAGGTAAAGACATGTGATTACAAGCATTTCTTGTGAATCTCTTCTCAAAACGTGTTCAAAAAACACAAAAAAGATGATCGAGAGGTAATAAAGTGTCCAACAGGCGAAAAAAATGACACTGATCGCGATCAAAGTTTTGATTATTTTTTGATTCTGTTGATGCCTTCTTGCAGAATTGCTGAGGTTAGGGTTCGGCACGCCTTGTGTTGTTGTTCTCAGAGCTTTCATGATGCGAGAATTAAGGATAACGATGACAATAAGGGGGATTATGAAAAGCAGAACAATTCCCATAAATGTATAAACAGCGTTTAAGAGTTTACTTCCCATTGTGCAAATAAATGGTCCATCCAGTTCTTGTGTTCTCTTGTAATAATGTAAAAACGGGCCGAGCATTACCATTGGTATTATCCAAGACGCAAGAATGAAAGCCGTTCGCATCTTTCCAGTAATCAGAATCACCTTCATAGGATACACGATAGCTATGTATCTGTCCACGGTAATTAACACAAGGCTTTCAATGGAAACTGAATAAGAGACATTTGCAATGTACCTCCCGAATTTACACTGAAAGGAGGACACTGAACCTCCAGGAACAAATAGCCTGCTGCTTGCGTACAGTGCTAGATCAACGGCAACAAAGAGGAGATCCGATACTGCCATGCTAGTGATATAACTGTTAGTACTGTTGCGAAGGCTCAGCGTTTTGACGAAAGAAGTAATCACAAGGATATTGCCAATCGCAGATACCAACATGGCCACAGAGGATACAAATGAAAGCGCCACTTTGAACGAATAAGGCACTAGCAAGATTTCATTGTACTGATGGTCTCGCGAAATATTTGAGTAGTTCATTTCGACGGACTTTTTAGATGTTAAGGTGTCAAGCAGAAATTTCTTCTAGTTTTTCGGTATCCGTTGCATTTAACTTCGGAATTGAAGCTCAAAAGAAAACCGAGTTAAGCTTGAAAAAGTAATATATAGCCAGAGAAAATAACATCCCGTTTCGAAACACATACAAATACAGAAGGCCCGACAAAGGGCCTCTATTTGTTTTGTTGTCTATCTCTGAACAAACATGATAATGGTCACCTTGGCAAATTAAATAGAATCACGGAAAACTTCGGGTTCGTTATCTTTTTAAAATTTGTCAAATAAATATAAATTCGTTTTCTGATTTGAACTGAAGTTTTCGTTCTTTATCGAATAGTAAATTTGCATATATATTTAGAAAAAGGAAAATATTATCTGGGAAAAAATCTCAAGTTCTTTTAATTTTGTTCTTTTCAAACCAGACAGGTGTTGGTTTTTTCATTGTTGATTTTACTAATTGCATGACAATCATTACACGCCATGGTTAGTGGGCAAAAAACAATGATGATGTTGTTCCTCTGACTTAATTCTCAAAACTTATAGATTAAACCAATTCTGGCCATGGGTGGTGAGTTGTTTAGTACTTTCAAAGTGTTTTATATGTATATGTAGTTGTTTGTACATTTTACCAGGTATTTAAACACAATATCAGAAACAGTTTCTAGGCAAAAAATAGGATTTTTCGCCTGATACAGGCGCTTTAATGATATTTGCTTCATGACAGGATTAATATATTGACTCAAAGCAACAAGCAATTGGTTCATGGTATGAAACAAGCGTACAAAAAAACGCGGTCGGGTACGGTAAGCTCATTGTCCTCTCTTACGGACTCATCTATCTACAAACAAAACGTCATAAAGTAAGTTTCATGTGGCGGTTGAATTTTTGTTCTTGGAGCCAAAAAAAAAGATTTTATTTTGGAGTTTCGCTTCTTTCTTCCGGTAATATAATCTAAGATTTTTTTATATTCATTTCGCTAATGAAGCCAAAGCTCGGAACAAAAATTTTTTATTCGCTCCGAGGACAAGAATTAATATAACCCTTTTGATAAAAGTTGAGTTTTCCGCTTACATTTCAGGTCCTTTCCTTCCCGAAGATTAAAAGTTTCTACCTTGATTCCCACAACAATGTTTCCTTTGGTAAATTATGTCAAAATCAGTAGCTACGGAAACGAGATATAAAATGATTAGAGGGCGTCACATTGCTAGCGCGAAATCTGCTTCAAAGAGCCTGTCAACTCTTCCAACCTCGTTCCCAGGTTCTCTTTCCTACCCTTCGAGCCGTAGGGACAGGTAGGAGAGAACCCTGGGAACGAGGTTGCAACTTTTCCTTTCCACCCTCCCTGTTTTCCTTTAAAGCACTTGATTCTCACTTTTATTTTTGACAGAAAAAAGTGTAAACAACAATGTCAATGTCGGAGTTTTCTCGTGTACTAGTTACTATGCTCGACTTGAAGTGGTCAAATAGCTGTCTAATCCGGTGCAGTACCTTAACCTCCCTTGGACGTACACGGAAATTCATACCCCCATTTCATTTCGTCGTCGTTGCACGACTGCGAAATGAAACTTTCTAATTTCAGGCACGCGCTTGCTTTATGCAGCAGGTAAACATAACACAAAAATTTTCTTTTCCTAAACTTAGGGCCTGTTTATTTACATGGAGGTGGGGTGAGGTAACCCGCTTAGGTGGTGTAATCCGACTGTCCATATATAGTCACCCCACCCATCATGTAAACGTGATCAAATTAAAATGCATGCATGAGAGATTATTCTTCGTGAAGCGCCTCCCTGCTAGGTTTCTAATCTCGTGGCGGGGGGACCCCAGGCAAGTAAGGTAACACACCTGGGTGGGGTAACCCGCCTGTCCATATAATCTCTTATTTTAATTTGATCACGTTTACATGATAGGTGGGGTGATCCGCTGCATGTTACCTCACCTATCTGGGGTCCCCCACCTCCATGTAAACAGACCCTTACTCACTGTCTGGTAGACAATGTTTTATACAAAAGTAACAAATTTTCCAGAAAGGGTGGCGGGCATTAGAGGAGGAGAACTGAGGGAAAAGGTAGAGGGGACACGCAGTCTCCGTACCCTAGGGAACGCCTAACTTGAAAATTGCCTGAGACAGGGTTCGTACTCTTTTGAGCTCTTCAAATAGACCTTTTTACAGATACGGCCTCCATATTGAATTAATTCGATTTAAGGAGTATATAACCCTAGAAATATAAAGTGAAAGACCATATTTCTGATACTAAACTAGCAAAAGGCGATCATTATTACATCCAAACACAGCACAAGGATCTTTTTTTCCCATTACAATCTTATTCTTTAAAGAAAACTTTAAGAAAAAATGTCCCGAAAAGCGCTCAAAAATACAAACGAAATGTGCTCATGCTCCCTAGGCATCCTATAATACTCCTTAAATCGAATTAATTCAATATGGCCGCCGTATCGGTAAAAAGGTCTATTCCATTACTTTCCAGACCTTTTCAAGTTTTCCAAGACCATAGGTTTAGCTGTTACTTTAAAAGAATTCAAAAACTTTCTTTGTTTTAGGGTATTTTTGGACCTTTTCAAGAGTTCCGCAGACTCAAACTCTGGTGCACCAAAATGCGTACCGATTGCGCTGTGTAATTACTCCTATTTATCTTACATTGTTCTTGCCTTGTCAACTGCAGTAACTAATCTATCAAACAAAACTTTAATTTTCAGCTATGACTTTCGAGGACCGACAATTAAATTCCACGACTTTCCAGGCCTGGACGAATGAAACTCTTGGTTTTCCATGACCTTTACAAACCCTGTTGGAGAAGGGATGGGTATTCTACGAAGCTACAGTGTCTGACGTTCAGTAAATTTCACGATACATGCAATGTTGTAACTTGCAAAACAGAGATTCAAACATCGTGAAAGACAGTCGCTCGAAATGACAACAAGCATTTTACAAGTTGTTTATTTTACATATTATACAAGCAGAAACACACTTTAAACAAAATCTTTGGCAATAAAATTCTAACTACATGTTGTGTATACCTAAAAAGAATAGTTAAAATATAACGAATAAGGTTACAATTTAGTTCTTAAGTAAAGATTTGATAAGGCTAAGGCCTATATGATTAAATTAGATATTTTACAAGCTGTTACATTAACATGTACTAAGAAAATTAATTTGAAAAATGCTGTCTTCTAAAGATAGTTAAAAGTCGGAAATGGATACTGTATAATATATGCATAAGGTTTAGTTAATCAGGTTCTACCTCGAAAGAGCAAGAATTTCGTAGTTTTCTAAAATATAGCAGAACCAGCACAACTGAATCAATTCGTCATAGAGGGAATAGAAGAGAAAGATGTAAGAAGATAATATTATAAAAACCAAGGACATTTTATAAGGCATATCTATCCATTTATATGCGATTTGAAACTAAAAACGTCTTCGGCACCAGAATTAAAATTTTCATAACACATTGAGGCAATTAAACATTTTCTAATAACGATTTTTTTAAAGTAGGTAGTAAAATATTTACATAGTTCATCTTTTGTTTATTATTTGGAAAAATTCAAGCCAGAGGTAGCATCTCTGGTGCTGTGAGATTTGAGACGCCATGAAAACTGAAATGACAAAAAAATTAAAACAACAATTAATATTAGCCATGCGAATAAACAAGCAAACAGAAGTAAGATTGTTTGACACAATAACCGCACGCTAACAACTTGCTGACACCCGATTATCCTTAACTGATACTACGTGACAGTCATCACGAGGTGTCCTCGGGAACAACGTGAAGTCCATGAAGGTACTCATTGATACTCGAGACATCCACGTTCAGGTTCGCTTGCAATTTCGTTACATTTCTTTCTGTATTGTATGCACTAAAGCCACTAATGAGCGAAAATGAATTGCATCATAATGGCAGCTTCACTGCCGTGCCCAGTAGTTTACTTTCACAGAGCAGTGCTCCTTCCAGTAACCACATATATTTTTCTTTCTTGAAAATAAAAACAAATTGCACGAAAGCTTTTAAGTATGAATGGGGGGATTGATGTCCAAAGTATGTGACATCCAATTATCCATAATCTTCCTCGGGATTTTCTCAAAATAGTTATGTTTCACACATTCTTGAAAAGGCCATCAGGGAATAGCTGTCTACAGTTACATGGTATGAAAAAAGTAAACAAGTGTGAAACTGAAAGGTCTATATAACGTGGTTATGAATTGCAATAATCTCACCTGGCACTCTGGTATTTTTCCCTAACAGCTTTTTGTGCATGTTTTGGTGCAAGACTGAATGTTCGATGCAGATCATGAAGACATGGTTGAAGATCAAGGAGTTGAAATCCAGTGTAATGGCACAATGTTGGATTCTGAAAAAAGTTACTTTAAGTTACTTTCACTAAGATAGAGCAAGTTCAGATTAATTCTCAAACTCCTCTTTTTAATTCACCTTGTAGGTCTGGTGTTTTCCTCATGTACATGTATTCAAAAGCGGCCAGCCATTGACAAAACCTGCATGCATTGAGTGCGATCAACTCTTGTAACCCTATCCCCAACGTCATTTAATCCAATCCAGGTTTTGCCAACACTTTTTAATTGTAAGACAAGTTCGTTACCATCCCTTCAGCCTTCATTTAGTGATGGTGTTTAATGCTTAGAACCAGGGTCCGAAATTGCGCCTTCCTGGTCACCAATGCGACCAAAAATTCAGTTCTGGCGACCAGAATTTCACAGCTGGTCGCCAGCTGGCGACTTGAAAAGCTGGTTGTTATTGTAGACTTTCATGTTCGGAGAAAATGATTAAGAATTGAAACCTCGAAGGTCTTTGCCAACAGGTGTCTTACTTTTTGTCCTACTGATATTTTTTTAATTTAAAAGTGAAACGAATCTTCCTGTAAATATACCTCCACAACAGCTACGATCAATATGAGTTGAACATTTCAAGCCACCAAGGGGAATTTTTGGCGAAAATAATTTGCCCTCTGGCGACCAAAAATTTATACTTGCTCACCAGTTGGCGCCCATATTAAAAAGTTAATTTCGGACCCTGGTTCTCAGAACTGTGGTATTTAAAGACTCGACATGTTTGCACATATGTAGTTGAACAGTCATACAGTGTACAAAGAAAGTAGTGTCCAATAGCCCAGGGCTAATGGATTTTGCTATCAGGTCAGTGAATTCTGTTCATAACTTGCCCAACTGGCAAGAGAAGTTTTTCAGGAATTCAAATTACAGAATAATTGTAATGATCAGTCTTGCTGGTCAATTTTTTGGGGGCTAGTTGAAATGCATGCTCGCCACAACTTGAAGGAATGGTGAGCTGTAAAACTGACTTTCTTGGTACCCTGATCAGGGCAATCCCTCATGTTTACGTAGTACTACCTTGTCTCCATAACATATTACAGGCACATTACATAGCCAACATCTTGCGATGCCACCTCTGGTTTCAAAATGACTACTGAGGAATTATTGCTGAAGTTAAAACATACTCATGATGTGTCACTGCGTTACCATAGTGCTTCTGATTGATTGGCTGAAAATTCATACTTTTAAATGGCCCTAGCATGATTATAATTTATTTGTATTGGGAATGCTGATCAATTTTATACTTTTCTTACTGTTGAGATTCAAAGGGTTCAGTAAATAGATGTTACATGGCTGCGCGGGGATACGAATTTTATCTTCGAGTGCTGAAAGCATCTCTCACGAGTGAGTGAAGCAAACGGGCAAGAGATACTTCTCAGCACGAGATGATAAAATTTGTATCTCCAAGCGGCCATGTGATGTTCTGTTCATTTTATAGATACTGATGAAATTCCTACAGAAAACACAACTTATAAAGAAGAAATAACTGTAACTGTACTGTCCTGGCACCTCGAAGCCATTTTGTGAACGAAATTTCAAAAGAACCGGCCGCGCCTGAGCGGGAAGCTCTCTTGTAATTGGCAAATCATGTTAGTAACCATGGTGACACCAATATTCTCACACGTGAAAGATAAAAATAGTATCTTCACTGCGCGCAATGAAGATGTGATTTTTTAGTAAACGGAAAAATCCTGGTATTTCATCAGTATCTATATAATAAAGTAAGTTACACCCTACCCATGATGGAAGTCCAAGAGTGTGAAGAGCTAAGACAACAGAGGTTGCAGCAATTGTTGATGGAAAATACTTTAAGAAAGCTTCACCATCAACCAGAGTAAGCTCGCAGAGATACTGAAATGAGAAAAACTCAGTAATTGAATTCTGCTTACCTACACACTATGAAATCCAACAAAAGATTCAAAAGACAAATTAAGACGTGAAAGCTGGCAAAAATTAAATCTTTAAAGTGTAAGCAAACAACAATTTTTATTGTAATAATAACAAATTATCTCAAGGTTACCATTCATTTTATGTGCTGATTTTGAAACTTTAATAGATGTGCTGCATATTAATTTGCTAATGTCTGATACCAACTTGTCACTAAGGTCATAGAAAGCTTGTAAACAAGGTTTCTTTAGTCCTTCTCCATCAATTTATTTTGTTTCAAACTGCTGTAGCTTTTATTGACCGAAATGGAAATAAAATAAGTTACTGATCACTCTAAAAAAATCATTAGCCTATTAATGTTCACATTTTAGTCCCCTCCTCCTTCCCTTTAAACAGGGAGCATATTCACCAGCTTATAGCAAGTTCTTTTTTAGACCTACATGTACATGTACTCATAACATATCAAGACACTTGACAGTTTTCATGTACCAGCTATACAGTGGAACCTCTACTAACAGACACCTTTTTCAATGGCCACTTTCTTCTGTCCACTCCTAAAGGCTACCGTTGTAGAGAGGTTCAACTGTTGTACCTTGCAGCAGGACCAAGCCACTCTAAGGAGATTCTCATTGCTCATTTAATTTCAAAGAGGCCCAAAGTATGGCAATATGAACATCTAATCAAACTTTCCTTGGAAGCATCTTTTCTCCACCTCCCATTAAAATAGTGTATAGGTCACACAGTCTTGTTGTACAATCATTTATTTATCCCCTGTCATTGCATCGTTGGTTTAAATAACATATAACAATATTATTGATGTACTGTAACTGACCTTTGCTAATGCTTCAACCTTTGGTCTGTCTGAATCGTTGCATTCTACTGCCTTTAAAAATCTTTCTAGGAAATTTAGAATGGTTGGTACAGAAACATCAAAATTTAATGTCTTGAGAACAAGGCTTTCCATTTTCAGAACCTGGAAAGAAAAAAGTAAAATATCAATTGATCACTGGAACATATTAAAATACAGTGTATGATGAACCAAAACCCTTCTACGCCATAAACGGTAAAATAATTTTTCAGTACATGGGTTCCATTACTTTGTCCGCAATAAATTGAAGGTGTGTGAGTAAAATAAGGCCTGAATAATTCGCATTTGACCCAGACACATAATTTCTACCAAGCAAATTGAAAGGGGAATCCAGCATTTCAAAAAATCCAGATGCCAGTAGTCTACTCCAACTTACAGGGCCTTTTACTGTCAGTTGCACCTAAGCGTGTTGTGATTGGGTGTAAATATCAATGTTTTGCTGCCAAACATTCGAAGTTTGGAGTTGGTGGCTGTTGTCAACTTGACTTGTTTTTGCTCAACAAAATATTCTTTGCAAGAATTTTTGGACGTTAAGAATGATTTCTGGAGGCAAGTGTGCATGTTTCTGAGCGAGATATATGCCTGAAAGTTAAGAAAAAGAAAATATGAGCGAAATGCGCTGATCAAAAACATACAAACAACTTACATTTGGCGCGACAGTTTGCTTTAACAGCTGTCAAACTTCAAATATTCGGCGGCAAAACACATCATGTCTGGCATTTATTAGAACCTGTCTTTTTCTCGTGTTCACACTTAGATGCAACCGACAGTATTCTCATGTAACTTTGCTCCCCGCCCCCTCAACTTTTCAAACTCTTAACCTGAGAGATTTTGCTCATTACAAGTAAATCAGACTTAACTTCTAGGTACAGTGGTAGTTGTAACCCTTGATGCGAGACCATAAGAGCGTGCTTAGCAATTAATGGGTACATACCTGCTTGGCAGGATAGGTGTCATCTGTGATGTACACAAACTCTGATACTTCTGGTGGATAAATCTCCTCAAACTTCGACGCTATTAACATGCAAGCCGTGCCCACAAGCTGAAGCTTTTCCCTCCTGACTGACATGACCGACAGAAATCGGTCTATATAGTTAACTGTTAGATAAAGGGTCTGGGGTAGGAGTTTGTATTCTTCTGCCACTTCTACCAGCCAGTCAACAAGGATACTGCGCATGCTGTGGTTGATGTCAACTTGCTTCTTCATGTAGTGAGGCTTAGGTCTGTGTTTAATCTGCAAAGAAAGAATACAAAATAATATGGCTATCAGTCAATGCATTTGAATCATTCACAAGACGCAAATGCAAACGTTTTTTTCAAAAACGTTTGCAACCAATATTTAAATTTTATGTTTCAAGTAAAATAGTCAGTTTTTTTTACGAGTTGTTGATTGGCCAACAACCAACTTTCTTGAAATGTATTGTTATTTTCTTGTGGTCCAATTTATTGGTCAACTTTGTCCAAGGGGCCCCTGTTACCTTAGCCCCACTGCAAGGCTCCATTTGCACCAATCCTGGTAAAAAGATATGTGGTTTCAAAACTGTCCCGATTTGTGAGGACCGGGCCCAAATGCATGGGGTTGTATGGAAGTCTTACTGGGTACAACTTTTAAAATAGGTCATCTGTTGAAGATGACCATTTAACACTTCTGAATATGCATGCTTACATCTTCTGTTCAGCAAATGGTAAAAATAGAAAGACATTTTGGGACTGACTTCAAATTTGATAGTTAAACTCACACTCCTTTGAGGGTCCTTTGCGTTTAGCAGGCATGATGGCAGAGGGCTGTTGTGATCAATTTTGTGACAGTGTCAGAGACCTCAATGACAAGTTTGTTCTTGTTGGCTGCAGGAATTGGCTGCAGTACCAGTGAACATAAACAGCAAACAAAATTTCATGGAGGTTCTAATCCATGCAAAAACTTAATATTTTGTTGCTAGTCTTAAATGGATTAGGGAGTCACTGAAGGATTTTGAAAGTGCTTTCAGCTAGACAGTCTTCATTGCAGATTTTGCATGTCTAAAAAATTGAATTAGTTTTGAAAGCTCCATTCGACTTTCTTATAACTTTATTCGAACCAATTATAAATTTTAAAACAGCAATACCTCTGCCTGCTTTAGATATTGAAATATCTCTGAAGCATATTCTGAGACGTAGAAGATACCACTATCAGTGTCGATGTCGCGTATTTCTGGCGTTGTTTCACTCGTGCATTCAAAGTCCTCGTCATCGCTCGAATCTATAACCATGGGAGAGTCCACTGCGAAAGAGAAAAGTGAAAACAAGCGAATAAATGAGGAACTTGACCAGAATTGGGTAAATTGGGGCTCTTAAAAGAGGTTCACTACTGTTTTACAGTTGAAAATAAAACTAAAGAACGGGCAGGTCCATTCAGTCTCCAACATTCAGAATACATGTAAGCTTACTGTTCCACATTGTGATTCCCACACTTACCTTCCGCTGCCGTTCTGTTTGCGACGAACACATTTGTCAAAGCAGGTCGTGAAAGGGAAGTCAATGCCGGGTTGAGTTCTGGAACTGCAGAACTGGAAAACGCTGTGCTTTGAGCGCTTGCAAGCACAGGTTCTGGGTCAACATGAATAGAGAAACTTTGCTGTGCTGTTGTTGGTATAGAGAAGGCAGTCTTTTGTTGTGCACGACTGAATGCATTTTCGTCGTTCTTTGTAGCACCAAAGCCGTACGAAGAATTTGCCAGGCCAGCCTGAAATTAGCGACAAAACTCGTCAAGAAAGAACAAGCAAATAGCATAGGATATCATTTTTTTAGAAAACTCTTTGAGCGGGTTTAAATGTAGTTCATTTCACTGACCTGTTTAGCAGCACGAGGCGGCTGAATTCTAACTGCGGCGTTGTTGGTTATCGTTCCAAGCACAGTTCTGTTCTGTCCTTGCTGCGTCGTTCTGGCTCTTCCATCTTCCATTTTAGCTTTTTTTAACACGTTTCTTTCTTCGTTTTCTGGAAAGTTGTTGGTGATACGAAAATTTTCGCCAATAGCTAACGACATTCCACAAGCAAAATGCGTACGGTTAAAACCAACGACTCAAAAATTCAAAAGAGAACTTAAATTACTATCCTACAACTGATATGAAATAAAGATGATGAAATGTGGCTACCAGCGCCGATATAAAATTTATCCTCTTGAATAAAAGTTAAACGTTTCTGCTCCTCTGTTGTAGAGCTTGTGATGTGCAAGGCTCGCGAAGACGAACGTTTTTAGTTCTTTCTGCATTTCAAGAATCCCGCTTGTCGACTATCAGCCAATCACAGCACAGAACTGCTCATTGTCATTCGCTACATCACGAATTGCCGCTGGCTGAGCCAACTGCGGCTCTTCTTTTGCCACAAACGCCGATGTTTATCGTAAAATGAACTTGAAGTGATGGAGTCTTTTCTACGAAGGCGCAATAAAGAATCATGATAAAAAAGAAAAACTGTGGAAAACCCGGAGCCCATTCACTGAGTTCAAATCAATTTCCTCAGTCGCCTTTCCCCGAACCGAAAAGCTTCAAAGTGGTTGACATCAAAATCCTCGGCGAATGATATTTCTGCCGACTTTCAACCAGAACCTCAGCTGACATCCAAAACCTCTCACCTGTTTTAACAACTTTTTTGAAAGACTGAGGTTTTCACCGCGTGCAATGACCTGTCCCTCGACGATTGACTTCACGTATAATAGATTCCATTCAAGGTGTATCTTTGAAGGTGTACGCACGCAGGGGAGAAAAGCTAAAGCGCCAAACAGCCCAAACCGAGGGGCTCTGGGGTACCGTAAATTTTCGAAACTAAGCCCCTCCACGTATAAGCCTCTCCAAACAGTATAAGCCCCCGCAAACTCGTAACACAAAAAAACTTGAGTGAAATCGCCCCTCCGATTGTAAGCCCCCCAGGGGCTTTGTACTAGTAGAAATTGCCCTCAAATACAAAGTAAAACAAAGCAAAAACGGTAAATTTCCTTCCAACTGTAAGCTAGCCCGATCGATGTTGAAAAGCAAATTTCGCTCAGTATATAAGCCCCTCGAAAAGGGCCTTTGAAAAATATAAGCCCCGGGGCTTATTTTCGGAATTTTACGGTATGTTCCCCCAGAAAATGTTTAGACTTCGGGTCTTGGAAATGCTATTTCCAGCGTTTTCCGCAGGACATTTTCAGTAAATCATAATTCAAATGCATGGTTACCGGTTACGGTGTTTCGGGAAAAAAAGGCCAGTCGGGCCATCATAATAATGGAATAACAAAATGATAAAGAAAATACTAACACAAACACACCTTAGTGCGAAAAATGTATCAGCCATTCCGATTAAATGATAAAAATGCTTTTTTAGGAAACAAAAAATATATTGTTTTCCCATAATTTAGCTGTATATCTACGCACGGCGGTATGTCTCTGGTATGTGTGTAGATGGACGTTAAGCTCCAGTATTTATATAATGTCAATTATTAAGTGCAGGCCTTTTTTGTGGTTTGCATGTTACAGCGAATCGCTCCTTGTCTTTTCATAAATTATGCGTAAATAGGAGTATACGCACGAGACTATTACATTTGACCTAACTCACCCATTAAAGCCAGCGGGGTAGCGTTTGTGACGTCATTAGTTTGAGGAGATTCAAAGGTAAAATTCATAAATTCCCTTTCTCACGTTAACATGCAATAAAAAACTCAGATCTGTTAACACCTCACAGTATTATTCAATTGACAGGGAAGTATCACAATTCAACCAAATGCTGCAACAAATCAGCGGCTAAATTTAGCCTGGTCTACCATGTCGCGAAACACGTGGAACAAAACAAAACAAAACCATGGTACAAGAACGTTTGTAAATAGTTGAAGAAAAATTACCCAATCTAGCGGAGAAATAAATTCCCCAACCCATCCCTCCTTGTGCCATGAATATTTTTCTCTCCGCAAAAACAAAAAAGAAAAGAAAAAGAAAAAGAAATATTAAGGGCATTCCGTGTCTAGCCTGCGTAGCAAGCGTTTCAGTGCGGTTTAGGAGCAAAGAACGAGGAACCAGAGTCAAAGAGCGCGCGAAGAATGGCGCATTTTATGGCTCTCGTTTCATTTCTCGCGCGGCTAAAACCGAGAATCTCGTTCCTCGGTCTTTCTTTGCTCCGAAACCAAACGGCAACGCTTGCTACTCAGGCTATTCCGTGTCATGTTCCGAACCTAATGCATTGAATTAAGTACATGAAAGGTTTTCGCGTCTGAAACAATTAGGAACGCCTACAGTCAATTTGGAACGGCTTAGCCGTTCTTTCCGCAAGACACCGAACTTTTCATGTACCGAACCAAATCCATAAGTTATTATAACGAATTTTGTAAGCAGTTTGACTGTACTGAAATGAATATTTTTCTCCTTTTGAATTTGAGTTCGGCTAAACCGAGCCCGGATTTTTACTAAGGTTAAAAGCGCGCGCGCAAGCAATCAAATGAACGATCTGTAGAGAGGGCGAAAAGGGAGAGTGAGGCTAGGGAGGGACGCGAGAGCCGCCCCTGGCCGGCCGTTACTTTTCATGCCCACACTGTACCGGATATAGCAAGAGATCATAATAGGATCTCTTGCGGATAGCTTTTCGTGGCGCTACACGCTACGTTGACCAGCTAAAAAATTTCAACCGACATTTCGTTCACACATTGAATCGTTCAATATTTTTATTTATGCTAATAGTGTTATCCATTTCGATCAACTTTTCTGTTACCAATACAAGGCTACAACATCATTTCTTCTCAGTGAAAAGAAAAAGGTCTTGTTTTCATCAATAGTGCCTTTTATTCTTATGTAAACATTGAACTCAAATAATAAAAGTTTAGTTGTTTAAGACGGGATCCATGAAGAAAAGAAGATCGAAAAGAGCCGTCTATTTCTTTCCACACTAAGTACATTCACAGAGTATTTTAACAGACCGAGGAAGAAATGAATGGCAAACGATCGAGACATTTCATAACATAGCCTAATGATTTTGAGTATACGCGATATACTTTCTGCTTTTAATTTTGGATATACTAAGAGAAATTTTGGGTATTTTTGCAATGGCGGATCCAGACTTCAGGTACGGGGTGGCGGCGGTCATCCAGACGCTGAGATAGAGGAGCGGGGGGCGGTCTTAAAAGACATTTTTTCGGCACTTCGGGCCTCAGTTTAGTCCAAAACTAAGGGGGAGGGGGGCGGGTCCTCCTGGCCCCTCCCCAGGATACGCCACTGTTTTGGATAGCCTGAATTTCAGCCCTCCCTTCCGTCGCGTCGAATTTCAGTTTCCGAAAGTATGCGACTCGTTCAGGCATACTTACAATTGTCAAACTAAAAAGTCGAAAGTATACAGAAACCCAAAAGTTAGAGGTGGTACTAAATTCCTTGGCAAGTTGAATTTACCTTTAGATACACCAGGAAAACTGAAATCAAATAGGACGACTGACTTTCTTTTAATCAAAGTTTTTATTTTTCTGTGGTATCGCTATATAGTCACATCTGATATTGTCCACTTCATGTTTGATGAGCACAAGATATAATTTTACATACAATACTTCATTTCAAAATGACAAACACTATTATAATAAGCACTGTTATTGAGAAAAAGGAAACCCAGATGTTAACCCTATATTAAGGAACTCCCAAAAAAAGGAAATATAAAAATGTAGCAATAAAAAATAAAAAATGTACATTTATATAAAGGCAAATTTATAAAAATATATAAAAATCTCAAAAATATCTTAAATTAAAAAAGTAAAGAATCTCAATTCAATAAATATACCGTTATTCACGTATACCGTTTGATTATTAAAGAAACTCAATTATATTGTTAAGGGAAAAGAACTTATATTTTATAAATAGATATAGATAAATAAATGAATAATTAAATAAGTTGGTACTTATGGACATTAATAAAGGGCCTACTTTCCTAAAACACGATATATAGTTCGATCTCTGACACGGAATGCGTGAGCTTTTATCCACAAAGCATTAAAACAGCACATTTCTCCATATGACATTCTGTAGACAGGAAAAAAGACAAATTAGACGACGTAACCAGCAGTTTCAATCGTTACCTTTCTGATACGCCTAAACAATTAGTTCAGTTTGCGGTTTGAAATGAAACTGAATTATAAATAAAGAAATAAAAACAAGTAAATTTATAAATAAATAACTTGGACGTATAACTAATAAATAAAGGGCCGTTCCTTTAAGCACCATCAGACACGTTATACTTCTCTGAGGATATGGAGCTTTTATCCACAAGACAACTGACAGCTGCAGTCTACTGAAAAAGAATGTAAAGTTCTTCCAGAAGAGAATGGTGAGAATAAATCATCTGTAAAACCGACACAAACGTCGTCAAATTTTGATTTATGAAAGAGAAGAGAAAAAGCTGTCAATGCTGTGAAAATAAGATAAAATTTTGATTTGCTGTGCATGGAATGTTTAAAAAAAAAAAGTTCCCTGCGGAAGATAATAAAAAAGTACAGTTAGAAGCTTTAAGTTACTAAATTAAAGACTAAGATTTCCAAAGACTTAAATCAAAACAGTTTAACACAGGTAATTACCGCTTTTAGAGACGACAGATGTCTCAAGTGAACAATTATTTCTTTTATCCTCGTTTCGCACAAACACCGTCCTCTTCGACACCGAACTCGACAATGTTACCATGGTAACAAAGCCTACGATGTGAGAAAAAGGAATGTATGAAACAAGGATAAATAACTTTCGCCCAACATGTGTCAATCAATACACGAGCAGCGTGTGATTGACATATGTGAAGCGCGTTCTCGGGCCTTATCGGGCTGGCGTCACTTCGAATCATCGGGCTTTCCTCCAAAAAATCGAAGTGAGCGGCAGCGCAAGAAGTGAAAGCTTTATTCATATTTGAAGTGACCAGAAAGTCTGATTACTTGCAAAAGTAATTCGTAAAATATTTTCAGGGGAACACATTTAACAACGTAAATGTTTTCCGACTCCCTGTGTTACAACTGATAACGTTCACCTAGAAAATAGTAGAGTCGTACGTAACTAAACGAGAAAAGACAAAAGGCATGAAAAAAGGATGTAAAGTTCCTCCAGAGGAGAATGATGAGAGTTAAATCATCTGTAAAACCGAAACAAACGAGAAATCAAAATAGTTAGTATTTGTACTTACGTATAAATGGTGCCGTAGGTGTTGCAATTCTACTTGATAATGACATAAGTGCAGTTGAAGACGTCACGCTCTTAATGTTACTAACTGACGATGGTGGCACACCAGCTGAGGCAGAAGGGCTTGCAATCACTATCTGTGACACGCTGGTGGAGATAGAGGGGCTTCCACTCACTGACGGTGACACGTTGGTCGAGATAGAACGGCTTGTACTCACTGATGGTGACACGCTGGTCGAGATAGAGGGGCTTTTACTCACTGATGGTGACACGCTGGTGGAGAAGGAAGGGCTTGTACTAACTGACGGTGACAAGCTGTTGGGGATAGAAAGGCTTCCACTCACTGACGGTGACACACTGGTGGACAAGGAAGGGCTTGCACTCATGATCACTAATGGTGACGCGTTGGTGGAGATAGAACGGCTTGTACTCACTGATGGTGATGCACTGGTCGAGAAAGAAAGACTTGTACTCACTAATGGTGACGCACTGATGGACAGAGAAGGGTTTGCACTGACTGATGGTGACGTGCTGTTCGAGGTAGAAGGACTTCTAATGGCTGATGGTGACGCGCTGGTTAGGATAAAAGGCCGTGTACTCACTGATGGTGACGCGCTGGTCGAGATAGAAGGACTCATAATGGCTAATGGTGATACGCTGGTCGAGATAGAAGGGCCTGTTCTCACTGACGGTGAGGCGCTGGTCGAAATAGAAGGAATAGCACTCACTGAGAGTGATACGCTACCCGAGAGAGAAAGGCTTGTACTCACTGATGTTGACGCGTTGGTCGAGATAGAAGGACTTATACTCACTGATGGTGACTCATTGGTCGAGATAGAAGGACTTGTTCTCACTGATGGTAACGCCCTGGTCGATATAGAAGGACTTGTACTGATTGACGGTGTCGTATTGGTCGAGATAGAAGGGCTATTTTTACTTAATGATGGTGTCGTATTGGTCGAGGGAGAAGGGATTGTACCTAATGACGATGACAAGCCTATCCTCTGGGAGAAGCTCGGTGATAATGATAATGTGATCGAGACGAACGAGTGCACAGCACCTGAAGAGGAAAAATCAGGTTTGTTATTACGTAATAAACTACGAGAGGACATTACAGCCTCCTGTAAACCGAAAAACCGCATTGAAATTGACGATAGCTTAACATCACCGTTTGAACTATCACAAATGACAACATTCACAAATCCCACTGTCTTGTTTTTCAAAAATGTAAGACTTAGCCAGTAAGACTTACGCGCTTCCTTGCAACTGAAATTACCGTAAATCCTCTATGAAGCCCCCCGGGGGGCTTATTTATTTCAAGCCCATTTGAGGGGGAGGGGGGGCTTAATAGAGACGGGGGGCTTATATGAGAGGGGGGGCTTATTTAATTTTAAAACATCAATGTTATCAGTTCTCCATAAAGAACTAGATTGCAAAGTGGAAAAGCTCAAGTACAAGAAGTTTTAAGTCATGCAGCTGAGGATCGGAATCAAATCCGATCTTCCAGTTGGTAAATAAACCATCCTGGATCAGTCCACACGAAGTTTTACAGTCGTAGTTGATTGATATTGTCTATCATTTATTAGTGAAGAATAAATGGGGGAGGGGAGGGGGGCTTAATAGAGAGGCAAGGCTTATTAACTTTCTTCCCCTGAAAAGGGGGGGGGCTTATTTGAGAGGGGTGGGGGTGCTTAATAGAGGATTTACGGTATCCCTGTTCACGGGCAAGCGTCATCGTCCGTCGTTCATTACATATCATATATTTGTGACTTTCTTTTAAGTCTGGTTGTTTGACATTTTTCTCGTCCGGGTACTTACGCGCGCTATTTGCAACAAAATTTGGCTTAGTTGGAAGCAGAATAGAACATGAAATTCCGGAAAATCATGGAGGGAGTTGAATCAACTCATCCAAAACAAACAAACAAACATAAAGCAAAACAACAACAACAAACTAATGTTTATACCACTAACCTGGTACGCTGCTATTTGACATGCCCATAGAGACTGGTGTTAATGCGAGTAATACAATGATAAGACATCCGAAGCTTGTCACAACCTGTTTACTAAGAAATTGTTGAACAAAGAAAATATGAGTTTGCAATTTTTCCGTGCTGATGACAACTGGCTGCCTGGCTCCGCTATCCCCTATAGTTATTCCAGGCAGCCAGTACTCTAGTTTGATTTTCAATATTTTCATTGTTGTAATTTATTTGTTGGAAAGAGAGAGTACAAATACAAGATTGTTTCAGTAAATTATTTGTCAAGTCATAAAAGCCTGTGTTTTTAAACAAACAATCAAACAGAACAGGTTCCTCCCTTAAAAAAACCGGCGATAAATCCGATATGTAGGAATCAATGTAAGATTCTGGGAATTGACAACCAATGCCCCCTTTCCCCTTATCCCTACCCCCACCCAAACCAACGTTAATACTAACTTTTCACTTCAGGAAAAACGTAAGGTTAGGGAGGTGTAGGTGAGAAGTTTCCCAGAATTTTGTATAAAATACAAAACGACTCGCTTTTCGGAGTTCTATATACATCTGCCGATCGATTTAGCAGTCTGCGAAGTAATTGGATCATCAAGCATGATGACCTGATCTGAAAGTAAGTCTAGCGGTAATTTCTTTTCCTCGTCCTCGTTTTTTCCTACCATTAACTGCAAAAAAACAAAATTAGTTGCATCCAGTGATATACCAATCGGCTCCAGGACGCAAAATTAAATTGGGCAGTCTTTTGATCGAGTGCCGAGAAGAAGACCATTAAGGGTCAAAAAGTTTAATTGACTTTATTCTAGACGAAATAACAGTATGCAACAGAATAATGGTTCAGTCAATTCAAAGGGTTTCCCCCCGGACATTGAACATTTTTCCCCTCGGAGACTGGAAATGTCCCCCCGGTGTTGGCAGCAGTTTTCTTCTAAAAACATAGCCTGCGAGCAAGCTCTCCTATTTGGGCAAGCGACGCGAGCCTCGCGAGAACGCGCGAGCGAAGGCCCTCGCGGCTTCGCCGCTCGCTCGCGCGCTCTCGCGAGACTCGTTTCACTTGCCCAAATAGGAGAGCTTGCTCGCTACTAAAAACACACCACTCGGCTCAATTCCGTGTGCAAATGTCCCACCATGGGGAACAGAAAAAGATTAACTCTTCTTGAAACAAGCTTATTGATGAAAACAAATTAAAGCAAAAGAGTTGTATCAACCGTAACCACTCCTGCCGTAACATACAGAAGTGAAAGGACAATAGCAACCTGCGTGTTTTTCCGATATCATGGCCAGTCAATCCGTTTTTTTTGTTCACTTTTCTTACTCTCTAAGACACGAAAAGAAAAGTGCGTAACTGCGTCCTATCGATTTTTCTTTTTTAAGGTGGTACTTTATTCGAGTGCTTTAACGTTTTCGCTTCTGTTGTAAATATCACATAAGATACGCAGTTTAATATGATATCTCTTTTTATATTCCACTGACCACAAATGCACTATAAGAATAAAGAATACTTCCCTGAATGTTAATGCAAACTTCTTGTTTGCGGAAAAGATACCAAGAAAAAAAATTATTTCTCTTTCCGGCAAATGCCGTCCTCGATAAAAAATCCTAATAAGCCTTATCTGTGTTACGTAGAACTTGGTTAAAGTGGTACTTTGTTTTTTGGTGCCAGTCAACGACTTTGTCAGAAATTGTTAAAACATTTGAACAATTGATCGAAGAGTGCATTTGGTATGTGTAGAAGAAATAGTAAAATTTGTGGAAATTTGCTGGATGATTTTTACAGTTTCGATACAGATATTTTCAACTCACATTATCTTAATGTTCTCTAGCAGCAGTTTATCAGTGAATCGGCCTTACTAACCTGATGTTTCCTCGCGACATTCTCTATCAACAGACGTATCAAAACAGAGAAAGAATTTTATGTCTTTAGAAGCGTATGCAGAGAATTTAAATCGTGGCATTTAGTTAAGCATATGACGTCAAATAGTGTCTGTAGTCTCTGAGCCACCACGCTTCACTAATCGAGTTAATATCTAAGATAAATACATGCAAACAACCGCACAAACAATTAAAAGATAACAACTGGTCAATACCACTTTCTGCCGACTATTCGAGGCTGTCCTTCATCGAAATAACTTTATTTTAAAAAAATGAAAAGAAAAAGGGAGCGGTTAAGAGAAAAAAATTCCCTCACGCCAAGTGTTTTCAAGTCGGCTTTAAGCGGCGTTTTTGAAAACGGCCGCGGTTTGACGTAATGGCCATTTTGAGGTTCCAGGTAAAACTGGTTAGGTCTGCTGATGCTTTACTTCAAAAATTTATGATATGAAGCATTATTTACGTTAACTATACTGCAGTATTTGTACCCCAAACGTTCGTTTTAGCGAAGGAGTACGTAAGAAAGCAGTTGAAATGAAATGAAATGAAAACAGTGTAAAAAAAATGAAGAGGAAAACATTGCTTCTGGAAAAAAACAGGCACTGATTACTTGAGGGAATTATCATAAATCAAAGTAACTAGTTTCGAAACTAGTTGTTGATACTGTTCAAAAATCTAGACTGGAACATTTCCTTTGATTATCTACAAAACAACACGTAATGGTATCTTGATTAACCTTGATTAACAAAAAAAGTTGACGGCTTTGATTAACCCAGAATCTACTTTATATGGCAAGACTTGTATCACCCCTAATATGTCCAATATGTCGAAACTGCCAACCTACGTAAGTTTCGAAGGAAAGTTCCTTTCGATTCGCTCGGTATTTTGAAAATATTTTACCTAAAATAGACGATTTGTAATATGTGCTATTGCTATAGTTTGTAGCTGGCGTCACGGCCATGTCAATGGACAAGGGCGTTTCCCTGCTCTGAAAGGGAATGGGACTAGGCATGCAAATTCTGCCTTTTTAACCAAGGTGGCCACCTTGTGAAGTGATTGATTATTAAGGGATCGAGGTAATATTAGAGGTTTTTACTTGGGACCAGCTGGACACGTATTCGAGGAGCCATATTAGCTTAGAAAAGCATCAGTCGTAAGTAGTGGATCGTAGTGACGCACATCTTAAGAAATGCAAGTTCCTGTGGAACTTATTCCACGGTAGACTCAAGGTAATAAACAAAGTAAAAACGCGCTTCTAAGAACCTGTTCGGCTAAAATTTTCCAGTTAGGCCCCCTCTATGCAAGAACCCTTTTAGCCTTAAATTTGAAACAGGGTCCTTGTCTATAATCTAGAGAAAAATTCTGTACTCTTGGGCAAATAAGTCAAAATTCAGCATCCTCTTTGGAGACACGTGTCTTATCCCTCCAACTGCAATATAATGTATACAGATAACACTGATGGACTCGCTTTTCGGAGTTCTATCTGCCTAACGATTTATCAGTCTGCGAAGTCATCGCATCGTCATGCATGATGACCTGATCCTGCAGAACTTCAGCTAAAAGTAAGTCTAACGGTAATTTTTTTTTCTCTTTAAAGGTGAGGTGCCCTACCATTAATTGCAAAAAAAAAAAAAAACAAAATTAGTTGCATCCAGTTATATACCAAGCGGCTCGAGGGCGCAAAATTAAATTGGGCAGTCTTTTGATCGAGTGCCGAGAAGAAGATCATTAAGGGTCAAAAAGTTTAATTGACTTTATTCTAGACGAAATAACAGCATGCAACAGACTAATGGTTCAGTCAATTCCAAGGGTGTCCTCCCGGACATTGAACCTTTTTCCCCTTCGGAGACTGGAAATGCCCCCCCCGGTGTTGTCAGCAGTTTTCTTCTAAAAACATAGCCTGCGAGCAAGCTCTGAGCCTATTTGGGCAAGTGAAACGAGTCTCGCGAGAACGCGCGAGCGAGCGGCGAAGCCGCGAGGGCCCCCCCGGTGTTGTCAGCAGTTTTCTTCTAAAAATATAGCCCGCGAGCAAGCTCTCCTATTTGGGCAAGCGAAGCAAGCCTCGCGAGAACGCGCGAGCGAAGGCCCTCGCGGCTTCGCCGCTCGCTCGCGCGTGCTCGCGAGACTCGTTTCACTTGCCCAAATAGGAGAGCTTGCTCGCAGGCTACTAAAAACACACCACTCGGCTCAATCCCGTGTGCAAATGTCCCACTATGGGGAACAGGGAAAGATTAAGATTGAAACAAGCTAATAAATGAAAACAAATTAAAGCAAAAGAGTTCTATCAACCGTAACCACACCTGCCGTAACATACGGAAGAGAAAGGACAATAGCAACCTGCGTGTTTTTCCGATATCACGGACAGTCAATCAGGGCTTTTTGTTCACTTTTCTTACCCTCTAAGACTCGAAAAGAAAAGTGTGTAACTGCGTCCTATCGATTTTTCTTTTTTAAGGTGGCACTTTATTCGATAAAATGATTTAACGTTTTCGCTTCTGTTGTAAATATCACATAAGATACGCAGTTTTTATATGATATCTCTTTTTATATTCCACTGACCACAAATGCACTATAAGAATAAAGAATACTTCCCTGAATGTTAATGCAAAACTTCCTGTTTGCGGAAAAAAAAATTACCAAGAAAAACAAAATTATTTCTCTTTCCGACAAATGCCGTCCTCGATAAAAAATCCTAATAAACCTTATCTGTGTTACATAGAACTTGGTTAAAGCCGTACTTTGTTTTTCGGTGCCAGTTAACGAACTTAGTCAGAAATTGTCTAAACATATGAACAATTGATCGAAGAGTGCATTTGGTATGTGTAGAAGAAATAGTAAAATTTGTGGAAATTTGCTGGATGATTTTTACAGTTTCGATACAGATATTTTCAACTCACATAATCTTAATGTTCTCTAGCAGCAGTTTATCAGTGAATCGGCCTTACTAACCTGATGTTTCCTCGCGACATTTTCTACCAACAGACGTATCAAAACAGAGAGAGAACTTTATGTCTTTAGAAGCGTATGCAGAGAATTTAAATCGTTGCATTTAGTTAAGCATATGACGTCAAATAGTATCTGTAGTCTCTGAGCCACCACGCTTCACTAATCGAGTCAATATATCTAAGATAAATACATGCAAACAACCGCACAAACAATTAAAAGATAACAACTGGTCAATACGACTTTCTGCCGAATATTCGAGGCTGTCCATCATCGACATAACTTTATATAAAAAAATGAAAAGAAAAGGGAAGCGGTTAAGAGAAAAAATTCCCTCAAACCAAGTGTTTTCAAGTCGGCTTCATGCGGCGTTTTTTAAAACGGCCGCGGTTTGACGCGTAATGGCCATTTTGAGGTTCCAGGTAAAACTGGTTAGGTCTGCTGATGCTTTACCTCAAAAATTTAGGACACGAAGCATTATTTACGTTAACTATACTGCAGTATTTGTACCCCAAACGTTCGTTTTAGCGAAGGAGTACGTAGGAAAGCAGTTGAAATGAAATGAAAAGAAATAGTGTAAAAAAATGAAAAGGAAAACATTGCTTCTGGAAAAAACAGGCACTGCGTGATTACTTGAGGGAATTATCATAAATCAAAGCAACTAGTTACGAAACTAGTTGTTGATACTGTCCATGAATCTAATGAAACATTTCCTTTGATTATTTACAAAACGACACGTAATGGTATCTTGATTAACCTTGATTAACAAAAAAAGTTGACGGCTTTGAATAACCCGGAATCTACTTTACATGGCAAGACTTGTATCTCCCCTAATACGTCCAATATGTCGAAACTGACAACCTGCGTAAGTTTCGAAGGAAAGTTCCTTTCATTTCGCTCGGTATTTTGAAAATATTTTACCTAAAATAGACGATTTGTAATATGTGCTATTGCTATAGTTTGCAGCTGGCGTCACGGCCATGTCAATGGACAAGGGCGTTTCCCTGCTCTGGAAGGGAATGGGACTAGGCATGCAAATTCTGCCTTTTTAACCAAGGTGGCCACCTTGTGAAGTGATTGATTGTTAAGGGATCGAGATAATATTTGAGGTTTTTACTTGGGACCAGCTGGACACGTATTCGAGGAGCCATATTGGCTTAGAAAAGCATCAGTCGTAAGTAGTAGATCGTAGTGACGTAAATCTTAAGAAATGCAAGTTCCTGTGGAAGTTATTCCACGGTAGACTCAAGGTAATAAACAAAGTAAAAACGCGCTTCTAAGAACCTGTTCGGCTAAAATTTTCCAGTTAGGCCCCCTCTATGCAAGAACCTTTTTAGCCTTAAATTTGAAACAGGTTCTTATCTTCTATAATCTATAAAAAATTCTGTACACTTGGGCAAATAAGTCAAAATTCGGGATCCGCTTTGGAGACACGTGTCTTATCCCTCCAACTGCAATATAATGTACGCAGATAACATTTAAGGAATAAGCTGGATACCATTAAGTACTCTTAGCTAAAATGTACAAATTACCCTTTATGTAATAAACTGTTTAGGCTAACTTAGGAAAATGCAGGTTCTTAGTCGCGTGTTTTTACTATTCTTGAAACCTGCGCCTTATCTCTCCTCCTTTTCACGGTTAATTTGCATAATTTTTGTTTTTCGCCCGGCGCTCCTGGCTCCCAGGAAAGAAGGACGACCGTTCGCGGTCTAAGATTAATTACCGGTAGTGTCTGTAAATGATCAATGAAAACGGCGTCTCATAAATCAAATAAAAACCAAAGCAGAGGTTTAGGCTTATTCAATGGTGGGTACAGAACTATACAGTTGCGATGAACTAAAGGCGCTTTTCAAAGTCAGAACTGGCTGGCCGAACAAGACATTTTCAAAATGAAATTGGCTTTTTCCAAGAGGAAAACCATGTCCTTCCTGCATATTATTAGTTTTTGAGTGATCTGGCTGGATAGTTAAAAGTCAGATTCTTCTTACGACGGGAATGATCTGGCCGTCTGACAAATACGAAGCGCTCTAAAACAAAGAGCTCAAGCAAGACAGTTCCTTTAAAAGTACATTGTTGTATTGTTTTTTTATATTACAAACTGACTTAAAATCAGTGGTGTAAAGGAAGTACACCCACAAAATATATGTTACGTATACCTTGTCCATTATATCACTATAATATCGCTGCATTACCACACGTACGTAGAAGGAGTAAACACAAATATTAACTTCAGGTGCGTCTGGGAGGTCAGAGGACTAGATCTGGGTACAAGGATGGCTGGATTTGTTTCTTAGCAGTCCCGAGTTTACTTGTAAAGTGCATATTGCACACCGTATTACTATAACACATTTGCCTCCAACCAGTTAGGAGTTTTCCATCCTCAGACACCTAGAGGCAGTTTAATAGCGGGGAAGAGGGAACGTCTAAACGGGCGGAAGAAAGAAAAAGTAGTTTGAAGAAAAGAATGAAACGGAAGGGAGCTTAAACAACAAAGACGGCCACGAAAACGTCACTCAAAAAGGGCGCCGCTTCAAACTTCATGGCGCTTACTCCATCTCGTTCAGTTCATCAAATGCTGGCAAATTTATCTGGAGATGAATTCTAAAAGACTGTATCGAAGTTAAGGAAAGAAAAAGAAAGTCGTTGTCTTGTGTTTTCTTTCCCCGCGACAAAAGTGAAATTAGGCACTTTCACGTCGTAGTCATAGTGACGGCAAAGAAATGTACAAAAAAAGCGTGATGCACGTGCAAAGTTGTTGTTTTGCTGTTCTCGTTGCCGTCGCCATTGTCGTTGGTTAAGCTCCCTATTAACGCTTGCTTAGACTTTGCCTCGCCTCTACTTTCTGCCGCTAATTTTAGAACTTTTTATATTTCATTTTAATTTCCTCATCCTCCGGCTCATCTTTGCGATAAGGAAAAAGGTTACATTGTGGTCATGCGTCTTATTACGCTTCATGATGATACAGTGTGACAACCGAGATAATTTTATCCTCTCCTCTCTACACATTAGTAAAACGAATGGGAGATACCTAAAATAAAAAAAATTAAAAAATAAAATAAAATAAAATAAAAAATCAACCTCAAATGTATCTCTAACGGTTGGAACTGGTATAACATATTAAAAGTAATCAAGTGAAGGTAATATACCAATACAAAATAACAACTTGTGCAATGTCTCCATGATTTTAAAACTTGATATTTAATATCTGAAAAAAACCTCAAATATATCGCTAATGACTGCAACTGATGGTCTAATATATCAAAAGTAATCAACATAATGTACCTAGACAATATATAAGTTTGTCAAAGTCTCCCTTGTAAGGAGGATAAAACAATACAGACTCAAGTTTCAATAAATTTGTTGTGAATGGGTGGGTTAAATGCATTACACTATACATTATTTTTCGAGAAATGTATGTATATGCTGCCCTAGTCTTGCCCAGCAACTACAATAAGAGCAATAAAAGAAATTAAAAAAAGACGATGATTCTATGTCGACCATTCCCTTGCTGCAAACAAACAAACAAAAACAAGAAAACAAATTCTTGTGTGCTCTTCCAGAGAGTTCGATATCTCTTCAGATTTTTTCCGAAAGCGCGAAGTCACTAATACGGACGGCACCAATTATTATCAGCTCCTTCATCGCTAGGCAGATCATCGGGAAACTTGCTTGCGTAGCAGGATCCGGTTAATTTTTTATAAAGCGTTCCAGGGGAACACGCGATTTTCCACCTCTGCTTTTCTCCCCTCGCGCGCGAGCGACCTCAAAAAGTTCTCCCTTGCTCCCTAAAATAAACCGGCGCCCGATAGGCAGGTTATGGGAAACCCGAGGAAGACAACCTCAACAATCAAATATACATCTCCACAGACCTTGATCACGTTCTTCTCTTTTTCTTTTGTGTGATTATAAGTCACTGCTTACAACACGACGCTCTACGGATGTGACTTGCAGTTTCTGTCATCATTCCACAGCCAACGGCATGAAATTTTCGCTAAAAAGCGTCATTGGATGTTGTGAAATACTAAAACTAAATTTGTTTTTAATTAAATAATTCACTGAAAATGAACATCTTAAGTTGGGCAACACCGCTTGCCTGATCCTTGTCCATTTTACTTGCTTGTCTGTATTTTCATTTTTCCCATTAACGGGTCAGAACATCTCTCTCAGGAGAACAGCCAGAACGGAACGAAGCTGGTGGTGTTTTCACTGCAAATTAACCCTTTAAGCCCTAAGTTTGATCAGCCTCAAATTTCTCCTTGTAATATCAGTGCTTTGTAAAACAGAGTTGTCATGAGAATTACGGACATGATCACACAAGATAAATTTGCTTGACCTACACTTCTGTAGGAAATGAATAGGGGCAACAAATGAGAATTCAAAGTTTGATCTTAGGGTTTAAAGGGTTAACTTGAAGAGCACTAACCAATGTAAAACACGACTCAAGGATCACAGCTGAAGCTAAGACGATCACCGGATGATAAGACGGGTGAAACGATTTCAATCTGTTCCTCAGCGTGTGACTGTGAAAAGGTTCCCGACTCTTCTTCATCTAGCGAAAAACAAAAATCCAATCTCTTCTTCCTCAAGCAGAAAGGCTACAACCTCTTGTCCATCGGGTAAAAGGGGATAAAATCTCTTCTTCATCAGATAAAACGGATACACGATCTCTTCTCTATGGAGAGAAAAGGTCGCAGTCTCTTTCTAGGTAGCCGCTTTTGAAGGTCATAGCTGATACATGTCCTGCTCTTCTGCTTCAACACAGCTTTGATAACCAGCACAGAACTGTAGCATGAGCATCGCCAGCGATTGACTTCTCTCCTCTGATTTAGCCTAGCCAAACAGATTGTAAACAAAGTGTGAGGCTTCTTTTAAGAGACCTATTTCCACCAACCCTCCAGGAGAGAGACTTCTTTTCCATAAGATAAACCTAGTTCTCAGAGAGTCTGAGGCTGAGATATATTTGGTTTCAAACTTTGTCCCACACTTAAATAACGATTCGCAATACATCTAGGCAGATAGTAGGACAGGCGCAGCAGGATTAGCTCAGTCGGCATATGTAGAGTGTTTGACTGCAGAGCGGGAGGTCTCCAGTAGGAGACATAAAAATAGTGTCCAAAATTAGTACTGTCGTGCTAAATACATTTACACTCAAATACAGTGTTTTTTTGCACCGTCTTTCTTAAGCGTCCATCGAAGGAGGGTGAGTTGATGAAGGTCTTTGAACATTACTGGGAACACAGTGAAGAAGTGCACTGCGATGGACAGGCGTTCCAACCTAGAAGGGAGGGTTCGGGGTAAAAAGTACTAACAGTGACTTCATACTTCTATGATCGAGTCAGTTACAAGTACAATAAAGTTGTCTAGAACACCATCGTTCCTTAGTGTCTATCTCAAAGTTAATTCACAACTCACCAGTAAGGATTCGATAACGGCCTTTTTTCTCGCCTCCTTTGCTTGGCTTCTTCTTTCGTACAACTCTGTGCGCGTTTCGTTCTCTTCGTCAATTTCCACTTGAAGTCTCTTCATCTAAGAGAAAAAAAATCCTTAGACATGGTACAACCTTTTTTTTATAAGCGAATGTGTCATGAAAGAAATCGACACTACAAGGAGTTTCAATTTGAAAGTAAGTGCTCGCGTCAGAGCTTGAAGAAGATACGCAGAATACAGTTTGAAAATAAATAAAGTGAAGAAAATAAAAATGACCCCTGGGACATCCTCGTCCCCAGGGCTTTCTCGTTAAAAAATGGCTGGGCCCCACTCATTTTTTAAGGGAAAAGCCCTGGGGACGAGGTTGCCTCTATTGTAGAGAATAGTAAGGCTTGCCCGAAAAAATCATCCACTCACCATATCTTGTATTTTATTTTTTCGAGTCTCCACCGGAAGATTAGAAAACAGTTCTCGGCCAGCCTAAAACGAAAACGTCACATTATTTTGACACAAAGAACGCGTTTATCCAGCTACAATCCTTTACTTTGGGGAGGTAAACATTTGTAACTAACCTCCCTCACTCTCTCTGAGGCTCTAACCATGTCACTGGGTTCCACAGGTTTGTCTTTCTTTTGCAGCAGTTGGTCATTTGTCATGGTTGTCTCCTCGTCACTGGCTTCAGACTGAAAAAAAAAATAGAAAGAAAGAACAAGAAAAAAAAAAATTAAGTTGTACTATAAATAAAGCGAGACCACCACAAGAAAAATTTGACCAATTCAATTCAATTTCAATTCAATTCTTATTTCACTCACACAAAATTAGCACGATTATAATAATTTTCCATCAGAAGTTTCTAAACAAAATGAATACAAACACGTATATAGAAGAGAAAAACTCAAAAGAATTATGTGCCAAAATAATTTACAAATTCAATCATTATTATTATAGGCCGCGAAGGCCTGGAACTGGTATCAAATATAGTGCCGAGGAAATGGAGCAAGAATTTCCGTTTCGGAAACATTCCGTCCTGAAAAACAGGACTACTTTTTCAGATGTTCGGTTAATGCTCCCGGAAATTTTCCGCTGGAACGACCCACAAAGTCATGCTCCACTCAAGGTGATGTTAAACGGCACGATTAGTAACAACAAGTTCTAGCGCAACACAGGGTGGCAATGTTGGAACAATGTTGTAATTATTCGAAATGTCGCAACAATGTTGCTGCGCTAAAAATCGTCGTTGTGAATCGTCTCGTGTGACATGACCTTTACAGTCAAACCCCAGTAATACAGACACTGAAGGGTCCATAGAGAGTGTCAGTATTAACTGGGTGTCCGTATTAAGCGGGTCATGTTATTAAAGTCAAAAACACCTTTTATTAGAACAAATTACCAAAGAAATTAAAGAGGACATTGGCGTCGTCACATTAAACATCTCTAACCTTCTCAAAGCCGTCATTCCGCGGAAAAAATTCAAGGATAACTCGTTTAACGCCAAAATAGTCTGAAATTGACGTTTACAAATCATCCCATCCGGTGTACTGTACTAAGAACTTCAACATGCTTTCAACTGAACGCTTCCTGTAACCTTCAGTTACAGCAAACAGTTGACAGTAAAGTGTCCCCATTAGCGAGGTTGACTTTCTATGAGGATTTGTTGGTAGGGCAAGAAAAAAGTGTCTGTTGTCCGCATTAAAGGCAATTTATGGGTGTCCGTATGAACTAAAAGCGGGTTGAATTTAGAGAAAATGTAAAGGCGTTCCCAAGGGACAAAGAAAACTGTTCGTAGTAGTGAGGTGTCCTTATTACACGGGTGTCCGTAAAGTGGGATTCGACTGTACTTTCCTACCAGATTTTCCAGTAAACAACCAGATCCTTACCTTTCCGTTTGTGTCCATCTTTGTTTCTTCTTTACCCGTCTGTTTCATCTCGTCTTCGTCTGAAGTCTTTTCTCGCTTGCCATCGAGCTGATCGCGTTGTGATTCACTGGAACCCGCTTCTGAGACGGTCCCGTCGCCTTCGGTAGTGTCTTCTTCTTTCTTTTGCTTACCGGCGTTTTCTGGCTGAGATGTCGTCTTTGAAAACCAACCAGCTGTTGATTTTCTGGAACTGTTAGAGGCAAGAGAATGCGATGTTCATTATAAATACCGAATACAGCATTGTGACCAAGAAAGAAAATGTCGCCTTAAGTGGGGTTTGAGACCACGTCTCCCTGGTATCTTGTCTCGGGTGTGACAACCACTATACCGTCAGGACTACCACACTGGCAACGCAGCAATCGAAAAGAAAGGCGATTTATGTCGTTTTGGATACAGGCTATTAAATATTAAATAACTAATAACTATATATGAAAAATAACAACCACCAACCTTATACACCACACGAAATAATCATAAATATAAATACTTATAATCCTCTCTAGTTATGGGGCTTATAAGAGATAGTGAAACATAATTCAAACGGAACAAAAAATTGTTAAGAATCCCAGCTGGCCATGGTAGGAAGCGAACCAGTTAGTTATTTACAAGCATGGCCGAAGATTTAACCTCAGCACTACCGAGAACAAATCCAGCTAGCGGTCAGGGCGAGACTTGGTTACAAGTCCAGCGCTTTAAAATTGTCTTAGTTTTATTTTGGCCAGCTTTCACTGACTTCCATCACAGAGGAAAACATCTGAGCACGTAAATAGTCCTCCATTCAATAGGTGAGCGAAAGGTAACGTATGCTTCGTCTTTTGAAAATTTACGAATAGTTCTGGACGTTTACTTTCTACAGAGATCCCTTTTGGCCGACAATTTACCCCCAAACGGTAATTTCAAGCCACCACTGCCACAAGGCTTACAACATCCAGAGGTTCACGACTGGAATATTTAGCAAGACTGACTTGAACAAGACCCCCATAATGGGTACATTGGCCTGCTAGCTGCGCGATACAGAGGCTCATTGAATAGTTTCAAGCCTTTTTGCATTTCTCTGAAATAACTATCCCCCTTTCCCCAAAAGTCAAGTAATTTTCCCATTGCAGAAGGGACGGGACAGGCAACTCCCTTGCTACTCAGGGGCTTTGCCACAGGCAGCCTAATAAATACTCAAGCATAGTTCTTACCTCATGCAGTAAGTATATTTCATACAATTCTGCAAACATTTCTTGTGGCAAATCATTGCACACGTCCTACACTGGAACGCAACTTTGGTCCAAACCTAGTTGAGAAAAACAAGCCTTGACTTCAAACCACACAATGGTTTCGACAGGATAATCCAATGACACACCAGTCTCTACGTCTGCACATTCACCCCTCTTCTCTACTGGCTAGCGATCAGTTCCTTCAAAGACCAGTCAGGAAGTTAATTTCACCCCGATCAATTAGACATGCATATTGCAAGTCAGTGTGTCAGCGAGTCATGTAACCAGCCAGACTGTGCACTTCTCCCACAAATCCACTGTTTTCCTCAGTCAGTCAGTCAGTCCGGGAAGTATCACCGATCAGTCATTCAAGCCTTATGTCACCCGGCAAATCTAACAATTTGTCAATCAGCTAGTCAGTTTGAGAGACAGTCAGTTTTTCAGAGATTCATTAGAACCGTAAGACCGTAATGTTAGTAAGTCATTCAGTTAGTAAGTAAGACAGTAAGCCAGTCAGTCAGACAATCAGTTTGGTCCATTTGTCAGGTAGTCAGTCAATCAGTTTGGTCCGTCTGTCAGGCATTCAGTCAGTTTGTCAGACTCGGTCGGTAAGTCAGTCAGTTAGACAGTCAGTTCGGTTCATTTGTCAGGCAGTCAGGCGCTCTGTCAGTTTTCAGACTCTGTTGGTAAGTCATTCAGTCAGTTACTCATTCGTTCGTTCGTTCTTTCAGTCCGTCAGTTAACCAGTTAGCTAGAAATAATTGAAAATGTCAAAAACCTTCAAGGCACAAACCTTTTTGTTGCAGTAGCTACATCTTGTGGGAAAATAGAACTGGGTAAAATTAAACTGGTGTTTGGGAGGCTCTAGACTGCAAATAACAAAAATAAAAATAGTCAATATGATAAATTAGTGAAAGGCCATGAGGAAGTAATCTGGTCTAAAGAATAACAATAAAACAATGACAGGCGAGCGAGTAACTAGATGTTTTTTTTCGTAGGAAATGCACAGGGCTTCTTTTCTTAATTTTAACTGTTATTTCAATAACGTCACACATTTTGCAATAGACTTCACTTAAATTTGAGATACGACTTTCAGAGTTCGCAATCCTCGCTCATTGGTGATAGATAAATCTAATCTGCGACCACAATTGCATGACATTTGCAAAAATATGTATAAGTTGGCCTTTAATAGGGTAGTTTCTATGACATCAAAACCAACCGTTTAAACAAGCATAAATCATTCCCTGCGTACCTTTCAAGTGTGTCTTTCTCTTGGCTTTTATCCTTGAACGGAAATAATGCAGCAGTGAGTATCACTTTCTGCAAAACTGGACACTCCAACATATTGCCGGTTTGCAGCTGACTAGTCCCCTTTGGGTTGCACACGGAGAAAACGCGAGAAGCGTGACCGAAGAAAGTGCGAGGGTGATTAGGATGAAAACTAGTTTCCTGTCTTTCCTCCTTTCCATTACCCCTTGCGTTGCCTTAAACCACGATTCTCCCGCTATTAGTGAGTTTACGCAACAGGTCGGCTGGAAGAAGAGGACGGCAAAACGCTTGTGCGAGACAGACGTGACAGGGCTATTACTTGCGTGTTTTGTCGTGATCTTCACTTAACACTTATGTTTTATGGTCTTTCACAAAAAGATCTGTCTGAAGAAAAGTGACGTTTGGCGAAAATTTATTTCAAACAAAATTATTGTCACGCTTGTCACACAAGGTTTGCTGTCTTCTTTCCTCTCCCGTCCTGTTGCGTAAGTTCACTAATATTAATAGGAGACTGAGAGACGACTGGGGACCAGACTTGGTTTGCAGCTACAACACGGCGGCTACAAAGGTTGACGATAACAAAGTTGTTTCCCTTCGGTGGGAACTGAACTCTTTTTTTGGTGCAAGTTCTGCGAATAAAAAATGTTACGTTTTGCAAAGCAACAAGGCTGCCATGTTACGTGGTTGCAAACCCGGAATTCAACTAAAAGTGTTTATTCTGAAATTTGACCAGGGGGAGTTGGTTTACTCATTACATCGGGAAAGATATAATTGAAGTACACATCTCTTCTACACTCGTGTTAAAACAAGCTAATGTTATTTTATCTCGTAGAATTTGATTAAAGCAGCGACAGGAAAAAACGTATAACCAAGAACTGAAACAGAGGCACAAGGGCCCAACATTTCGAACTTCAACTGAGGTCAAACTTTTACTCCAGCACAAAGTCAAACTTGAACTCGTGTCGAATGTAAATTTAAACCTGATGAAGCCTGAGAAAACAGCTAACATTTCACCGCGAAATGACGTCTGAGGCAGAAATTCCATACTGATGACGTGTCACTACCCAGATCTCTGTAGTGCTCATACGCATTAGCAAGATATCACTATGGAATATCTGCACTCGTTTCTCAGACGTCATTTGGCGGGGAAACCAATGGTGGCGTCGCGAAATCTCGGCTGTTTTCTCAGGCCAAACTTGATGTCAAACTCGAATTCCTGTTCAGCGCCAAGAGAGTTAGGTAACGTTAATAGGGCGACGGCGTCGTCAACGAGAACGGCATAAAAGCAGTAGGTTTAGATTCCCCAAAAAACAACGTTGCACGTTCATCACGCTTTTTTGTACATTTTTCTTAGCCGTGGTTACACGACTACAACGTGGAACTTCCTAATTTTACGTTTTGTCGAGGATGGGAATACAAGGCAACAATTTTCTTTTCCAGAACTTTGATGCAGTCCTTTAGAATTCAACTCCAAAAATAAGAGCGAGAAAGTTTGAGGTCACCGCGTTGTTGATTAAGGTCCCTAATGTCTAAAAGGCACGGGGTTGAGAAAGGATCTTGCGCTCATCAAAAAGCGAGCAAGGGTGGCGCAGTGGTGAGAGCGCTCGCCTCCCACCGCCGCCGTTGATATTGAGTTTGTTGTTGGTTCTCTCCTTGCTCCGAAGCTTCAATTAACGCAACACTGAAAACGAGCGGGGATCAAAACATTTACAAATAAATTACATTTACATTTACATTCGTCAAGTGGATAATCCTCACACGATGATAGCCTACAACATGGTTTCGCTCGAAACCTCCTTACCTTGGGTTCCGAATCATTTAGCGAGTCAAGATTATCCAGAAATGTCTCGTCACAGTCCTGGAGAGATGGAGTATGAAGAAAAATCAGCGTCATATCTCCACAGCAAAGGTTTTTCTTCAGACCAGGAAGGCTGCGTAGGTATGGCTGGCTAAAAAGGAATAACATGCAATACGGTAAATAAATTGTAAATTGTAAATGTCTTATACCTGTGTGTGGATTTAAAATATACCACAACAGCGGGGACTTCTCTATAAGTACAGTGAGTGGGTTCGTTTAACGCCCCACAGAATACATTAAATGAGCAAGGGTTGTGAGACGGGCGTACAGTTTATCGTCCTTATCCCAAAAGACGAGAAAGTCTAACCGTTTGCAGATGTCACTACAAAGGCAGCACTTTCTCCTCAGTTATTTAAAGACCTGAGTGTCTAGTCGGGTTTGAAGCAGCAGCCTCTCACTCGACAGACCGGTGCTTATCCAATTGAGTTAACGGGCGGGTTCTCGATATTGGTTGTTTTTTTTTTTTATTATTGGCAAGTTGAATTGTGAAGAAGACTTCTTTTGGGCAGGCGTTGGTGCAATACTGCTGGTTCCGTTCGTCGCTTTGTTTCTTTTAAGAGTTCCAGCATTATGTCACGGCAGTTTGACGTTTCAAAAAGGAAACTTAACAAACAACTAAAAGATAAGAAAATGTGTTAAGGGTTATTACTTTGAGATGACTCTGTCAGAATGTGGAGAAACCAGCACATAACACTCCTCATGCCTCTTGGAGGTAAAAGATAAGCAGCGAAGAGCAATATCCATCAATGGAACGGTAACCTGGAAAAAAATTTAACCCTGTTCAGCTCACGTACGTCCACAGTTGTCACAAGCAGGTAAAAATAAGATAACAATTCCGGGTCAGTCCCAAGCCTCTTTCTTACTAGGCGGCCTAGGACGCCGCAAACCACCTGGGCCGACTGACAATCAAGCTAACGAGTTCCCGACGAGAGATACCGAATTTTTGCTCGTCGGTGTACGAGCTAGTATTGAAGAAATTTATCCACCACGAAGAGCAAAGAGCACCACTGTAACCGATCTGAACCCAGGAATCATGACATAAGTAGTCTGAGTAGTGTAATTAACCAGCTCATTGACCAATCAGATTTGCCCTGATGACAGCCGCACTGGTCATCAAAACGTCAACTTGCGACTTTCATTTTCTCCATAAGGTTATTTGTTTTCCCCACAAAATTTTAAGTAAGTACTGTTTTTATATTTCTCTTGGGACTAATAATCGTCCCTTGGGAAACGGAAGACAAAACTTACGCAAAAATTTTGTGGGAAAAAATACGTTATGGGGAACGCGAAAGTCACAAATCACTGTCACTTTCACGGTCGACATTTTAAATATGGACCTGGGTTAATTGAGGAAGTATGGTTGACTTCACATGGTCTTACATTCTTTGGCAGTAAAGAGTAGTTCATGATAGGGTGAGAGAACACATCTTACATAACCCAGCACAGTGTCTTTTTCATTTTTCTCCTGTGATTTACTCCACACGCACACGTTAAGGTACTGATCTTTCTTTAGGACTTGAAACTTGAACGTCTCATCCCAGACAGGATCCTAAAAACCAAGGAATGAGTTGTTAATGAACATAACATGGCAGCAAGTAAATAGAGTACTAAGTAATGGTATTTTAGTTGAACTTCCCGCGTTTCGTTATTTCACATATCGTATTTTTTGTTTCTCTCAAAAAACAAACAAACAAGCAAACACCCACAACAAAATAAAAGCAAAGCGGGAGGCTTTTTACCGATAAAATTACTCGGACCATTGTATGTTTCTGGGGAACAGCCCAGCTACCCCTCCCCTAAGCCGGCATTAACACTTACTTCTCACTTAGGGCAAAATGTTCGCTTAGGGGAGGGGTAGCTGGGCGGTTTCCCAGAAACTTTTTATCTAACATAACAAAGGACAAGGCAAAGTACTGTACACATAAAAAAACTGTTCGTTCGACGTTTTTCAACGTTAACCGAATGCAACCCGTTTTAACCTTCGCGAATATTGCCCGCCCAAGTCCTCGATTGGCTTCTCTGTTTTTAGCTCGTGTACGTATACCGTTTTAAACGGCTGTATTTCAGTCAACTCTATGAAAAGGAAAGTAAATGGCGCGGTTGCTAAAAATCACATGATTGAGCCCCTGAAAGAAATCTGGGTACTTAAGTAAAATGCACTAGCCACGAGAAACGAGGGCATAAGTGTAAAGGAAATAAAAAAAATAACAATAATGATTTGCTTCTCTCACACACTTAGCTCGAGGACCTAAGAAAACTAGAGAGATGCTGTTCGAGGTCTTTAGCCCTTATAACGTACACTGAAGAAGTACTTCATATACCGTGCTTGACGAAACCAGCTTCGATCTTGTGTAGTCAAGTCCATCCAGAGCCGTTAGCGATGACGCTGTCGCGTCTTGGTTGTTGCCCTCTGCTGTGGCGGGATTATTTTGATCCGAGTTTTTCGTCTCCGATGCCGGTGATTCTTGCTTGATTTCCTTCGTTTGTACTTTGGGTAATTTTTGATCTCTGTAGATATGGGAACACAAAGCGCGTTATGTTAACTAAATTTGCTGGAATGCAATAACTTGGTCGACAAGTAGAGTCAGTAAGTTCCCATTCAAAAGTATCTATTCTTTATAGCGTTAGCTGCAGGACAGATCTTAGTGAAAGATCCATCTTAAAATTACACAATACCGCAATCCGCCTCTCTACCGCAGATGAGTTTTTTTTACCCTAAAACCAATTTGTCGTTGTCGTCGTTGCTTAAAGGTGATGTTACACGGAACGATTCGCAAGGGTTGAAATGTTGGAACGATATTGCAGCCATTCGAAACAATGTAACAACAATGTTGGAACGCTGTGTTGCGCTAAAATCGTCCCGTGTAACATCACATTGAGGACTTCCATTATGAAGTTTGCATGTTGAGGTGCATGTGGCCCTTTTAGGATATCAAATGCATTTCAAATAGACGTTCTTAACCTGGTAACTTGCAGTTCAACTCCAGGCTTCACTTGAGAACCATGCTCCGTGGTTGAAGTCCCAGAGGAGGCCTTTCTTCCTGCTGACAAGAGTTTGGATGAGCAAAAAAAGTGACTGGTAGTAGTAGCCCAATCACAGGTTACCCATTCGTCACATTTTGAACATCTCCTGTAATACATCTTGATTGCCACTTATTTTGGGGGACAAACAAGGTGTATTTAAGGAGATGTGCAAATGGACGGAGCTTATGAGACCATTCTGAGTCAAACGGTCACACGTCCTTACCAAAAGCTCTTCAAAACAGATGCCCTTTGCGTGCACGTGCTTGACGGAGTTGAGAGAGCGTACCACAAGGTTTCAAAATTTCAAGAAATAAAATAATAATAATAATAATAATAATAATATTAATTAATAATAATAAAATATGACGATACAGTGTCCAAATAAAGTTTTAACACGTTTACAATTTAAAGGGGCTGTGTCACGGCAGTCCAGTTCATTTTGTTTAATTTTGTCAATGCTCGCCCTCAATCGCTGTGAAACTTAAAGTAAGTAAAGAAATTAAATGTAAATAACAAAATCAGAGATCCGAGACAAACAAATATGTCTCCTGAGCATTATTTTTAAAGTTGCAAGTAGCAGGGATCAACTTTGAAAAACTGTTAGGCTGAACAGTTTTCAAAAACCCCAATTTCAATCCGTTTCAATCTTCTTCAGTTTTGCCCATCCGTGGCATCTGTTGTTTCTGTTATGTTATTTTAACCTTCCTTTAAAGTTTTAACCAGTTATTTTTATGTTTTTCTTAATTTAACAGGCATTTTGTAATTTCCTAATTTGGCTGAATTTCGTGACACAGCTCCTTTAAAATCCTCACATCATACATGCAAACAAAGTTGATTGAGGGTGTCAAACACTGCTAGAACAATGTAGTCTCAGGACTAATGTACGCAGCCGTAAACTGAATAATCTGACACATATTTTCAAACCTATGCTCTGCGTTGGACGAAACAAAAACGTGTGTGCGTATTCTAACAGATCTAGCAGGTAACGACCAACCAAAACACATGTGGCATTCAGTACGTTGCATAATCTACAGTAGGGTAACAAAAAATTCAGCAGAGGGTGTCGAACATGTCTCATCATTGGCGGGAATACAGCTATTTCGAGAAAGGTTGTCGGAAAAAGGGCACGCGACAATCCTGAAAGGTATTGTGGATGGTTTTTTGTTCACTGTTTTTCAAAAGAACTTTCAAAGAACGGCACGAGAGGCCATGAACGTGTGTTTGCGAATGCTAAAGGAAAGCAACAAAAGTAGGTTCGACAGCTACAGTGTCAGGAACAGTGTATTGATCATATCCCAAAACACCTTTCGGGATTGTAGCGTGCACAGTTTTTCTGACAACCTTTCTCGAAATAACTGTATGCTGAACAATTGTAGTCTAGTACTGTACGCAGCTGTTCTTTGTGTCGTCACGCAACACTGCACCCGGTCGCTCTTCCTCCCTTTCTGTGGAGAGGAGCGCTACGTAACGACAGAAAGACCAGGTGTGAAGAGGAATAGGAACAATTTCGAAACCGTTTGACCTGGGTTCTAAATTCCTATATACTGTAATTACCGCAGCATGGCTTAGAACTGCCGACCAACAAGTGCATGGAGTTAAATTAGAAACAGAAAACTTGGACAAGTAATAAATAGTCCAGAACAGACCTTGCTTGGCTTTCAGCTTCTTCTCCGCTCTCTGCCTCACCTCTGTACTTCTTGAAAGCACTTCCTTAATCGCACTGTCTCCAAGTTCGAACAATGGCACAACTATATTGACGAATTCGTCCTCTGATTCACTGTCGTTGTTCAGTGATACATTCTTAAAGTCCACAACTGTCTTGCTGTTTTGTTCGCTTTCCGAGGAGTTTTCCTGGCTCCCCTTTTCGGTTATTCTAGTAGGTGGCCTTTGTACTGTGGCCGTGAACCTAGTTGAATACAAAGCAGGATAATTACAGTGGAACCTCCGCTGACGGCAACCTCTCTACAACGGCCACTTTTTTTGTCCCTGCGAACAAATGATCCATACATAGACTCTAGTTTAACTGTCATATTGACGTGACAGGACTTCCTTCCGGACCGTACTGCCGACGGAGATTTGTTGTTTACATTCTCTATATTTTAGACTTTCGAAGAAGTCTTTCGTCCAATTTAAAATGTGGCTCGCAGCAAGAAGACTTATCGACCAAGGGAGATGCAAACGGATTTTTCAAGGCTCTCTTACTCTCCTCGCAATTTTTTGAATTCGCGACATCCTGTCAGAAAATCAAAGTTTAGTACATTCGCAGAAACGGGATACTGTTCTTTTAAACTTCTCTGCAGCGGCCAGTTTCTCCTGTCCCCAAGGCGACCGTTGTGGAGAGGTTCAATTTCATACAGCTATTGAACACATCCGGTCTTAATTTTGATACCAACAAAAGCGTAAAAGAAAACGTAATCACCACCGTCACCACAACCACAACAAACCATGACTACCCTAGCCCCACAGCCTGCGACCGTTTGACGATTTTTTTTATCGAATTTAGGAGTTTTGCTAGTAACTAAAACTTCGTATTGCCAAGGTTATTTTTCATTTTCCTATCTGTAAATTGAATATTCTGACACACATTTTCAAACCTGTAAGCTGCGTTGCACAAAACAAACTATGAACTATGACGCCAACCGTGTGTGTATTCTAATAGATGTAACAAGTAATGATCAACCAAAATACGCGTCACATTCAGTACGTTGTATAAAGTAATACACAGATTTAGCCAGGGCTAAAAGCGAAGCTAATAATAACAATCTTTTAATAGGATGCTCCATCACAAGAGTGGTTTACATAGAGGTCCTAATTACGAGATGTATATTATATAATACAATTAAAATATAAAAAAGTTAAGCTAAAGTCGATATATATGATACAAAAAAAAAAAAAAAAAAAAAAAAAAGCTAAAATCGAGTTACAGAAATAATTAAAACATACACACTACAAGTACTCAATTATAAAAAGCAGAAAAAAAAAAGACACTTCTTAAAAATTGGAAAACTTGCTGAGTTTCTTACAGTTCTCTCTAATTCATTAAAGTCTTTGAAACAGTGGTACCGCGAACGTTGTTTTCCCCAATTATATTTAATTTTGGGGAGCTTGATAGTATCGTTATTGCGCGTATTGTAGGAATGTATATCACTCTTTCTTACAATGTCCAAAGAATGATTAAGTTGGCCATTAATACACTTGTATGCATATATACATCGATGACATTTCCTACGTTCTTCAAGATTCAGCCATCTCAAGACAATCAAAGCATCGGTGGATGAGGAGTGAGGTGATCTATCTAATATCAATTTAGCTGCTTTGTTTTGGAGAATTTGCAATTCCTTCATAAGTGAGACATTGTCCTTGTCACCCCAGACTAAATCAGCATAATCAAAAATAGGTAGCACTAAGCTATTATAAAAAAAAAGTAACCGGGCATCATAAGGTAAATAATACTTAATCCTACGTAGAAGACCAAGGTTTTTATTAACCTTACATGAAATATACTCAATATGGTCGGACCATGTGAAAGTTGAAGACAACATAACTCCCAAATATTTAAAACTACTTACAGAATTTATATCAGTGTCAAAATAGATAACGTGAAAGAGGAAATACCAACAAGTTTCCTATTACTGCCTATAATCATGGATTTCGTCTTAGTAAGATTTAAAGTTAACTTATTTCCATGTAACCACTGGGCAACTTTCAAGAGATCATCATTCAGTGCCTCTTCTAACAGGTGTGGCTCTTTAGCAGAGTAGTACAGGACCGTGTCATCAGCATACAAAGTCACTTCGCAATTCTTTATAACCAGCGGAAGGTCATTAATATAAACCAAGAAGAGAAGGGTCCTAGAATGCTCCCCTGTGGCACCCCAAAGGTCATCGGGAGAGGGTCAGACACAGCATCGCTACAGGCAGTCCGCTGTTTACGATGATTCAGGTAAGACTTGAACCACTGTAGAGTGCTGGGCGAGACACCGATAGCCGACAATTTAGATAGCAAGATCGTATGGTCAACGGTATCGAATGCCTTGGTCAGATCTAGGAACACTGCACCGCACAGTTCTCCACTCTCCATATGCAATAGGACCTCATCTGCAAAACTGGTGAGAGCCGATGTTGTAGACAGTTTGGGACGGAAGCCAAATTGTTTGCTTGAAAGGAGATTATTTGAATTCAGAAAGTCATAGAATTGGGAATGGACGACTTTTTCCAGAATTTTACTCATTGTTGGCAGAATAGAAATTGGGCGATAATTTGACGCATCTCTCCTATCTCCAGTTTTGAAAAGTGCAGCCACTTTCGAGCATTTCCATATTTCAGGAAAATTGCCAGTGCGAATAGAGAGATTCAGTAACTTGGTGATCGAGGGACAAATAGCACGCGCGCCACACTTTAAAAGTCTCGCACTGATGTTGTCCAAGCCAATAGCTTTATTTGTCTTTAGAGAAAGCAGATGCTTGAGTACTGTTTTTTCATCAACTTCGTCAAGCGAGAAAGACTGTAGCATCGTGGCCGATCTGACTGGGAACATAGCAGCAGCTGATATTTTATTTGCAAGACTTCTGCCAAAAGCTCTCGATGATATTAAAACTTTGTTCAAACAAAATATAAAATCGTGTTATGCTAAGCGGAGCTAAGCGGCGAAGGCAACGCCGGAGAACGGTGAAAAACAACAATGAGTCTAATTAGCAAAAAAGCAACTTTACACGTGCAGCACACTTTTTTTGTACATTTCTTGGCCGTTGTTTTGCACGACTACATCGTGAAACTTCCAGAAGACGTTACACGTTGTTTGGAGGAAATGTCGTACGTGTTCTCGTCCACTTTTTTTTCACCTGCATTGGTGGCCGCTAGCATTTCTCATTTTGTCACCGCCGCCACAAAATTTTCATGTTGTCCTTCCAACAAAAAAATGTCTCCTTTGTTTCTTTATCTCTCGCTCTAGATCTCTGTCGCTTTTTTTCTCGTTCAGCTTCGCTGGCCTGCCGCCTACTTTCTCTTTTTCCTCTGTCTTTCTCTTGCTCTATATTTCAAATTTGTGGACATGACAATTAATCTAAGCTTAACACCAACACGGATTCAGAAATAATCGCCCTTTCCGTTTTCGTCTTTATTGAACTTTAGTTGTCTCTGCTTTACAAGACCCGGGCGGCTATGCGATTTCCCGCCAAAATAATCTCGAGTTGCATTTGGGTTGCCACACCTGTTGATTGAGTTATTTTACATTGGTATGCCTGTGGTGCGGACAGACAGTCGGTGTACGGTCACGTGATTACCAAATTTTTTGGGATGGGTAGATTTACTTACCCATGGTGCACCGCTGGCGGCTCCGGTAGAATTACACTGTAGTACAGAATCATTGCACAGGGACACTACCAGCCATAAATGCGCAAAGTACAGAACTATACTACAAGATAATATGGATCAGAGGCTCGGAGGACATGCAACCGGGGAATTACTGGGAGGGGAACAAATGTAACTGTGAAGGGCAAAACGGACACACCGGTACCCGTAGAAGAGGATAAGCGTTCGTTATCCGTTCGAACTCTTTAAAAAAGCCGTTCGAAGCGATCGATCAACCGTTCGAACGGTTTGCCTATCCGTTCGAAAAATATTAGCACCCGTTCGAACGGTTTGTTAGAAAGTACATAATCACTGCACAGAGATACCACCAGCCATCAATGATCAAAGTAAAACCCAGGACTACTATTAAATGAAATGGGGTGCCTTGTGACCGAGGCTCGGCGATGCAAACAGGGAATTATTGGGAGAAGAACAGCTGCTGGAAGGTGCACAAAACGCCATAATTTACCTGCTTTTGTTCTTAATCATTTTTGCAGCTTGCTTGAGAGATTCTATCTTGTGTCCATCGATAGCTATAAGAATATCTTTTGCAATGATTCCAGCAAAATATGCAGGAGAGCCCACTACTATAGTGTTTATGATAATGGCTTTACCAAGGTCATCCTCACTGATCTCTTTACTCAGTGTCAGACCAAATGAGATTTCATTACTTTCTCGACTTATCTCAATCTGCAAAGAAAACATAAAGCACATGTAGAGTGAGCATGAATAAAGTAATATACCAATACACATACTAAATGCGATTGAAATGGCACGTTCAGAAAATATAATGCTATTTGAGATGTAATGAAGAAGGTCAAGTATGAAAACTGCTACACTGGAATATGGAATAAATAATAACTTTAATAAAATTAATAAACTGTGTAAACTTGGGTTTCCACCATTTCTGCTGTCAAGTGCAAAGTTTAATTCCCGCGCAAGTGATTTGTGATATTATTTCACATCCGTTTTTTTTCTTTTTTTAATACTGTTTAGCTTTTAATTATAAAATGACAAAACATCCAACTATAAATCAGTTTCCTTGCTGGACAACAAAATATGATCGCACCTGCAAACATACAACTCCACAGTCATTCCTTAAGGCTTATTCTGTACTTATCAACATCTGATTGACGTATTTTCGATAAAAATAATAGTACTGTTATGCCCTTGGCCTTTTCAACAAACAAGTCTTTCTCTCAAACTTGTGTTTCTTTTCAGCGTAGAGCATTATTATTTTTCTTTGTTCTATGATCCCCATGAATTTATTCAATCCAAGAGTTATTATAAAACTGTATGTTTTTATTGTGCATTGTATCTTTCCTACTTATTTCCTTTTAAAATTTTATTTTTATTTACTAATTTTTTTTTAATTTATTCTACAGTAGACTAGACTATTATTATTTTCTTCTCAGCCTGGAAGTTTTGCCCCTTCATTACAGACAATCAATTATATATGCTCTATATTCTTTTTGGTAAATAAATACCTGACAAAGGTGTTGGTGAGAGTCTCTGGTGACCACTACTTAAGAACAGTGCAAGTTATATCTATATCCACTCTCAGTGAGTTTATGCAACAGGATGGCAGAAAGAAGAGGACGGCAAAATGCTTATGTGTGACAAACGTGACAGGGTTATTAATTGGGTGTTTTGTTATGATCTTTACTTAACATAACTGTCTTATGGTCTTTTTAGAAAAGATCTGTTTGAAGAAAGGTGAAGTTTGGCGAAAAGGTTTTTCAAACAAAACTATTGTCATGCATGTTACACAAAGTTTGCATCTTCTTTTCTCTCCCGTCCAGATTGCATGAGTTCACTAATATCATATGGCATGTACAATGCATATGGAAAAAAGGATTTTGTGTAGAGTTTCTTAGCCCTTTCTTCTTTGCCTGCTAACTACAAAATATGTTAACTGCCTTAAATACCTCAAATGTTGGCCACATTGCTCTCCTGTTCTCTGCAAGTTGACTCCACGGCAACATGTCCACAGAAAGGGTACAATACTGCCACGCCCCATTCTCTAACTCAGGTAGACGGCTACACCCCACAACAGTGACCTCAAGATCACCAACTGTAACCAGACTGTCATGAACGTAGACCTCCTGGGCCTCATCTTGAGGTTTAAGCTCTGGGAACAGTGGGCTGTACCTGATTTTGTAGGCAGGCAATGTGTGCTTCTTTTGTATTGATTTTCGAAGATGATTTAAAATGAGAGAGGTAAGCTGAGGCAGGTTCTTGCCCTCAAACTGGGATTCTGCTTCAAACTCAACTTCTGGTTCCTTAAGAAAAGAAACACACTCAAATAAAACTCTCTGAGAGGACAACTTTGATTAGAATCTTCGGAGATGACAGTCATCTCTTGAGACAAGATGCTCCCCTTGAGACAAAATACTCACCTCTCAAGATGAGAGCCTTGTTTCATGAGAAACAAGTTGAGACTGGTAACTTACTTATGACTCTCAAGTGCATGCACTAAATGTAGCTCGCAAGGGTTACGTGTGGTGCTGAGGAAGTGTGGGTGAAGGACAGTCGGCTCTACATCACATTTTTTCAATTACTCTTCCTTTCATGTACAATGAATTAGGTTCTCTTTCCTCTACAGACACTCCTGCTGGGTATTCCGATAAACTAAGCAATAATTGAGAAATAGTTAGCATGCAGTGGACAATGGAAAGAGGGAAAAGGCAGGAGTCTCTCTTCCTCCCTTTCCCCTACCCATCGTCCCCCACATGCTTTCTTTTGTTCTCCTCCCCCAGCCTCCCTATAACACAAAGAGGACTCTGTGGAGGACGGAGAATTTGGATTGTACAAACATCTACCTCATAGAAAGCCAAGGACCAGTGTGTGAGTGGGTGTCTACTTAGTTCCAGCCTTGCACGTCCGCGGAGAGAGGCCAGCTTCACTGCCAAGTACACAGACTTGTTGAATACAAGATCAACTTGTATCGCCATATGACACCCTCCGGAGTATTCAAGGTCCAAAGCAATGTCCAACTCTTTAGGGACCTCGTTAGGATCTTTTGTTCCTATTTTCATCACTGTAGCACCTACAAAAAAAGTTGCTTTGTAAACAAGCAACCACTGACAGTTGCCAGCTAACACAGTCTATGAAGTGAAAGTGCCTTTTAAATTACTTTTGTTAAAAGCAAAATGACAACCTGCTTGGAATCCTGTTTACTGAATTTCATGCTTGGAGTTAGTACACATAAATTTTGTAACAATGAAGAACACTACACAAAGTCTTCTCAGTGTTACAAAACCTTCCACCTTCTCTTTTCCTTCCACATGGTAGCTTACAGCTCCTAGCTGGAGGATTTGCCAGCAATGAAAGCCATCTTTCTCCATCTGACAGCTTGCTACCAAAAATGGAAGTTCTTGATGTCTCAGGCACCAAACTCTACATTGCAAGGCACTAATTTGTTTACAAATTTAAAGGATCCTACAGTAGACACTGTTTTTATGGTTAACGCATAACCTAAAATATTGTATTGCATGATTCAAAGCAAAACAAAACAATGAGAGGTGACTTTCACATCCTCAAGTACCAAATTTTGGTTGCATTGTATTAGTTTGTTAATTACTCTTCTTGAAGTCTCAAAACACTAAATATAGGAGTTCACACAAGGAGAGTTTTAAGACCTTAAATTGCATTCAGGGGCACCCAACATCAATTTTCGGAAAATATCTGTTCAGAAGACGATTTGAGATCTAGAATTTTCGGAACATTTGTTTCACACATCTAAAAAATGGTATAATTGCCCATTTTTAATGGATTTTTACCCTAAAAAGGTCACCTAGAATTTTAGGGAGCCTTTTTTCTGGCTGAAATTTTTGAAAAGGTACATGTAAGTTTTGATCCCTATAATTTTCAGATCACTAGACTTTCAGCTAGGAAATCCGAACAGATGAAAAATTTTTAATGGATAAAAGTATGCCTATATCTACCGTTTAAATACTAATTGAAAATACGTTTAAAAGTGCTATGTTTAAGTGGTTTTCAACTATATTCTCGTTGGGTGCCCCTGTAAACTGTTCTTATTCTATTAATTACCTGTGGTGGGGACTCCCAGACATATTCAAACTTGCTACAAGTTATCCTTCAACTACTTTCAATTGATACTTATCCTAAAGCCCCAGCTACCAAAGTAATAGTCTAAGTTTTACTTGTAATGTGTTTTCTTTTACTTTTTTTCTATCTCTTTTAATACCAACTACTATTGCCACAGTTGTGATTTTATTGTTTATTTGACTGTACAGTGTAATTGTAATACCTCTAACAGTCTTAAATAACTAAGGTAAATAATTCACCTTTAATGACAGGAAGAGATGTACCCAATGAGAGTTCTTCAATGGTTATTTGTTCGATCAGCTTGCTTGCAGCTTTCCCTCGCATGAGGTCTGAGAATTCTGCATTCATCTTTGTCAGAAAAAATGATTTCATCTGAGGAGAATCTCGCCATTCCCGCCACAGAAAGGATAGAAATAGATTCAAACTCATACATTTTTCTTCTTTAGTGGCACCCTCTGTCCTGAAGTAATCTGCAAGGCACTACATTTACAAGTTGTAATAATGTCTGTATTAGTATCACATTGAAGTCATTTACTCCCTTTGGAGGGATATACTAGATATACAGATTGGTGAATCCAAGACTGAGGCTTTTATTTGCATTTAGAAAGTTAGAGCCCTCATCAAAATTGACGCTTTAAATTAAGTGCCAAAAAGTTCAAAATTAATGACAATTTCTACAAGATTGAGATCTAAAATCTTCAAACAGATATGTAGTGTTGCACTGTTACATAATTCAGTGCTGACAAAAATAAAATAATGTACAGGTGCTGTAAACATTATTACCTTTTAATAATTGTAGAGTTTTTATAGGATGTACCTCAAAGGGACATTTTTTGAAAATCAAGATTCCTAGCTGATCTACAGTTGGTAAGATTTCAATATAACCCCATACATTTTATTAGGCATACATGTATCCATTCTATTCACATTGAACTACTGACAGTGTATTAATTAATTTTGTGAGAAAAGGTATGAAATTGCTGCATGCATAATGAATGTATGGGGTTATATGGAAGTCCTACCCCACATTTTATAAAGCCTGAGACAAAATTCTCATTCTAATTTCCAAGAAATTCAAGAATCAACGAGTATTTTGTGAGCCTGTTATTTGAGATTGACCATTTTACATCCATTCTTGGGTTAAGCACATGTTCAAGTTGAGTAATAGTAACAACAACAACAACAACAACAACAACAATAATAATAATAATTACATTAATAATATTTATTTACTTATACACCACTATATCCATAAAAATAATGCCCTATACATGGTGCTTCACAGAGATAAAAACCTGCCTTACAATTAAAAAAAAGGCTTGCAAAATAATAGACTCTCACTAAGTATTAAAAAGGCTGGAAAAAACAAAATTTTCAACCAATGACATTAAAAACTAAAACTAAAACCTAGAGCTAGAAAAGGTTAGAAAAGCAAAAACATAACTGTTTAAAATATTATAATCAAAAATTAAAACTAGAGCTAGAAAAGGCACGAAAATTTAAATCTAAAAGCACTGAAACAGAATGTATATGCCTAGTGCCCCACCTGTTCAGCAACACACTAGTGAGCGGGGGGAGGGGGGTGGAAACAGAGGAAGGGTCATAATTTTTTGAGACTGCAGAAAAGGGAGGGGTATGAAAAATGGGCGGTTAAAAGGGTGAGGGTCATGCAAATATGTGTCCCTGATCATGTAGAGGATCACCCACAGAAGAAAAAAGAAGTTCTTTATTTTGTAAAAAAAACCTGGGAGAAATAAGAGAGTCGAGTGATCAGCTGTCAGAATCAGAGTCAGACTCTTAATACTGTCATCTAAAATGTATGTATATGGCATTAAAAAGAACAGATTAGAAATATATTTTGAGCTTTCATAATACTGACTCACCCTCTTGTATTGCAAGAACTAGATTTTATCTTTTATACAAGAGGGGCAGGGTCATGATATTTTAGGCGAAGGTCAAGGGGAGGGTTAGCAAATTTCACTCCCATTGCAGGGATGGGTCACCTCATTTCCGAACCCAAATTTAAAATTCCCACCCCCCCTCCCCCCTTGCTAATTTCTGACAAGTCCCTAAGCTAAAAACAATTTTACGTTATTTCAAAACGCATGCAAGAATCGATGAAGTTCCATATTTCAGTTTCGAGTTTTACAGCCTTTCGTGACTTTTCATCATGGGGAAGAAGAAACATAGCATCATCCTAAATCACAAAGAATGTTAAGAGGGAGCTAAGAGCAAGGGATTACGCTCAAGATCAAAAAATAGAAAATAAGAACAGCTGGAAGCCAATTATGTTACCAGGCGGCTCTCTCACCTCTGGGTTTGAGACTTTTGTGCGATGAGGATAGACATTTCGTGCATCTGCTTCTCGCGATGTCCACCATTTGTAGAGAAGAAAGGCCTCCAAGAGCAAAACAGAAAAGACTCCGATCAGAAATGCGAGAATTAAAGCTATAATCATGAGCAAAACTAACAGCAACACGGACGATAAGGCATGTTTTTATTGTGAAGAATCGGACGGGGGAGACTGGAAACGAAATGTTTGCCGCTGACCAACTACCGCGTTTTTCCTTCCTTCCTTCCTTTCCAGATCGTCTTTAGCTTTATGCATCAGTCAATTCCACCTGCGCCCAGCCCCCCCCCCCCGGGCTGACCCCCGGGCATTAGCATTTTTTTTGCCTTGGATGGAAAATTCCCGGGGGTGGGGACTCTTGAGCTGTCAAATCCCCCGGGGTGGGGACGAGAAAAGAGGGCAAATGCCCCGTCCTCCGTCAACACTGCAACATTTTTCATTGTGATCGCACAGTCAAGTAGTGCCATTTTAAGCATTTTAATGTGCGATTTTTTGTTTCAATTAACGTCTTTCTTTGTAATAGCGCGAAGATTCTAATTAAGACTTCACGCCGCGACGACATGCACCAGTTTATGGTTTTAGTATTGATATAAAATTATTGACATTAAAATTAATAGAGCGCTGTAAAGTTATATGTTATGAATAGTTTTATAAATATGAAAGGATGTTCTTCAAATAATATCAACAGAAACAAGATTCAATAACCAAAAAACGTTGATTCACATCGATAGCTCCAATTTCGCTACGTAATTCTGGCTTGAAAAGCAATGAAGAAATGCTTACATACATGTAAAATCGAGAACATGCCTTTACAACCCTCTACAATTTATTCCAGTCATTGACAGATGAGCCAATCTGCGTTTTTTCCATTAAAACCTTCTTTGTAGTTATATTCTGATATAGGAAACCGCGTGCGTGTCAAAAGCTCGGGAATGGCCCGGGGGTTGGCAAATGCCCGGCCCCTGGGCAGTGCAAAATTTGCAAATGCCCCACCCCCGGAACTGACAAGGCGGGCAAATGCCCCGCAGTTGCCCAGGGGGGCCTGGGCGCAGGTGGAATTGACTGATGCATTAGCTCCCTTCAGCCTGATCGTGGTAAAGAAGGCACGCGATTTCTCAATCCCCGCGGACTCGCCTATCTCGGAGCTTGGAACAGGCTAGTTAAGAGAGAGTTTCTCTTCCTTTGCTGTCTCCCCTTTTCGATTCCCTCTTCCCCTTCCCCCCTCCCCCAGAAACGCCTGATATTCAGTGAATAAATTCCTCGCGGTTTCTATTTTCTTACGCGCACTCGACGATCTCTAGAGAGAAAGTAGATGGTGTGTGGACAGGCTAGATAGCCATCAGCTTTGTAATCAGCATGAGATTCCCACACGCCCTTCGCGCGTTATCCGGAAGAGAAGGAAGACCAAGCTTTAGAAAATCTGGAATGCTTACCTGAGTAACCTGAGAAAAACAACCGACATTTCGCGACGCCACCATTGGTAGAAGCGTCGCCAAATGTCGGCTGTTTCCTCAGGCTTTTAGGCTGATTGAACAATAGAACGGGAACGTCAGTTGACGACGGGAAAGTGCGCGGAAAGGACAAAACGCGACTTCCGGTGCCCAATTCACCGCTCTGCCATTGGTCAACTCAAAAGCCAACCCAGTTCTTTGATTTGCCCGCACCGTCGTCAAGTGACGTTCCCGTTATGTTGCTAAATCAGCCTATTATCTGAAGTCTTGATTCCTTTTATAGAAGAATGAGAAGCGTGCGTGAATAGCGAGGTGAATCTGTGGAAATGGGGGTTGCCTGAGAAAATTGATCGGTAGAATCAAGTAACCGTATAAGCAACATAAATTGATGATGATGATAATAATAATAATAATAATAATAATAATAATAATAATAATAATAATAATAATAATAATAATAATAATAATAATAATAACTGACTGCTACTACTACTAATAATAAATATTTATATAGCGCCTATACTTTTCAGTGCTAAACTTTTTTGTCCAAAATGTCGTTTGGAAGTGTTTCTGAACAGGCTACCCATTCTAAGTTCATAGCTTTACATTTTAGAGGTTACGCGTGCTGCAAAGACCCATGTTTGGTCTCAAAAGAAGCACTCATCAAAACAAGAGTGTACCACTGTTTTACTCTCTGCAACTGACCCTCCTCTCTCGTTGTCTCAATATCTTTCTTGATAGGCTTCAAAGTTAGTTTTAGGGTATCTGGTAGGGTCTCTCGACTGAAAATAGCTAGAGTTTTGCCTCTTTTCTGGCCAAGTGGTTCAACGTTTCAAGACGTAGGTTGTAAAAAGCCATTTATACATCTGTGTGATTTTGCTAAAAGGTGCCTGCTACGTTTTCGCTTGAACACGGGCATCGCCAGTGTTCAAGCCAGTGTAGCCAGAAAAAAATCAGGGGGCTTGGCGTCTTGCTGGGTGTCAGCAGAGAGCCCAGGCCCAGACCTATCCGTGGGTGGATGGCTTCCTTATTTTGTGTGAAAACCAGTGGGGGTAGGAAGGGAAGATTTTGTCACTTTGATTAGAGTTTTATGTCAGAAAGCAGTGCAAAGTCAGAGAATTAATTTTTTTCCTGTGGCCTAGGCCAGCCAAATCAATACGGTGACTCATAATCATAACACTACTAGCAGAGCTTGGGGGAAGTGATTGATTAGTCATAAGCTTCATGGATGGGGAGGGTGAGTAATGGCTCCTTGGACTTGACCGTCTAGAGACTCAGAACAGGCACCTTGCATGAAATCCAGACAAACATGTAAAAACCTACATATATAAAATTCGTTCATTCGATAAAGGAAATTTTATCACCGTGAAGGAGATTCAGAAAGTGACGTTTGGAGAGCTAGCCCTTCATTAGAGCAAATCAAGTCATACATCATACACCATGTTTATTTGCAAAATGCGATTTCCTTTATTCGCTTTCTTTTAAATAGGAGGTCAAATGATTAACACACATAAATACTGCAAATGGGACATGAAGAGCTGAATTATGGGACATCGACAAAAAAGGACAATTAAATTACTGGCTCTTCAGGAAGAGAGCCGCGCCACACTGGGTCCATCTGCTCTGGTTGCCGCCACACGGCATATTAAAACACGTGACAGTCTTTTCTCGGTCTGCAGTGTAGTAGATTGGAACCGAGATGCAGTCGTTCTCGGGATAGGGGTCAGCTGTATCCTATAAAGAAAAGACGAATGTGACAGGTGTCAAATGTGGTCAACATCATAAACGTGAATTAGAAGCACGCGAATAACGCAGGCTTCGCTTGAACTCAAACGTTCTCAAAAAGCAGATGGGTTATTTTTAAAGGGACAGTTATCCGTTTTGATGCACTGACGGTTTCACATATGTAATGGTAAGTAATACACGTCACGGATATAAGCGGTTACGATCAATTTCAGTTGTTTGTTTCTTATTCAGATTAATAATGGGCGATTAAAGGTGGTTGAGGTATCTCAGAAACAGTATAATATTCATTCCTGAGGAATTGTTATTCATGACTTTTCAGTAACGTATGGGAAATCAATCTGACTTGGGACAAGCACAAGACAGACTGAGTGCCTGTTTACATGGAGATGGGGGACTCCAGGTAGGTGGGGTAACCCGTCTGTCCATATAATCTCTCATTTTAATTTGATCACGTTTACATGACAGGTGGGGTGACCTGCCACATGTTACCTCACCTACCAGGGGTCTCCCACCTCCATGTAAGCAGGCCTTGAATTGAATGTAGGTAATCTGGAACCCGACTTACTCGCTGTAGAGGGTGGGTGGGTCGCCAATCGCTCTTCGTGTTGGACAAAGTGAAGTGAATTAAACAAGGCATGCCAGTGTTTCCTATTTTGTATATACTAATTTGCATATCATTAATTAATCCTCAGGGATGATATTTACAATTCAAATGGAATGTGAATAGCAGGATTTTACTCCAATGTAAATTGCTCGCATGTGAATGCTCCAGGGTAGCGCTCCTAATTCAAAAACACTGGGTCTGGTAAAAACGACACTAAAATAGCTTACCTTTGATACCCAGGCCACCGATGCCGTTGGGATGGCTGAAACACTGGGCGAATCTCTCTGATTCTCTGTCAGTGTGTTGCCATCAAAGCTGCATCCTTCCAGCTGAAGTCCACCAAGCTAACAAATGAAAAATTACAAAATAAATTCACTCAAACAAAAAAAAATCAAGACAAGAAAGATGAGAAATACATCAAATTCCAAAGGAAGCGGATCTAAAATAGAAAATCGACGTCATTTTTTCCCATCCCACTCGACCCCCGCCGCGAGAGCTTGCCGGCGGGCTAGCTATAAATTGCAAAGAGACCCATATGTCTTTACAAAAAGAAGCAAACCTTCACAGTGAACTTGGCTCCTTTGACCTGAGATTCCTTCCAAGACACGGCGAGTTTCAAACCGTCGATTGAGGTCCTCATTGCTCTGAAAGACAACAGCATCAAGAAATAAGTGCAAGGAATAATTTTTTGGAGCTCAAATTGTACAAAATTAATCTCCAACATTTTATTCTACATTAAAAGTTGCACTGGGACAAATGCCTCGCCGTTTAGTCTCATCATTTACCCAGCTTTCTAAACGGTTACTCTCGCCGCATCCAAACAAAGTACCCTTAGCGTTTGATGTGATAGGCCATTTTTGAACGTTCAGAAGTTTATTCTGGAAGTCGCCAAGCGGTATTAAGGGTTAATGCAGCTAGTTTTCAAACTAATAGATAACTGGAAATAACTGGGTGACATAAGAGCAAATAACGTAACCCCCGGCGTATCTGTTGCTTTTAGCGGAGCTCTCACGCACGGGAAGCGCGTGCAGCGGAGGACCCTAGGTAAGGAAATTTGGTTGAGATTTAACGTGATATTAGACATCCATGTTATGATCAGTTGACAGATAGATAGATAGATAGATAATCTTTATTTATCCACGGTACAAAATTCGTCAGCTTTAAAAATGCCTAATACTAATATAATAATGTCGAAATAGGGAATCCGTTCACCAGTGTCACATGACTGTATCGTAGGCTAAGGTGTAAAAATCGTTGAGGTCACGGGTATTTTGTAAGTTCTCCGCTGACCCCTATTAGTTTTCACGTGATCGCAGGCTCAGAAAACGTTCCTTCAGAAAGATATTTTTAAAAAGTCCACAGAGTGCTTCGCTTTTGGCCTTGGCTAAATCTATATGTTCAGGAAGGTTTATTTTGGTCTTGAAACTTCACTCTCTACATTAAAGTAGGGGCCACGTTTATTAGTTACGCACTGATCACTAATAAAATTTGGTTTTACCCAAATTGATTTACTGTTGAGCAATTTATAGAGCCTATGATCACTATGTATGTTTGTGAATGGCAAATAAAAAGTCAAATCAGGCTAGTCCCTAGGCGTTCTCTCTTGCTCTATTGTCTGCAATATTTACAAGATTGCAACCAAAATTGTGCTAAGGACTTGTTCGCTTACCTAGCCGTTTGCTGTCGAAGGGCATTAAGGAAGGTGTCAGGATGAAATAGCTCAGAAAGGTCCAGCACTTCCCGTAATAAGGAGTCTGAGTTGCATTTCTCCACCCAGGAGCCCAGGGCTAGGGTCTTGGCAACAAGGGCCCTTAACCAATGGATGGGATCCTCTGGGCCTTCAAAGTGATTACTCCAAGAGAGGGGTACCTAGGGACAAAAAAAGGTATTACTTAGAATTGCTGGTTTGCACGTGACGTCATGGCGACCATGTTGGTGGTCAAGAACAAAAGCATTTCTCTCCTCTGGGAACTAAACTCCATTTTCATGTAAATTTTTCGAGCAAAATTTCTATTGTATTGACCCCCAACATGGCCGCCTTGTCACGTGGTTGCAAACCAAGAATAGTAGACCGGGAGAGAGCAGAAGCGCCTAACCCGTGTCGAAGGAGTAAGGTACATATTTGCTCTATGCTAAGCGAACTGGGCAAAATTGTCCTGGAATGGGGTTGGGGTGAGGTGGAGAAGCAGCTCTAGAAAACGACCCTGGTCAAATCTCTTGGGACACTGACACAGTAGCTTGTCAAAAGACGCATTTTCCATACCCTCCCCCACGGTGCAGTGTTGACGTTCTGCACTAAAGTCTTCTTTAACAATCCACATTGCTTGGGGGAAAAGAGGAAAAGAGGAACAGGCTCTTATAAAGTCATTCCAGAGTCTTTTAAAGAAGTACAACAGCTGCAGCCGTCACAAAGGAATTGATTTTAATAAAAACTATCAGATGTGTGCTTTACAAGTTTAGTCTTTTAATTAGAGTTTGACAACCTCTCTCCTCCACAAAGGCCTCTAGCGAGGAGAGAGTTTGAAAACAACGATTTAGTTCTCCTTCTTACCTCTTGCTTGAGTAGTGCGCCCGCGAGAGCCTGGACCTCAGCATCTAGCAAGGCAGTTCCTCGGATGACCTTACTAAGGGAGGAGAGGGAAGCGTGCACAATTTGCACCAATCGGATGGCATTGTACCTCTCGAGCAGCACAAATGACGTCACTGGAGATTCCTCACCAGTCTCCGCTGGTGCTGAAATTTTCATTTGAATAAGTTGTGATCCCTGTATGAAAATAAACGATAGGAAGATAAACTTTGATGAGATCAAAACAAGAGAAAACGATGTCAAACGTATATTAGTATTTAAGTCAATGTCAATGGTAGACGATAAGAACCCTCTTGAAACCCTCATTATCACAGGCTGTATGTTATGTGTAGATGGGGAAAGCATCGCGATGCGCAAATAAAACAGCAATTAATTGCAGACGGAAAACCCAAGTAGGGTCCGCAACTTAATTATTCTATCTACGGATCATAAGAAAAAAAAAAACGGGAGCGAATAAAGGCGATGCACACGACCAAGTTTTATGTTTTGGTCTACAACAAAACCGCTCAATAGGTGCGACGAAAGTCAAAATTTACTTTTTCCTTCTTTCATGAACGATGGCTGCAAATGCTCAAGATGAAAAGTTTGTAACGGCAGGGTTTGCTAGGATTGCAATCATTTCAGTTTGCAGCGAGAGGAACTGGGAGCAGCCCTACCACACGTAACACGCACTAAAACACAGAGAATAGAAAACAAACAAAAGAGAAGACACAAACAAAACAAAAAGAAGCAAGTACAAGTTGTGATACCTGGTTGAGTTTCTTCCACAGGTTCAGTATAGGAGAAAGTTCAGTGGACCACTTGTCTTTATCGAATTTGTACGCTTCCAGATCAGAGCGCATCAACACCTTGAGCTGGCTTATCACCTACGTAAAACAAGGAAGATATTAAGCTTGAAATTAGTTAAGGTTTCACTCTATCTTCAGTCCAAATACATAACCTACATTTACGTTGTTTTGTATGGCTTTCAAAAGATGAATGCCAAGAAAGTGAACACTTAAGACAAAGTAGAAAAGCAAATATTGGCACTGGAATCAACAATCATCCTTAGCCTGTACGTTTTGTTTAAGCTAGAAAGCGGGTCTACTAGACTCAACGTTTTAGAAGACTGATACGGCAACTGAATTTCCTCAGTCGCTGATGGTTCTTTTCTGAAAACAAAAGAAAAAGAAAAACAAAAGAAAACGAAAACAAAAGAATCTAGAAAAATAGAAAGAAAAAACCTGAAAAGGAAGGAATCCATCAAGATGTTTGACCCTTAGCGTGGAAAGGTTTCCAACTGTACTTGAAACAGACCTGTGAACTGATGATCCTTTGTGATGAGCGCTCGATGTTTGCAGGTAGTCCAAAGAAAGACGGTTTATCGACATCAGGCAGGGAGTTTATGATCTCCACGTAGTCCTACAAAAAGAAGCAATCCTTACTTTTATAAACGGATTATGTTAATACTAAAACAAAAAATGAAAAGAAATGAGGGGCTGAAATTTCGTCGGCAAGCGTGCCGAATTTTTTTAAGAGGTCTTCGCTTGGGTTCTTATTATTTTCCCAGAAAAACCGCGCCCTCTCAGAAGCTACCTCGAGGACACAAGATAATGGAACCGTTTCCAAACGTTTTGCGGGTGGACATTGACATGACTTTAGGGACCACATTGCACCATCAAGCTCAAATGTTGACCGCTTTTTTATTTTACTTCGTTTTTTTTTTGTCCC